>JAUCNO010000002.1:3101679-3129283 GCA_032353835.1 Enteromius viviparus | reverse complement strand
TGATTAGTAATATGCATTGATAAGATCTAATTTGGACAACTTTAAAGGTGATTTTCTCAGCATTTAGATTTTTCTGTCCCCTCAGATTCCAGATTTTCATGTAGTTGTATCTCGGTCAAATATTGCCCATATAAATAAATAGGCAGGGTTAGTTGGTTTTAAAGGAAAATGGTAAATAAGTTATTAAACTATGAAAATGTGTATGGTTTTTTAAATGTGTGAAAATGTCTGTAAACAACTGTTCTTTGTTATTAATAAATAGCAAAAAAAAAAAAAAGGCACAATAGAAACAATAATACATTCGTATAACACCTTGAAGAACATTAGAACAGGACAGTGAAACAGCACAAAAGGTACAGCAAGAGTAAAAATATTACAAAGTACATACAGATTAAGTTTACATTGATTTTTATGTTCTTACTATTGAATATAATCTCCAGTTGTTTTTAAAACTCATTTTATGTTGATTGAATAATGTATCTTTTCAGCCAAGAGTGTCTACTGAGAAACTACTGGCTTACACCTTTAACATGGAGTTATATTTTGCCAGTTTGAGTTGAACCATTGTTTACTGAAGACAAATGAGAGATTAAAATGCCATCTAAAGGAATAAAAGTTAAGGAAAGAAAAGAAAAGAAAGAGAGAAATATATTATATATATATATTAGACATTTACTGGTTTTAACCTTCTGAGGTCTGAGGTGATTTTGGGGCCCTTGAGATGTTTGGACATGCTCTGATATTTAAGCTTTTTTCAGCTACTTATACAATATTATTGACCAAGCTGTATTTTTCTTGTAATCAGCACAAACTGCTCTACAATAATATGTGACCAAAATGAATTTAAATGTTTGCATTTTTAGGAACAAAATATTATGCGTTGTTAGTAGGTTTTGAGAAAAAGAAACTAGCTGAAATAAGGCCATGAAACTCATACTGAATACTAATGCACAATACTGAGAGTAACCTCTCTATAGTCTATTAGGCTAGAATATTTACTTCAGAATTATGTAAAAACCATTCCACTTACTTTTTCAGAGAAAAAGTGTTCTGTAGTGTTTTAAATTTTAAAAGACATGTTTTGAGGCTGAAAGCTCGTATGCGAGGGGGTGTGAATTGTCATTAATATTCATTGATTCAAACCTAAAAAGACAAAGACCCCTCCCCTAATGGCCCATTAATGTGACAGTGACAGGTACTGTAAGTCCGGTAACAATGAATGTGAGGAGAAGTGAGAAAAACTTTTTTTTAATTATTTCTCTTTTTCAGATCTCTCATGTCTTTGAGTCACGTTTTCGCCGAGTTACAGTTAATTTGATTGACGTGTTTTAATCTGAACATCACGGAGACAGAGACAGCAGAGAACGCACCCTGTTCATTTTCTTTATTTATCAAAAGTTGTGTATACAAAAAATAGACCCTTTACAGATTTAAATGCTGTATTACTTTTATATGTACAATAATATATGACAGAGCAGTTTCAGTTCATTTCTCTGACATCTGAAAAAAAAGCCACGTGCTCTCGCCGGCGGGAGATCCGACCTCAGACGGTGGCTGCTAAGCATTCTTTGCTGTTGCTGGTCTAGTTGATGTTTTCACTACTGTTCATGTACACCATTGCAATGTTCCCCAGAGACGGCTGAGAACATTGGTTATTCTTGTAATATGCTGCGCGAGGAAATGAAAGAGATTTTTATAGTGGCCGCCAACACAGCAGAGGAAGTAAGAGAGGAGCTTGTGTAAGTTTCATCTGTCTCTTCTTCTCCAAAACCATTTCAAATGGACACATTTGAAATTAAGCGATCCATACTTTATGTTCAGGAATGCCAGGAAAAAGATGTCACCAGAATCAGGGGATGAGCCACCCATTGAGAAGAGCAGACTTCTGGGTAAAAAATCTCAGGTGGTGGAAGATGAGAAGGTTGATGGAGAGTACGGACTGGTAATTAATGGCCACAGTCTGGTATGAGAAATCTAACATAGTTTCATTAATCTCCCATCTTATTCAACAATACTTAAGAGTTGATTAGAATAAAATGGTTTTAAACCTTGCATCCCCTGATATTCTGTGCCCAGGCATTTGCTCTGGAGAAGGACATGCAGTTGGAGCTTTTAAGGACTGCATGTATGTGCCAAACGGTCATCTGTTGCAGGGTCACCCCTCTCCAGAAAGCTCAAGTAGTGGAACTGGTTAAGAAGCACAAGAAAGCTGTGACTTTAGCTATTGGAGATGGAGCCAATGATGTCAGCATGATTAAAAGTGAGTGTTTCTCATAAAGAGAGTTGGCATGAGTAAGATAATATACACTCAAATAAAATAAAACAATAAGCCAGTGTCAAACAGGAAACTTTATAATGTTTATAACTTTATAACATTAAGGCCTGGTTTCATTGGCAGGGCTTAGCCTAAGCCAGGATTAAGCCATAGTTCATTTAAGACAATTAAGTAATTTTTGCCTTTAAAAAAGTATCACTGGTGTGTCTTAAGACTTAACAAAGGCACTGACATGTTGTAGGACCAATCAGTACAGGTTTCTTTCAGCTGAAACAACTCAGATTTACATTTTAGTCTAGGTCTAGGCTTTAGCCTTGTAACCGCTTTTCAATGCTTATCAATATTGTCTGGTCAAAAATGTATCCAATCGCTTAACTCTTCGTGACCTCTACAGCTGCCCATATCGGTGTTGGCATTAGTGGGCAGGAGGGCATGCAGGCAGTTCTCTCCAGTGACTTCTCCTTCGCTCAGTTTCGTTACCTCCAGCGCCTCCTTTTGGTCCACGGCCGCTGGTCCTATCTCCGCATGTGTAAGTTTCTGCGCTACTTCTTCTACAAGAACTTCACCTTCACCTTTGTCCACTTCTGGTATGCCTTCTTCTGCGGCTTCTCTGCACAGGTGAGATGGAAACTTTAAAATCATTCCACATGATTTGGTTTACACTTTAGTGATAGACCAGGCTGTTTAATCACACAAAAAGTCTTTGATTTTTTTAATTGAATGTTGATTTTATTAAATACACATTTATTTACATACTATATATATATAGTACATATTTATTATGTATGAGTAAATACACATGCATGTATATATGTGTACAGTACAGGCCAAAGGTTTGGACACACCTTCTCAGTCAATGTGTTTTCTTTATTTTCATGACCATTTACATTGGTAGATTCTCACTGAAGGCATCAAAACTATGAATTAACACATGTGGAGTTATGTACTTAAAAACGGTGAAATAACTGAAAACGTCTTTTATATTCTAGTTTCTTTAAAATAGCCATCCTTTGCTCTGATTACTGCTTTGCACACTCTTAGCTTTCTCTGCCTGGTGCCTCCTTACCTAGGAGTCGCATATACTCACTCTGACTTCCAGAACGAAAGCCTATGGAGGAATACGGATCTGAGGCGCTCAAACAAGGATTCATTTAGCAATCCACTTCACCTGCAGAATCCAGCTTCTTCTTCGTGGCTAAGAGAGACGGTGGACTTTGTCCCTGTATTGATTACAGAGCTCTTAATAGCCAGACCCTCAAATTTGCATATCCCCTGCCCCTTGTACCATCAACCCCCGAGGAGTTACGTCAGGCCAAAGTCTTCAGTAAACTCGACTTAATAAGTGCACACAACCTCATCAGGATTCGAAGAGAGGGTGAGTGGAAAACCGCCTTTATCACCCCTAGCGGCCACTCTGAGTATCAGGTAATGCCCTATGGACTCTCTAACTCACCTTCAGTATATCAGCATTATATAAATTAAATCTTCTGAGACATGCTTCACTAGTTCATCATCGTCTACATACTGTAGACGACATTCTCAGGGAACACCAACTATACCTGAAGGGTGACAAATGTGAATTCCATCTGTCTCAAGTTCAGTTCCTGGGATATGTCATCTCGGAAGAGGGGATTGATATGGACCTAAAGAAGGTTACTGCATGCACGAGTGGCCAGCGCCCACAACAGTAAAGGAATTACAACGCTTCTTGGAGTTTGCAAATTTTTATAGGAGATTTATCTTCTGTTATAGTATACCCACTGCTGTATTGACTCAAGATGCTTCCAAAAGCCTGAAAGAAGTCTTCTGCACCGCACCTCTGCCCTACCACCCTGATGCAGAATTAAAGTTTGTCGTGGAAGTAGACTCCAATACATCAGGGGTCAGAGCCACTCTCTCCCAGTGGCATGGGGAACCCCCAGTAATCCATCATTGTGTCTACTATTCATGGAAACTGTCCCCGGTGGAGCAGATGTGGGGAACCGCGAGTTGTTGGCTATCAAGTTAGCCCTGGAGGAATGGTGACACTGACTTGAGGGAGCCAAACAACCTTTTGAGATGATCACTGATTATAATAACCTGCAGGATCTCAGAGAGGCAAAACGACTGAATCCTTGCCAGGCCTGATGGGCTCTGTTTTTCACCTGGTTTGATTTTAAAATCTCATATTGACCGGGCAGTAAGAACACAAAAGCCAATGCATTTTCTTGTCTGTATCAGTCAGATCCAGTTCCTGAAGAACCTGAAAATATTTTACCTCAGTCTGCCTTCCTCGCTCCCATCCAGTGGTTGCTTGATGATCAGATCCAACAAGCCACCGTTCTAGAACCTGCTGTGCCGGGAGGTCCAGAAGGTAAATGGTACGTACCATCTTCTCTCCGTTAATGCCTTCTGGACTATGCCTGACCAGGTTCCGGACACCCAGGCACTCCAGAGCAACTTCAGGTGGCCTCAGAACAACTTCATGGCCTCAGATGTCAACCACTACATCCGTGGATGCTCCTCTTATGCACCTCGATCTTCTCGACTACCCTCAAGCCTGTTTATTTGAATTGGATTACTTAATCTCTATGAAAAGACTGAGGTTCCTTACTGCTACAAATGCTAACCCGTTGTGTCTTGTTAACTTCCTCAAAACGGAATGCTCATTGGTATACTTACCTGTGATTCTAACCAACTCTGTATCTGTGCACTGTTGTCTCCCATTTACCAAAGGCTTATTGTGAGACTTACCCGCCATACTTACCAGTGCTGTATCCTGCATTGTTGGTATCCTGTCACCATGTGTTGTGAATGGCACTTACCCATAACACTCATCAGCATTGTTCCTCAGCACTGATGAACTACTGAACTGAATGCTCATAAAGACATTTACCTGTGATTCATGCCAACACTGCACTGTTGCATTATCCAATTCTCCTGTTATAAATGAAACTTTGTTTGATTTACAAGTACCTTTGTCTCTGGTGTTTACTGAGTGTGACAACATCTGACAAATTACTTATTTGTTTCTAATTTTTGTGTTCTCTGCTCTCTCTCTCCATAGACTGTGTATGATGAGTGGTTCATTACACTCTACAACCTGGTGTATGCGGCTTTACCTGTTATTGGCCTCAGTCTCTTTGATCAAGTACGTCATACATCAATATATCCCACCCCTGGATTAGCATCCTGAAGTCAGCATCATTGAACTAAATTAATTCATGAACATGTGCATCTGCAGGATGTAAATGATCGCTGGAGTTTCCAGTATCCCCAGCTGTACGCTCCGGGTCAGCTGAATCAGTATTTCAGTAAGAAGGCCTTCGCAAGGATTCTTCTGCACAGCTGCTACAGTTCACTGGTCCTCTTCTTCGTCCCTTGGGCAGCCATGTGCGACACCGTCAGAGATGATGGCAAAGACATTGCAGATTATCAATCTTTTGCCCTGCTGGCACAGACCTGCCTTCTCATTGCTGTTAGTGTGCAGGTAATTTCTCATTCAACATTATTCAGAATTACCATGTTCACTTCTTATTAAAAAAGTAATAATCTATATATTGCACATTTTAGAAATAGACACATGCTGCATAGTGACCCCAAAATCATTAGGACAATTTTTCAGAACATAAACCTTTTTTGTTTGAAAAATGTGTTTTACATAGTTCCTTATTTTTTAATTACGTATTTGATTAAAAATACATAAAGAACTGTAAAACTGTGAAATATAATTTAAAAAATAAATAACTTCAATTTGAATATATTTTAAAAGAATAAAAATATATTTATTGCCTTACAATCCTTAAAAAAATCATTCTAATATGCTGATTTGCTGCTCAGGAAAAACATTTCTATTAGTATATGCTGAAAACAATTGAACAACTTAATAATTTTGTCAAACCCCGTAATTTAAAATAGAAATCCAAACCTTTCAATGGTTGATGCAAACAAACCCCATGTTTATATGTGTTTAAGATGGGTTTAGACACATACTATTGGACAGCAGTGAATCAGTTCTTCCTGTGGGGCAGTCTGTCAGTGTATTTTGCCGTCACCTTCACGATGTACAGCAACGGCATGTATTTGATCTTCACGTCGTCTTTTCCTTTTATTGGTGAGTGTCCCCCTCATCTCAACCACATTTGCTCATCCTGCGGTTTGGTTTTAAGCTGCTCCAAATGTGTCAATCTTCCTCAGGCACTGCAAGAAACTCCCTTAACCAGCCGAACGTGTGGCTCACCATCTTCCTGACCACCATATTGTGCATATTGCCTGTGGTGGCAAAACGGTTCCTCTTCATCCAACTCAAGCCCACTATCAATGACAAGGTGGGTTCAAATTTTGTTGTCACCTCAGTTAACAGATGGGCGATCTGACCAGTTGTAGCTCTGAATCCACTATGTTGTCCAATAAACAAATCAGGCAGGACAGTAGATTAACGTTGGTGCACTTGAACTTGATTAATTGTGTGTAGTGAAGTTTCATTATGGTTGAAACAAGGCACCTTCTGATGTTCATTCATGTTTATTTAATGATTTGAAGTGCCCCTATTATGAGTTATGAAAGGTTTATAATGCTTAATAAAGCAGTGTTTGAAAGTGCTGCTTTGTGTAAAGCATTACCATGGAAGCTGACATTTTTACTGCTCCAAAAGTGAACCAGTGGGAAAAAATGAATTAGTATTTTCATTCAGTTCAATGTAACATGATTTTATAGGACCAACAACTGGGCGAGCAATATGCTAATATTTCAAGCTGACCTCCACATGAAAAGGCTTGGTATTCGATTCGATTTTAGCTATATTGTATGTATTTTACAAGCTCTATGTTGTATGAATTTGAACAATTAACCTACACCGAACATCGCCACTAAACCTACCCATCACTTAGACAAATCTAACAAAATCTTAAGAGTAAGGGCATACGAATTAGCCACCTCATAAAATACGTACAAATTGGTCGTGAGACTGAGTTGGAGGTGCTACTGTGATCTGTCATGACACATTAAAGAGCCACAAAATGGTATTTATTGTTTTAATTTTTATTGTTTATTTTATTGTTGATTTTTATTAAGACAAACTTTAAAAGCTATGACTTTGTTTTAAAAGTAACGTGCTTGTCTGTGAGAGCATTGTTAGTTTCCTCTTTGCTCTGTGATGTATTTTCACTGCATGAGAACATGATGTGTATTATGTACATAACTCATTTGGACACATTCTTGACTCTGAACCCTTCTTGACTCCTCTGGGCTTGGAGATTTCCTTATTTATTTTTTTCGTTTGCTTGCCATCACGGGCCTCTTGTACTACACGTTTACTATTTATACTAATATTGCTCCAAAACCATATTTAAACTCTCTCAGGCAATGCGTTAATTCTTGTCAGGATGACAATGTGAGATCTTCCCTTTATGAGTAGAACCCATGTGTCGAATGAGTCAGAGCTGTGGGATGCAGTGGCACGGCTGCAGTGCAGCATCACGCTGAGGCGTAATGTCAAGGTTATTTCTGGAATCCATAGTCAGTGGTGTTTCTCAATCTCATGAGCAGGAGTCATTCATAAACAAAATGACTATAATTTGAGCCTTATGCTTTTTCTTTCTGTTTTTTATACAAATAATATTTCAGTATTCTGTATATTTGTTTATCATTCTTCTGCTCTACAGGTGCGTCATAAAGTCAGACAGGCCAAAGCTATGCCTCTGCCACCTCCTCGTAAATTCCCTCGACGCCGAATCAGTACGCGGCGATCTGGTTATGCCTTCTCTCATGCTCGTGGTTATGGAGACCTTGTCACCTCTGGACGCTTCCTGCGTATTCCAGTTAAGAGCAGACCAGCTCTTTTCCCCCATACTGACACACCAGTGGCTGACAGCACACCTCAGACTTATCGAACCATCTTCGAGGGGGCACCAAGTCCCTAAAACTCCTTATTCTGTTGTATATTTACTTGTGATAACTTGCAGTCAAGCTTGATTTCACCTTTAGCAATGATAATATTTGTGAAGCTTTGAATCAGTAAGAAACTGGTTTTAGCCATGATTAGCGGCTGAAAATCATGTTATAAAACTTGAGAGCGGTTTCTTAATATTGAATTAACCTATGCATAAAGAAACACCTGACAATAAAATCATCCATGTGGTTCCACCTGATTAAGACCTGAGGACATAATATATGTATAACGTAATATAAATAATGTTCATCTATCCACGTTAAAAGAGGCCTAGAGATTATTCAAGAAGAGCTTCATAAAAGCAAATTTCATGTGCTTTTAATTTTTTATGATAGTGTCATAGATGTTTTGTATGTTTCTTTTTTGTTTTTTTTTACCAATGAATACTTGAATGGTGACCAAAATTATTTGATTTGAAATACTTTATCATGTTTTGTACAAAGATGCAAATGTGCCTTGATTATTGATAAATGCAATAAAGTTAAAACTACAAAAATAATTTGCTTTTTTTTGTATTTGGCTATGACAGAGGTCAAACATCTTCACAAAGTTTTCACACAGTTGCTGCTATTTTGGCCCATTCCTCCATGCAGATCTCCTCTAGAGCAGTAATATTTTGGGGCTGTCGCTGGGCAACATGAACTTTCAACTCCCTCCAAAGATCTAGCGACTGGCTTTTTATGAAGCTACTCCTTAGTTGCGGCTGTGTGTTTGGGATCATTGTCATGCTGAAAGACCCAGCCATGTTTCATCCTCAATGCCCTTGCTGATGGAAGAAAGTTTTCACTCAAAATCTCACGATACATGGCCCCGTTCATTCTTTCATTTAAACTGATCCTGGTCCCTTTGCAGAAAAACAACCCCAAAGCACGATGTTTATTAAAATAAACTCATTACAAGACTACAAAACAATGTTGATGGAGTGATGGAATGTTTCAGTTTGTCATTGTTTTCTGCTTGAGTGCACTAGATGAGCTTGACGAAAATGTACAGGAGGTTTGACTAACATGTTGTCTGTCCTACTAAAACACAGAATAATGCATACTGCTTGATTTGACAAATCATTGCATGCTTTACAGTAACATTTCATCATATTTTAGCTTCCATGTGACAAATTTGCCATGTACATAATTTAGTATATGCTATGTAAAGTTGTTCTTTGTTGATTAAAAAACAATGGCATTCAAATATTTCTAGGGCATCTTCTACATCTACTGATTTAGGTCAGTAGATTACCAATAAAGCCAGTGAGATTTTTGATATATAATCTGATGAGTTTGTTGTTTACCATGTGTGTGGTGGATTCAAATTATGAGCTTTTCCCTAATGTGTTGTTGAATTGAGAGAAACAAAGTCAGTAAGGCAGGCAAAGGGATTTAGCCACCTTTCCCAGCGGTGCCTACAGCAGATGTTGGTGAGATTATCCATGTCCATGCGTCATCAAAGGCAAGAGTCTGTCAACTTGTTATTAGAGTGACGGGGAGATGAGGACAACCAAAAGCAGTTTTTATAGTGGCAGACAAACTTGTCTCTTTCCACTTTTTTAGATTAAATTGAATGGGATAAAAGATACATATTATAACACTGAACAGTTATTTCAAGTAATATTTTGGATAAACAAATTATTTAATCAAAAAATTTGATCCCGTTCACAAAATCAATCTGACTAAATGATTTGTGATTTCTAAATGAAGATTTGGAATATAGTTCCCTAGTTGTATGGACAACTTTTAAATTGCTTTTTTAAAGTCCTTTTGAGGCTCTGAAAGTCCAGTTCAGATTATAACTTTATGGAAAAGAGCAACCAGTCTTCATAAGGGGGGGGGGGTGGTGGAATAATTTCTGAACACCTTTCTAAAAATAGGCTTTCTACCATCATCTTTTCTATGTCAGAGATTTGCTGATTTTTTAAATATTAGTCTCAATTTTCTGTTCCAAGTGTACTTTTTATTATGAGTCAGTATTCAGTCACCCCAATCCCTTACCCCCCTCCCCCATGCTGCGAGCAGAGGCAAATCTGCCATCCCCTCAAATATGATCCCTCAACAACAAACCACTGAGCATGCTCAGTGGGGTCTGTGATGCTGTTGCTATAGGACTGTGGGGCTCAGAACCACTGTACTGGGGGAGGAGGGAACGTGTGAGGAACAGATGAGCTGTGAGGAGTGCAGAGCAGAAAGAAGTGTGACTAAAGAGGAACTACAAGACGGACATTTCCCGTATCGTATTTTTTCATTTTTATTTTCCTGTGTTTAGCCTTTGCTGAGTGGATGTAGAGCATTAGGTTGTGATCATGCAGTGTGTTTGCTCCAGTTTCTGTGCAGACAGAATGAGACTGACTATGTGCTGGCTCTGGGATTGATAGAGCTTTACGGCTGGGTGAGTTGATGCAGTTTCCCATATTACAGCCTGAACACGGGATCATAATTTACAGTAACTAAACATAGAATTTGGGGCTAGAATTTGCATTGAAGCAATTTATTAACTTTATTAAAATAGCAAATAAAAAAACTGTTTGTTTAACTTTTTGCTGCATGTAGTTTGGGACTAAATCGCAAGATGTTTTTTAAAGGTCAGTCAGTAATGCTTTTTAATTACAAAATGAGAAGCCTATTTCCTTATGTAAACATCTTAGATTCAGGTGATAGTAAACATTTTTAGCTCTGTATAAGAACAACTAAATTAAATAGAGATTCCACACAGAGATACAAAAACAAACAATATTTTTATTTTGTTTTGTCAAAAAAGTTATATGTTAAGGTTTTGGTTATATTAATATTGTCAATGTAGTTGTCTTATAACCGAAAGGTGGATTTAAGATTGGTGAAGTATGGAGTCAGGATTTGTATGAAAACATTGTTATAGATAATCCACTGAATGCCTATTTTCTCCTTTAGATTCTGGCCTGAAAGCAATAAACATGCAGACATATGAGGTTACAAGGGATTCTGCTGAGTTTTGCATTTAATCTGTTTTTGCCACTTAACCATCCTGCCATGCAAGGACTGATGCTTTGAAGTGCTGGTGCTTAGAAAATGAACGTCTCCCCAAAGTCAGGAGAAACTTTGATCATGTGCCACATCCATGGCCAGTCTGTTGGGTGGCACCTATATAACTCTGTACAGACATCCACACAGACACGCACTTTGAATTTAACCCACAGTATATCCCTTCCTGAGAGAGGAGATCTCCCAACAGAAGCACTTGACTATGGCAGTCTAAGTCATACAAGCAAGTCAAGTTCAAAAGAAACAGAGGAGGAAAAGGGGACTGAAAATTCGAGAGGATATGAATCGTCCCCAATGCTTTATGCTTTGAACTCTCCATTGACCAGTCCTCAACTAAAAAAAGAGCCATCGCATCGCAGAGGTACTCCCAAATGGCATAACCTTTTCATCCCTGAATCAGAAGTGAATGAGGATGAAGAAGATGAGGATTCTGATGGAGACAACTTGCACAAGTACCTTGAGGGGTCATCCCTTCAACTACAAGGAAATGTGACTCAAAGTAATATACATCCCTTTAGCCAAATCACAGTAAACAAAGAACAGGAGAGGGAGTTTGATACAGGTTGCAGAGATCGCAGGGATAGCAGAGGAACCCCTGTATTAATGGACTGCGATGAACAGGAGTGGCGTGATGAGGAAGACTTTAGTAAGCATACTCTCGAGAAAACTGATAATAACTGGGCTCCAACTGAAAACGTTACAGAATGCATTACTCAAAACCAAACAGATTATATCACTGACTCTTCCTGTAACAGCTCAGATGGAGTACTAGTTAACTTCAGTGCCATCTACCACAAAACCAACAATGCAGTTCCTGCAACTCCAATAAATCTAGATAGTCCTGTCCCTGGATCTGGTATAGTGTTACAGGAGAGTTCAAACCCTTTGCCCAGCTGGTCATCTCACAGCACTGATCCAAACTGCAACATCTACCCATTTAAATCTGATGGCTTCCCATCAGTAGAAATTTCTGACCTTACTGTGTGTCTGCAGAGTCAGGCACGGTTAGCAGGTTCTACTCAGAATTACTATAAACTGGTGACATGTGACCTATCATACCAGTCTTCACCCAGCCCACCTTGGTCCTCTTTGACCAGTTTCTCTGAGACTCAAAGCCAAGGAAGTTGTTCTCCCCCTTCAGAATATTTCCTATTTGGACATTCAGAGGAAGAGGAAAAAGTGAAGCCAAAGTTTGAGGTATTTATACCACTAACATACAGTAAAATACCTACAAGTACACTCTTAAAAATAAAGGCACTTAAATAAATAGTTCACTCAAAAATTTAAATTACAGCATATTTTACTCATCCTCAAGCCATCCTTTGTATGACTTTCTTCTTTCAGATGAAAACAGTCAAGATTTTTTTTTTAAATGTATGGATAAATTGAATATATCCACAAAAACTGCATTGTGAAACTTACCTATAAGCCTTTGTTTCTCACTCCTCTCGGGGTATGTCCTCTGAAGCAGATTGATGGGCTTTTTTAAATTATACATAAATAACTGACTTGCATTGTTTTTCATGAAAGCGCTGAATTCTGGATTCTTGGCTGACTTCTGACTCAATGTACAATGTAATCTTGGAAGAGCCAGGATATATTAAAAAAAAAAAAAAAAACTCTGTGTTTGTCTGAAAGAAGAAAGTCATATACACCTAGGATGGCTTGGTGGTAAGTAAAATATGTTGTAATTTCACCTATTCCTTCAAAAGCTTCTTTACTGCCATGACATAGAAGAACCATTTTTAGTTCCAAAAAGAACCATTCAGAGTTAAAGGGTCTTTCATAATCTGAAGAACCTTCTTTGGCCACAAAGAACCTTTTTTTCTTGAGCAGATTTAAGTTAATTTATTTATAACACACAATTAAAAAAAACAGCCACAAGACTGACCAAAGTGCTGTACATAAAAAATCTAACCTTAAACACACAAAACAGAAATAATAAAACATATGAATTTAAAAGGCCAATAATAATAACAGCTAAGCATTTGGAAGAGTAATAATCAAAACCACAATACAATGTGAAATTATTAGGGCCAGTTCGAACAAGTGTGTTTCTAAATATGACTTGAATATTTATGAAACCATTTAGACAAAAATAACATATGGCATTGTGAAGCTCTTTTATTTTTAAGAGTGTAATGTCAAATTTCAGGGATTTATAACATATGCTGTCTGTGAATACTCAAATGCATTGGTCATTATGTATCTAGCTAAATCTGCAATTTCTTTAAGTCACCCCAATACTTTCCTTTTTTTCCAGGGGGATGGGAACATCATAGTGAAGAATATTAGACGAGCCGATAAGGACCAATCTAAGGGAACAAAGGAGAGAATGGCACACATAAAAACCCATCAGTATGTTCCAAGAGAACAAAATAGTTGTGATTACATTAAGACTCCTCAGTCTCAGAGCTGGATTACCAGCCAGAAATCTTCTACCTTATCAAATCTGGGAGCCCTACAAAACAGCTGTCCAAGCCATTTAGACACAAATTTATCTTCACCTCTCTCTAGGCAACATGCCACCTCCTTCGCAGAAATTGCCCAATGTAAGAAGGGAAATGGAGAACAATCCATGAAAAAGTGCATAGAGGATCCATCAGGCTCACACTTCATTCAAAACTTCTCTTCTATCCAGAAACAGGATGATTCAGAGATGGCAACAAAGTCCCTGAGTGCTGACAGCAATAGCCAATCCAATCCAGAAGGTAAGAAACTTAAAAGGAAAAAAAAACTATCAAAAAATACTATTTTGATTTTAGTACTTTTGTTAAAGATGGTTTTCCACAAAATTTTCTTGTGCCTACAGGTGCGTCATCCCCAGAAGTTGTACGATACACAAAAGCACAAAGGCCCACCTTTCTCCCTATCCAGCCCTTTGTGCTTCAGCCACCCTCAGGCAAACAACAGACCAAAGCTCTTGGCTCCCTTCTTAATCAATACATTAGCTACAAGTACAGCAAGCCTGGGCCATCCAAAGCTACTTGCAAAAGCAAGGCATATCCACATCATAAGCAACCCTCGCCTCTCAAAAGCTCCTTCATCATCCAACCAGATGCAGCGACAAGTTCAGACACTTGTTCTACCTGCACATCAAGTCCTATTTTGCCCCATAACCACTCCCAGTCTACCCAGCCCTGCACACTGTTTGGGCTTATTCACCAGGGCAAAAATCCACATACGAGTCCTAATATGAGACCAAGAATCCCTAAAAGCCAAGAGCAAGCAGATGGGAGTCCAAAGGCGTGCTCAAGTCAAACACAGTTAAGCCAAAAACATTCCTGGTGTGGAAAACAAGTTTCTCCGAATCATCCACCCGAGCAGGTTCCCATTGTTCAGAGTCCAGTAATCAAAGAGGAGAATACAGGTCCTCTGGATGCATCCTTCTCTAAACATCAAAACTCCTCCCATGCCATTACTTCAGTCACCTCCCTGACTTCTATCACCTCCCTCATCTCTCTACCAGGCACTGGATGGAAATCTCTTTGGCCTTTTGAAGGTTCATCACAGGTCTGCACCTATGAAGAACGTAAAACCAATGCTCAACACATCTTTAAGCCAACGATGTCCCCTTGTAAGTAATGAATCATGTTACGGTTCCCATTTTATTTAGTTTAATGATGTGCATGTTCAAATAATTATGGGTCTTATTCACATATTAACTTACACACACACACACACACACACGCACAAAACGAATATGATGAGAACAAGGCGGAAAGAAATTGCTGTGAGTATGTGTTATGAATCTGGTGGTAGTTATGTATTTTATGTGTGATTCCTCAACTCTGCAGGTGTTATGAAGGAACGTCAACATGGTGACTCATTCTCTATGACTGACAGACCCCCTGAAGAGTTCTGCCTCTCCCCAGAAGCCCCTTCAGATCTTCTTTCAATTGATCTTTTGCACAAGAGAAGTGAGATGATGAATAATGAGATTCTGCATTGCTTTTTATGACTAAACATCCACATTTTCCCTACATTTTTACATGCCTATCATTATTATCAATTGCTTATTTGTTTAGTTTTGTATAGCAATTTGCCCATTGTTTGTGTCGGGACATTTGTGAATATGAAAATGTATACCATAAATTTGCAGTAGCTTGTACAATATAGAAATTCCAAATGCAGGAAATACTTTAGATAAGTCTTTCTCAGTATGCCATTGAAGGCAAAATCCTTTCTGTTACAGAAATATATTGGATCTCTGCAGCATTGCCTCTTCTTCCCTGAAGGGGAAAATGTGACCTACTTTTAAACTCAATGCCTTGGATTGGCTAACACACTTGGCATGTTTGTGTGTGTGTTTTCTATGTGAGCAGAAATGTGTATACTACTATATGTTCTGTTTATAGTAGGCTTCTTGTACCTTTAATTTACAGTTGTTCTTGTCCAAAAGGGTCTTTTGATCACAAGTGACAGAAATTACCTACATATACATCATTTTTAAATAATTTGTATTATGTAAATATTTATGCATTTCCCCAAGTCCTTTACAAATCATCAGGTTGAGAAACACTGTTGAGCAATAAAATATTCTTTTATCTTTTACGAATTTAAATCACTTGCTTACTCGTATCGCTCCTATTTTTTCTCTCTCTCTTTTTTTAAGGTATGTTAAAAGCTGTGAGTTTGGCAGTGGATCTCATAATGGCACATTTTAACTCAAGGCAAGATCCAGAAAACAAGGTAGTACAAGGAGTAAACAAAAAACCAAACGAAAAACCCAACAGAAATGTTAAATATTACCCATTGCTCCTAATTAGACTGTCAAAAACATTTTTGTATGTAGTTTAATGCACAGACATAGAGTCCTTTTAGAGAAATAATAAATAAATCAATCCAATGTCTTTTCCAATTGTTTTGACATTTTGTTTTCAGATCAGACTGGGAAATAGCTTACTGTGCACCACTAGCAGTCACCTTGTCCTTAAACAGCTCTACCCTGCAATCCAGAATATCCTTCAAGATGGTTTAAAAGCCTATAAATTGGACTTGATTATTGGTCAACGGCGCAACAAACTATGGAACGTTGTAGAGGCTACGGCACGAGCAGGTCTGTATTAGCCAATTAGATGAAAAGCAACTGAATCTTCATTATCAGAGTGCCTTCTTGTTTTGATGACTGGCAATATTTTCCTTTTCCCAGGCTCATCTACCCGACTGTCTGACAGCTTGGTGTCTGTGGTAAAAAAATGTTCCCAGTTATCAAGTTGTATGCGGCTCATGGTCTTCATCATAGATCTGCTAAAGTAGGTCAAATGCTGAATACATCAGTTAAAATTTACACCACAGTACAGTTAGCTAATGAAAATATTGCTTTTTAGCTTGCATGCTTTGGAATCCTGGATCCGACATTTATACACTTGTGTTGGTGAGTAGTATTATGTTTGGTGGCAAATGGCAAAAAAATGTATTGTGATTTTTAATACTTAATTCCTCACCATTTTTTTTTACTCTACTATATTCAAGATGTTGTGACAGAACACTATCACCAGTGGGGTTTCTTGGCTCTGGTCCAGGGGCCAACATATGGACCACTGTTTCAAGAGCTGCTTCTTTTGCTGCAACCACTCTCCCTGCTGCCATTTGACCTCCATCTTCCATCTGAACCTCACCTTCAAAGTAAGGAAAAGCAAAACCACAGAGCACCCCTGCCTCATCAGCTTCTTGCCCAGTCAGTTCAGACCCTGCAGATGAGCTCGATCCACAAGAACAACAGAAGTCCAACAGGTGACAGTGATGTCTTCAGTCAACGGGCAACTGGTGGATTTTGGCTTAATCAGACAACCACCTCAGAGTGTAAAACACAGAAGAAAGAGGATGTAGCAACTGTACCAGAAAACAGTGAGATGCCACAATGTTCAACAAGTCATCTGGAGGAAAAACACTTAGGTGAGCTGCATTGGGCTAGGCTCTTTGGTTCTAAGGTTGGAACCCAATTTGATCCACAGGAGGCTCAAAAAGACGTGAGTGGACCTACAAGAAGGTTAGTAATTGTGATTATTTAAAAGTTTTGAAAAAGTCACTTTGTAAACTTTGGTTGTCTTTATGTGAGAACATTTATCTTCCTCCAGGCGTCCTTCAGAATGGCTGAAGCTAAGTGCATCCAAAGTGGATCTGCTTGCGCAATCAGTGTGGACAGGGAAATGGCCAGCGACTTACCTGAGTGGTAACTGTGTACAAAAGGAGTTTGATTTTAGCTAGACAGAACAGAAGCACAATTAATCCAAAATTAATCTTATAGTCAATCGATGCATCCTGTACAATCCAATGAAAGTGCACCATACAGTATTTGTTTCTGGACAGAATATTGCCTTAGTGATTTACCAATCAGGACAATTTGTATTATACTTTGGACCTTAAAAAGTAACAAACACTCACTAACTTCACGCCATGATGATATTAAGTATTTATATTAAAATTCATAACACAGTTATAGTACAGTGCAGAGTATACTGTATAACAAGGATGGATATCATCTGCCAGCCATCAAGCACAAAACTGGAACTCCCCAAAAGTATTTTCCAATAAAAACCCTGCACTTTATCTCTGTCTCAGGTCACTATATGTCATTGTAAATCTAGTCATATAATTTATGCTGTTGTTAAACTAAACTGTACGTGGCATTATATATATAAAAAAACTTCCTCAAAGTCTATGAAATAGTTTTGATAACCATTTCCATGCATGACACATTAGCATTAATTACTATGCATGAAAAATAATAGGTTTCCTTTTTTAGCATTCTGTGAATTACAGTACAACTGCTGGTTTTATCGCACTCTTGCATGATGAAATCAATTAAATAGCTAATTTATATGATAAAGTTGCATGCTGAGTACCTATATATTTCCTGTTTCAACAGAAGGACTAGTTCAGTAGTAATATTTGTTGATGATTTTCGTGACTCCTGAAGTGACATAAAGACTGACAAGAGGTAATTGAAGATAATGGTTTTATTATGAGTGAGTTTTAAAAAAGTGTTTTTTATATTTCTTAACCCAATTATAGCTGTGCCTGATTGGAACCTTGTGATAATAAAGATTTGTTGAGTCATTAATGTTCATCTGTGTGCTGTCTGTATGTGTGTGCTAGAAAGAAAGTTACAAAAACCATGGCTTTTGACAAAATAGATTTCTTTTAGTTGACTTGTCAGTGTCTTGTCACTTTCCAAGTCCTTTTAAACCAATTCATGAAAGACATTTTGCTTATTAGATGACCGAAATGACTTTTTTGTTCCAAGATGGGTTATGTATGATAACTATTTTCCCTTGCACTGTTGGTCTTCAGTCCAGTCTGTTTTCCCCTGTGTTCCCCTGTGTACCAACGTTATCCAAAGCATTATGGGTGAGTTGCCCAAATGTATGGCCATATTGAAATCTGTACCCTGTTGACATAATTAGATTGCTTCATGACTATAAATTATAGCATGCTTTCTTCAAAGGAACGTAATTACCATTTTTACACACCTGGTACATGCCCCATATAGGAGGATAGAATCCCTGTTTTAGAGGAGTATATTTTGGGCATCAGAGGCAAGCTGGTGGAATCCTTCTTTTGCAAGTTAAAGGAGGTCCGACATGCCTTCTTTTCATTGCCAAACTGGATCAGTGCCTTGTTGGTGATGATGGGATATCCAGCACCAAAGAGAAACCGTGCTTTGGGGACGTAGCCAGTAAAACCTGTCAAAATGACAAATTGGTGCAAAATTCAGAGCTACTGTAAGAGCACTCTGTAATGTGCTTCTTGCCCAACTCTGGCTAACCTGAGATGAAGTACTTATGTGGACTGCTTTCCTCCATGAGGTATGGGGAGCCTTGTGGTTTCCAGGGATGTGGGGCATTGTAGGGGGCAGGATCTTTAGATATGGCTGTAAGAGGACTGTTCAATCTTTTAGGCTACAACAAAAGGACAATCATTAGATTATTCTTTTGAACAAGAAGTATATCTTCTGATTAAAAAAGTAGCTGATAATTATAGGTCCAAATAACAGGATCTGTGAATCAGGGGATTTTCACAGCTTGTTTCAACACAAAAGAGGGATAATTGCCTGAAATCATGTGGTGTCCTGATTGGAGAGCTTGTTTAGTAACAACCTTTCTTTTCATTTACTGGGCATGTGACACTCGACCTGCTTTGATACTCGATATTTAGCATGTATAATTAAACAGGGTGACCCTACACAGGGGAGCTGTGAAAGAGAAGCAATCCGACCGTGACAGCTTACTTTGAAGTCTAGGGCGCTGTTGTTGACTGTAAAAGACAGGTCAGCAGAAGCTGCAAGTAGTCTCTTTTCTTGTTCCTGGCTGAACTCTGATATTGCATCTCGACAGGTTTCTGCATATGTCTTGCAGAAGTAGTTTTGACGCAATGGAACAAAACCTTGGAGCACAAGATAAAGATATGATAATGCATGTTTAAAGTTATTGTATGCAAACTAGACACCACAAACCCATAAACCATACCTGTGTATCCTGGAATCATTTTCTCCAAGTTCCTTCTGCCTCTATGTCTGCTTCTCCAGATTTCATTGTGGGGTTCTGAGTCCTTCTCTGTTGATGGGAAACGCCCCGTATGGAGCACTAGCCTTTGTGAGTGAGATACCTCCGGGGAAGATAGGAGCTTTGCTGTTAACTGACCATAACTCTGGCCCATATGATACTTCAGCTGAGGACAGTAGCCTGTATACCTAAGCAGAACCATTAGCAGTCTTTTTTGAATAATTATTACATCTATAGATATAATCTATAAGTCCATGTGTAAGGTGATACTTTATAAAAGGTAATCCATATGACTGATTGATGAACCGATGTCTTCTGAAGCAAAACAAAAAATGTTTTTTAAGAAAATAACTAATAATTAGTACATTTTTAAACCACAAACTATCACTTCTGGCCAATTTTACGTTTCAACACCAATACTTTGTATAGCCTGATGTATGTGTGCTCATGCAACTCAAATGATTAACTGATTAGTGATCAAGTCATGAAAGAAGTGACTGTAATGTATTGCTTTACAATTTGAAGATGTAGAGACATCAGACATGCACTTAAAATCAAACTGAAAATTAGGTGCTGGAACTGGCCCCAACTAAGCCTGGTTCCTCCCAAGGTTTTTTTCTCTATTCTCTCATGGATGGGGTTTTGGTTCCTTGCTGCTGTCGCCTCTGGCTTGCTTACTTGGGGGCACCTAATTTCTAGTGATTATCGTCGTTTTAATTACACAGTCTTTGCATTTGATAAATAAATAGTTCAATTTCATCATTATAGATTACCATCACATCACCACTTCTCCTATTTGATAATGTTAAGTGCTTTGCTACAACTGGTATTGTTAAAAGCTCAATATAAATAAAAGTGATTGATTGATTGGTTGATTGATTGATTGATTAATAGAGCTTCATGAAGCATCAGCTTTACAGGTACTATACACTTACATTATATGGATCGCACAAAGATGGATAATTTTCTAAAAATCTTTATTTGTTATTAATCTGAAAGCATAAAGTCTTGCAAATTTGGGACAGCTTGACGGTAAATAAATAAGAGAAGTGTCCATTTAAACAAACCTTTATATATTTTATTATACATTATATTATTAAACCAGTAGCTACATTAAACATGCATTTGGGAAAAGGGGCTACAGTAAATGAATTCTTTAGATTGAAATACTTTGGGGACTTAAAGTTAAAAGTAAGTGAAGAATAAAAAGTCTCCCCTTATAATAAAAAGTTTGGCTGCCTCTGATTTAAACAGGTAATGTTACTGTATACACCTGGCAGTAAGTTACTATGACAGCTGGCAACATACACGCTTCATTTGGCTTAGCCTAGTTTTAAGTTACATATAGAAAGGATTTTTGTAAGCTTTATTTCAACACAAACCCAGGCTTATAAACTATATTTCAACTAAAGTTGTTATTCAAAATAAAGAAATTGGCAACGTTACTTTTTCAAACTAAAATTAAAATACGAACCAAACCTAACAAACAAATAATTTTATTAATAACACAGTAAGAAATAACTGAGTACTCACCCTGGGATGTACTGTGGGTCTGGTGTCACCAGCACTTTACTAAATTTTGGTGGAAACGGCTCCATATTTTCAAACCTGCAGCAGTTGGATGTTGTTTTACGGTTGCTAGGCGTGCAGCGTCCACGTGCTATTATTAAAGAACGCGGATAACGACGTGACGTCTTCTAATTTAAAAGAACTCATAAAGTGAGCAGCCGGACACTTAAATTAAATGAAATAACTAATTTATCAACGAAGATAAAATGAATTTATTTTGTACCAGTTCCATTGAATCTTTTAAAAGTAAACACTATCAGCAGTCAGGTAAGTCTATATTGGTCGATGTCAGTCAGGTTTAAATCTGCATGTGTTCGCTGCATTAGCTGGGACTTGACCTAAAGATAATGTTACATGACAAGTCAGTTAGTTGTGATGTTGCAGCCTCTTGTGGGTAGTAGGAGAAATGCACCCGTGTCATAGCCTCAACAACAACAACAAAAAAGCAACAGGTTAATTATTATCTGTACATAAAATAATTTACAGTAAATTACACAACCCTTAGCCTATTTTACTGATAACCATGGAGACATTAGAATTTTCTCATAATCAAACATATGCAACCCATTAGGTATGGGTTGCAACAGCAATGTTCCAGTACACTACAATGTTTTTTTTTTTTTTTCAAAACACAAAAGATTTCTGAAGAATCTTCACATTCTTTTCTACAGCACACAATTTTTGCTATACACAAATAAACTAATGCAACAAGATTGCTTACTCAGTGAGATGAATACTTTTCAGCATGTGAATGTTTGGATATTCCCTACACTCATTTTCTTCAATCCAAATGAATTAATTCTCACAGTAGATTCCAAAACGCTTTTACAATTTTTTAAGTACATTATTTACCTAAATTGCATTAAAATATTACTCTACATTTGAATTCCAAGGAAAAAACTGCTCAGTATCGGGAAAAAAAGTCTAGATTGCAAAAGGCAGTTTTACCATAAATTGTTAGAAACATCTCATCATTTTCTTATAATTACAAATAACATCAACTTTCCATCACCATCTGACTACTTATAAGACCTGACTAAACATTCATATTCTTGTCACACTGTCACTATCACCTGTCCCCAGATCAGCACCCACAGACAGCACTCTATCCCCAACACCTGTCACCTGCTCCTAATGACCTAATTATTAGCACCTGCACTACCAGCTTTTAAAGCCAAGCTCAGCCATACAGTTGTTGGCTGAGCTCAAGGTTATATGCTCAACTCACCTCTCTGCTCCTTGTCTGCTGGATCAGTATCTCTTAATCCTTGCTCCCAAAGACTCTAAAAAGACTGAGTATTACTAACTTCATACCTACCAGTTTGATTGTGTGAACTTTTGTCGATCTTTTGTACACTGCACCTGAAGTTTTGAAGACTGTGATGAATCATTTATGTTTCTGCACAAAATAAAACTCACTTCAATTGAATCCCGCTTGTCTGTAGTTTCTGAGCGTGACAATTCTTTTGTTATTTCAAGGATATTAAAGATGTACACTTTATAGCTACCTTTAATTAAAAAAGAAAAAAAGGAAATTTAACATAGTCAAGTGATGTAATCCTTCAATCACAGCAGAAGCATACAATTACATTAAAAAAGCATTGTAAATTATGAAACCAGCTGTGGTCACTATTGCAGGAGGCCTTGGGTGGTCACAAGGGAGGACCCCACACAAGAAATGCATTGACTTTGCTGTGACCAGTGTCTTCTGGGCCCATAAACACGTGAGAACATAACTTTAGTTTAGATATAACTTAATTATATGCAATAATAGTATCATAATGCAATAATATAATAAACTTAATGACAAAAATTATTGTGATTATACCATAAATCTAATCACACTGCTGAACCTAAATACTGCGTATTCATAGGAGTGCACTTTGTGTGTATTATTTTTTAACATTTTGTGGTTTGCATTTTGTTCAATGATGTTGCATATTTAAATTTTTCCTACACAGAAAGGCATGCTGATGTTATCAGTAGACAGGAATGTCTTTTACTCTGCCTTGCTCACACCAGCAGATCCTGCATAGCTGTGAACTGAATGGCAACAAACGGTCTAAGTTCCAGGTCATTATGTGTATATGTGAAAAATGACTTTGTAGTACCATTTCCCAAGCTTGAGTTGGTTCAGTTGGCAACCAATACTGACGGTTGTCAAGTGAACAACACTAACATTAAGCTGTTATAACAAATGGATAATTTAATTTCTATCATGCATGTGTGCTTTTGGATTTTTAAAAGGTCTTTCATGTTATGATGGATCAAGGGTGTAACCATGTCTTAAACAGTAATGTTATGGAGCCAACCCATTTTTTTTGTAAATTTTTAAACATTTTTCCCTATTTTGCCATGGATGGGGTTTTGGTTCCTTGCCGCTGTCGCCTCTGGCTTGCTTAGTTGGGGTCACCTGATTCCAGTGATCATCGTCGTCTTGACTACAGAGTCCATCTCTGCTACGGCTCCGTCCATTAGGGTTCGGAGTTCTCCACTCTCCCGGCTCGCTCCCGAGACATGCTGTCAAATTTGCTTATTCATTATGAGGAAAGCGTGAACTCTTGAAACATTTTTAATGAATGAATTACATGAATGAATTACATGCATCACCTAAAATACCATCCTTTCAAATTCAAAACAATCTAATAAATCTAAGTAATATCTGACAAAAACTTAAGTATATAATTTCCATTACTGCAACTACTTAATGTTTCTATTTAAAATATTTAATAAACTTTAGATATTTAGATATTTAAACATCTTACCTTCCCCTCATTTTCACAGGAATTCATGTCTTTGATTTGGCAATTTGATCATATTATTGGAGGAACTTTGTTGGGTGAGGTTTTATCTTTTCAGTGCATTAAAGGCCATATTTTGTCTCCAGATACATACCAACAGTTTCTGTTACTTTGTTTAAGGGCTTTGTGAAAGTTTCATATCCCTCACAACATGTCTTGACAGATCCGCCAAGAACATGAGCTCAGGATTTTAGGAATGGCACTGGAAATGGAGCAGTTGTCAGAATGTGATTGAGAAGCATAGGAGTCGGAATGTGGGCGGCCCCTGGAAGGTGTTTTTAGTTCAACCTGACAAGTCAGTTGTGAGGAAATCAAGGTGCTGCGAAGAGTTCCATGTGTTCTGACTGACTACTGAAAGAAACAAAGTACCGGACAAGATAAATTCATTATCAATGAACCTATATAGGAATTTTGGGAATCTCCTGGAGAACTGGGTGACTGATGGCTGCCAGAATTTATACTTACAGACTGGACCTGGTGTGGATGAGTTAGATTCCATTTCTAGGTACTCCGTTCCACTATCCAATGTAAAATCAGAATCTGAGGATTCCGGATTTGAGACGGTTAGTACAACCAGTCCCTATCATTCTCACCAGTGTAGTGCATTGACATCTGAAGAATCACAACCAGTTTTTGGTGCTTCAGTAGATGAGTTTCAACCTTCTTCCCCGTCTCCTTCTGTTTGCTCTTCCTCATCCTCAAGTGTTGATCTCAGCTCTGTGGCTCCAAAAGCAAGATATCTTGAGGTGGAGCAAGGCTTGAGAAGGACAGATTCACCCTCATGGAGAAGACAGCCACATCAGATGGAAAGTGGGATCACTGGGCCACGATACCGTTCTAACACAGCCTCTTTTCCAACCAGCTTTCACTCAAACAGCTCCAGACCACATCATGGGTTGGCTCGACCAAGAAGAACTCATTCACAACCTCTAGATCCCAAGAAAGCAGCGCTATACAGAAAACACCTAAAATTACATCAGCATGGCCAACCACTACACAGCCAGCTGGAGGTAAGCAGTCAACATCTACTGTACTGAACTTCCTCTAAAAGGTGTTTGTTTTGAACAACTCACAGAATCACAGACACTTTTAGCATATGGTGTTGCTTGAAATGTATAGTATTTTTAGTTGTATGTTTTATTTGTATTATTTGTTCTATTTCGATAATATAATAAT
This sequence comes from Enteromius viviparus, assembly GCA_032353835.1. Lineage (NCBI taxonomy): Eukaryota > Metazoa > Chordata > Actinopteri > Cypriniformes > Cyprinidae > Enteromius > Enteromius viviparus. The sequence goes on along the minus strand of JAUCNO010000002.1, from coordinate 3,104,018 downwards.
TTCATATAAATGATACATTTCTTATTTAGTTTGTTTCTTTAATGTTCTTTGTTCCGTTAAAATATACTTTATAAATATACTTAAACTTTTATTTTAAATATTTATGTATTACAGATTTTTCATAGAAACAGATTTGATATATCAGGGAACAATAGTGTATACTAGAATTATAGTATCTATTTATTTGCCATAAAATAATAACTTTTATGATTAATGTAATCATGCTGTTCCATCAGTGAACACGTGCTTTGCTGCCTCGTTATGCACTGCCTTGGATGCGCTTGACACGTACATGACAAACAGTATAGTGCACATTTGTCATGTCACACACTTGGCATTACACACTTCTCACACTTCAAAATTACTTACCTGGTGTCCTTTTGTTATATGCATTGCAGACTTCAAAAATTTTAAAATGAAAATTCATATATTTTTATATGATAACATGCTTTTTTCATCAAATTACATTTTAACAAATTACATAGTAATCTCACTAGTAACATTACATGATGGTCAAGGTCAAAGGAAGAGTGTGCTAAATGTACTTTGAACTGTATCATGTCTTCATCAAGAAGTCAAGAAAAAAAAGTTGCATAACCTTTATGACTAGCTCAGGTACATAATGAGCAGGTTACCCCTTACATATTTAAATGAAACATGCTTTTGATTCTTTCTTGAACACACACAAAGCTCATGCACAGTCTAGACATTCTTTTAATGGACTCTGGACTGGATCTGTGTCATGAGATGCTAAACAATCACTCTAAGACTGAACCGGTCGGTTCAGGTGAGAGAGGAATGACTGGAATGGTGCCAACAGGCTGAGAGAAATGTGTGGGTGTTGAGAAATGAATGCCAACGATGATAAAGATCTGTGCTGGACTTGTCTGAACATTATCACTTCAGCGGGAACAGAGGGAAAGAATACTTTATAGGACTTTAATCAAAACAGAATTGTAAACAGTATCCAAGCAATGGTCAGGCAGCAAAATGTTCACACAACAGAATACAATCCGAGGTCAAAAATCCAAGAGGGCAATCCAAAGTAAAAAATTAAACAGGCAAAACAAAAACAAGGAAAGGCTATGTCAATGGCAACAGAAGAAAACAGGATACATACAAGAATCGTCTGCTTAATGCTAAACAATATTTCATGACTTCCTGTTTGACAGATTCCCGTTTAAGTAGTTGTCAAATAGGAAGTCACCAGCGAGGAAGCATAGGGAGCTGCAACAGTCCATGCAGTGGTAAGAGCTCCCTCTGCTGACTTGGCAGCCATAGCAGCCATCTTGCGGTGATGCTCAGGCGTGGCAGCCATTTTGACCAGAGACTCCGGATTGGTTGAGGTGGATATCTTGGCCTCAGAGTTAGGCATGGCGGCCATCTTGGTTGGGGGGTCAGGTGTAGCAGCCATCTTTTGCATTAGCTCTGGCTTGGTGGCCATCTGGTGCCAAGGTGCCAAGTCCTGTTGTAAATCTCCATTAAGTTGGTGAGCAGCAGGAAACATGAAGTGCTCTAAAACTTCATGGTATACAGTACAGCTGTGTTGACCTTGGACCACAGAAAAGACAGTGGACCACCACCAGCAGATGACATGGCACCCCAAACCAATTGTGGAACTTTACACTGAACCCCAAGCAACGTGGATTATGTGCCTCTTCTCTCTTCCTCCAGACTCTGGGACCCTGATTTCCAAAGGAAATGTAAAATTTACTTTTATCAGAGAACACAACTTTGGACCACTCAGCAGTAGTCCAGTACTTTTTGTCTTTAGCCCAGGTGAGACGCTTTTGATGCTGTCTGTTGTTCAAGAGTGGCTTGACACAAGAAATGCGACAGCTGAAACCATGGCTGGACTGGCCATAGGGCACACCGGTCATTTGCCGGTGGGCCGATGGTGATTTTCGTTTTGTGGGCTGGTCGCCGATGTTTTTGGTTTTTTTTGTAACGTTATAAACTATAAAAGGTGGCGGATTGGCCAATTGGTTATGATCGACTCTGGGCTGGACCAATTACAGCCAAGGAGGTCAGATGAACCCTCCCCCTTGCAACGGCTCAGCGATCGCATATTGTCCGTCTATAACAATGTATAAACCAGAAAAGAGCAAGGGGGGGTGCAGAGAAGCTGGGGGAGAAAAGACGCAAAAGCCTACAAGTGGAAGCAGCAAAATGTAAGGAGCCTAAAAACAGAAGCTCGCATGAAGGGGAAACGGAGGAATCTTACCTGTCCTAATTAATGCCTGCGCATGCAGTGCCAGCCCAAAGGGTTGTGGGGCCCTAGGCGAGATTAAAAAATTGGGCCCACTGGTGTAAAAACAGTTAGAAGAAAGCACAAAAAA
>JAUCNO010000002.1:3090509-3101369 GCA_032353835.1 Enteromius viviparus | reverse complement strand
CTAGCCTCTGAAGGAAGTGACTTGGAAGGACCAGTCCTGCCAAGGAAGTATCCTTGACATTGAGAAACACCCAGAGTTTAGCTCCAGTCCTAATCAAGCACACCCGAAGCAGCTAATCTACCTCTTACTAGGCATAATAGAAACTTACATGCAGGTGTGTTGAGGCAAGTTGGAACTCTGCAGGACACCGGCCCTCCAGAACCAAGTTTAGACAGCCCTGTAATAGACTGTGCAAGCTGCTTTTCACACAGTAAAAGTGAATTTTGAGCTAAACTGATAACTGATGTTAACAGATTTTAATCAAGAAACCTATGTTGCAGTTTGTTTTCACAGAAAGCTATTACAGAGCTTCAAAATACTTTTTTGCTTTTACTTTTACTTACTTTTGCGTCATGCTAAAAAAAAGTCTTGATTTGAAACAACATGAGGATGAGTAAATGACCGAGTTTCAGTTTTGGGTAAACTATTACTTGAATAGAAGTATTAGCTGAAGTAGCATGAAATGTGGATGTTCAAAATTATTATAATATGAATGGTCCTCTGTTAAACCAGCTACCGGGAAATGAGAACAAAAAGCAGAGTAAGATTCAAAAGCTGAAATTCACATCCTTTAGAAGGCAGAACACACAACAATCTGACACAGAAAGCAAAAGGTAAAATAATTTTCTTTACATAAACTGTATTTTTAATAAAAAAAAAAATTAACAGTTATGTATCATCAATAAAAGAAAAAATCTGTTTTAATGTTTATTTATTACTCAAGTGTATCTTAATAATGTAATTTTATTCAAAGCTTTCAGACTAAGAAGAAAACAAGAATGCCAAGCTTTTTCAGTAGGAATAGAAGTATGACTACACGTCTCTAATGTTCATGCCACATAAATGCCTTGTGATGGTGGCAGATGTACCCCTACCATTTAGGGATTATGGCACTTATATATATGTGTGTGTGTATATAAATAAATATATATATATATATACATATAGCTTATTTAGTTAAGTATTTGAGGCTGCACTTAAATTAATTACTGAGTAGTACTAATAGTCTCCATGTACTTAATGGATACTTGTCGTTTGTTTGGTTTTGTCAGAACACTTTGTATTTCTCATTCCTATTGTATATAAATTTTAAAGTTTTCATTGCTAGATTTATCCATTGTATTATAGTTATATTCTTTTTTGTCATGTTCATTTTTTGTCAACCTTTGCTGGTAAAAGAATTCCTTATTTTGTAATAATACACTACTTTCATAACAAATTGTTTAATAAAATAAAATATATAACTCTCCAATTTAAATACTCATACAAGTTTACATTGCCTTAGCAAAGTCTGATGACAGTTATGGATTTTAATGTACAATATAATAACTGATTTTATTTACATTTCACATATTAGGAATTTATACACAACTATGAGAAATGCTACAAAGTGATGTTTGAGAAGGCAACACATGATATTAAAAACCATTAATGTGACTTAACTGTTTTAATGGTTTTTTTTTTTTTATGATCCTCCGTAGTTATAAAGAAAATTACTAGTCTAAGGGCTAGTCTGTTTTAAAATGTTGTGATTTTAGATGAGGGTGTGTGTTTGTAGGAATAGGTGCAGTCTAATTCAGTGACTAATGGTGTAGTCACCATTTAATTATTTTTGTTTGGTGTGGTTTGCTTTCTCACTGCCCTTTTTGCAAAGTAACCAGAAATTGTAAACAAAACCACAAGTGCTCTTGAGGTCACCTAGTCATTGGTATATTTAATCAACCATACCAAATTTTGTTTGGAGCCAGACAACTTCTTCTGCTGGGTCTTAGTATGATTGTTTGGGTTCGCCCATTAGTGCCATTGCTGTATTCAAAATCTACCTAAAAGATCTGCACCAAGGGGGGAAATGAACTTGAGTTTGATTCAATAAACACAAACAAGACAGGTACAAATACATATCCTAATGATACACTGGGCAACTTTTGAGCAATTCCTTCACTTTTTTCGAGCTTTGTTGCTCTTTTTTTATACAGAATGGGTAGGAAATTTCTTTTAGGATAATTTAGATCAGTCTTGGGCCCTGTGTCTCACCTGGTTGCCCGTTTATGGCAACATTTCCTAAAGTTGTCCAGCAACATTAATGAAGAAGTTGCCCAGTGTATCATTAGCCTTAGTCTACTGGATGTTAACAGAACAGCCTAATCCCATACTGCACAATTTAACATAGCAAGTTAAATTTTAGACCAAACAAACAGTTTGACTTTTATATTATTTATTGGTCTTTATTATACCCAGGATGGGGGGAGATAGACTTCCCTTGGCATTCCCATGTAAAGAGATGTCAATGAAGAACACATCCAAACAAGAGATCGAGGGCTATAGGGAAATCAGTTCATACATAAAATACATTTACTCTGATATTTCATATTTCTGTCTTTGCACACAAGTGTCCTTTTCACTTCAAGTCCACATAGCATCCTGTGCTATTAAATATACAGATTCACCAGTGACCTTTTGGAGAAGGAGAATGTGTGTGACACAAGATTTTTCAGATGGTGGAATAGCTTTTAGGGATGAGTTGTGCCGGTCATCCCCCCTCTCTGTTCTACATGATGCCACAGGAAGAAAGAGGGTTGGCAATGTGGCAAGTGCAAGCTGACTGACAGTACTGGCGCACCGTCTGATAGCAGCTACGGTCCCCATCGCTGCCCCACTGCACAGTCCCCGCTGGGTCGGGTGGCAGACGGCTGAGGATGCTGGTATTGATGGCCAGCGCGGCTAGCCCGTAGTCGGTGAAGAGCACTGTCTCGCGGCGGCAAGTGGGGCAGGAGATGAACTTGTACTTGGGACAGGACTCGTATAAGATCTGCAGGCACTCCTCACACACCGAGTGCAAACAGGACAGGATGCGTGGGCGCTTGCCGGCAAAGTTGTAGGTGTGTCCACAGGTGGGGCAGTCCAGCGGTTCACATGGCATCACTGGACCTGAGGAGGTGGAGGACGAGGAGGAAGAGGTGGAGGAAGAGCGGAGTACGTACTGGTTGACGATGACGTCGTCCATCTTGTAGTGGAACTGGTGGTAGCAGATATCAGATGTGCTGGTCTTGCGCTGGGCGAGATAACTAGCTTCCCGACGGAGGATGGGAGCAGGGGAAGACACCAGGGGTCTGGGTGCGACCACGGTGTTGCCATTGACCTCTATGGACAGGTCGCCACATGCCTGGTTGACGATCACCTCCCCTTCACCTCCTCCATCCCAGGCCACACGGGGAGGTGGGGCGTAGCGAGGCTGGGTCACTGGGACTGGACACTCTCGAGGGAACTTCTCCGACTGGATGATCTTGACGGTGTCCATGGGGATGGTCACAGGTTGGCGCCGCAGGCAGGACATTCACTCCTAGGCTCGTAGTTCTTGGCTAGAGGAACTGGGTGTAGCAAATGGTCCTGCGGATAATGTCTTCAGTGCACTGGGGGAGGACACTCAGCCATTGCAGGGGACGTGAGGACGGTTGGGTTTGTCCATTGCTGTCTCAAAGTCCCTCTTTGGTCACAGGCTGGGTCACCCTGAGTCTTTATGTGGCACAGATGAACAACGACTTCCAGCCAGTGCACGGTACAAAAAGCCCTGAAGGACAATAGACAATATGTTTTGCTTCAGAATTCACAAAAAGTTGCAGTTTGTGGTTCAAGTGGTTAAAAAGTCTTGAGGCAACAACTTGCACCCTGTTCACTGATTTTGCACCACTAAAAGTTGTTAATTCGATGTAACAGGATATTTAATGATATTATTACTTACAAATAAATGGCTGATTATCAGAAGATATATCAGAAGATATGTTGGCAAATATTTCAGTTGTTAAACTTTTACAGCACATTTATTCTCACATTAATACAGTAAGGACTTAAATACAGAGTACCTAAGGATTATACTAAGAAATACTGTTTCGCTTAATACTGTTGTTAGCCAAATGTCTGCAGACTTTCTCATAAGTTGCTTAATGAGTTTCAGAAGGAAACTGATGCAACCAATGTCACAACCTTCTTCCTGTTTCAGGTCCTCATTGTGGTATGACCCTGCCCTGTTCTTGCTTCTCCTTGTGATTGGCTATGCTCACACCTCCCTGACGTTTGTTCTGATAAGCTTTTAAGGAAGGTACTCATGTGGCATTGGAAAAATCTGGAAGATGTTCTCCCAGTCCTCAAAAGACCGGAATTCCTTAAGGGGTCTTTGTTGAGCTTGACAGATGTGTGTCCACTCTTTGGTGATGTGACAGGTCTGTGAGTGTCTCAGGAGTCTTGCCAGACCTTCCTTGCTTCCAGCACTTTTCCCAAAGTGGTACAGATATGCAGACTCATAGGTAGCGTTGGTTCTGTTCCTGGAGGGGAAAAAATAAAACTGTTCAGGTGATGCTAATGCAAGGACACAGCTCAGCCTTTTCCAGGCCATTTGCCTGCACTTCTGGGAACAGTGTCTAAAAAGTGTCCCGTCATCTAGATCTAAAAACACAGCAATGGGAAAAATCTGCTGAAGAAATTTTAAGAGCTGATTCTGTGCAAAAGACTGTTATCTGCGCAACATGTCCATCCACAGCAGAAATCTGGAACCCCGCAAGCATCTTTTCCAGTCTAAAAAACTCTTTTGCTCTATCTGCCAGCTGCCATCTGCGGCCCTGTGGGGCATGGGCACTGTGGAGGAAGAGGCTGAGGACCTGACCACAGAACAATCTGTCCTTCTGCTATGAACCTATACATGTATTACAACACAACACAGCAGAAGCCCACAAATCTAAAATGGCTGCCAGTGCTTTTTTAAAGTCAGTTGTAAATTGCTGCTTGCAACCCATTTAATTGAAACTTTAAAATATTTCATAAAGTAAAACAGGGTGTACAATAAGAGGACTTGATTTATTTAGCAGAAAATTTAAGGAAGGTGAAACATGGGTGTGGCCTACCCAAATAAACACTGTTTACCTTTAAAATAATATAGCCTAGCAATATACTGTAGTATGCATGCATGCTTTTTATGATTGTTGTTCATATGACTTGTTTATGTCTGTGGTTTTAATGTTGAGTGAGCTCCTGCTATATTTATATTGAAGATATTCAGCAGACATTTTTGTCCAGGTTTAGACAGCAGATAGTTTTGTCATATGTATGGCAATATATTGTCAACAACTAAAAGGAAGTTGTTAGGCATGATGCATAACCTCTTTGTCATGTCACTGTATTCACATTATACAACAGCTTGGTTGTACATCTCACTGTTTTTTAAAAGCATTTCAGAATAATATTAAGGACACTAATGCAGTTTTCAGTTTCTTATGCTACAGTATATTGAGCGATAAGCATCTAAGACCAGAATTTGTTTAAGTTCTGTTTAAGTGATTTTTGGTAAGATGGACTTGTGAAATGGTGTGACAGTTTTGTTATCTGAGATAAAAAAAAGTTGTGGTTTGTGAATGCAAACTGTTTCATAAACAGTAATGAGCACACTGACATAGCTGTAAGAGTTCTCTGAAAGCGGTGCAAGATATGATGATAGAGAATGTACTAGAGAGAGAAAAATGAGAGGAAGGGAGAGAGAAGCAGAGAAAGAGGAAGCTGACCTACATGCAGCAGAAAAATGTAGAGAGAGAACATGCATCCTTTTACTCCACATCCACTGTGCTTGTGATCTTATGTGATAAAATAGAACACTTCCATTATAATTAACAAAGCTGCTTACAATGCAGGCGCATGACAGCACTTTAATGATTATCACAGGAGTTTTGTCGCATCGCATTGCTTTGCTCGCTTGCACAGTCAAAGAGGAATGGTACATTTATGCCATGTTAGAATTACCATAACTACCAGATTCTGATTAGTAAAAAACAGTCTTTGGACTTGTAATTACACATTGGACATTCAGAAATTAACGAAAGCCTGCAGTGAAATTATATAAAACCTAACTTCATTGACATCAACACAGACATTTTTTTTAATATTTTTTGTAGAAGACAAAAAAAGAATGTCAAGAATCTTTATGAAACTCTTTTCCAAGACAGTAACCACTGCTGTCAAGTAACAACAAACAAGTAATAAAACATATAGAGTATGCATTATTTTTCCAAGCTTTCTGAAGCTTAAGACCTATATAATAGCATTGTTAAAGTAATAAGTACCTGAAAATTTTTCCCTGCTTTGTATATAACATTTCTGGAACAACATGAGAGTGAGTAATGACAAAATTACAGTTTATATTTTTTGACAACTTATTCTGGGCAATTATCTACTGCTATAGATTTTATTTGTTATTAAATATCAATAACAATTAAATATCAAAGATGACGACTGGATTTCCAAACACTGGAAATTCTTTAGTTGATGTTCAGTTGATGGAGCATTCATCTGTAAAATCGGTCAAATTAAGACAGCAGCTTTATAGTGAAGCATTTCAGTCTGACAGAAGAGGTTTGCAGAAAATGCAGGTGCATGTAAGTTTGCATGTAACTGCCATGATAAAAAAATTACAATAATAGAAATAATTGTGTGTGAACTTTAGGGGTTAGTTCACCCAAAAATGAAAAATCTGTCATCATCCTCATGTTGTTCCAAACCCGTAAGATCTTCGTTCATCTTCGGAACACAAATGAAGATTTTTGATCAAACCATAGAGCTATCTGACCCTCCATAGACAGCAACACAACTGAAATTATCCCAGCTCCAGAAACTTAGTAAATATGATGGTAAAACTGTCAAAGAAAACAAAAATAACATAATTTCCTCAACTATTTATCTTCCGTTTTTAGAGAATATCACAACATACTGTATATGTGTGGTGTCCTCTAAGCGTAAACAACACCGATTATGTTCATGCTCATGCTTTCCCCTCAAATGTAAACAATGCATGCGAATTACATCAAATTAAAGCATGTATATTACTCTCCAAAATGGCGGAATGAGTAACTCAAGGGGAGAAGAATGGTTGAGCAAATTATGTAATTTGTTTTCTTTGTGTAAAAATCAGTATTCTCAAAGCATTGCAAAACTACAGTTAAGCCACTGATGCCACATGAACTGTTTTACAAATGTGTTTAATTTCATCAAAATATATTAATTTGTGTTCCAAAGATGAAAGTCTTACTGGTTTGGAACAACGTGAGGGCGAGTAGTTAATAACATAATTTTCATTTTGGGGTGAACTGTAATAGAATTGGGGGACTCGAGTCCAGTCTTGAGTACAGTTTTTGAAAGACTGTGTCAATATAGCCAGTTATGTATCAATTTGTTCTACTATTATAATCATGCATCTGTCTGTGTGTCTCTATGAAAAGGCTTGCATAAATGGAATGTGACAAAGCTGCATGTCCTGTTTGGCTTTAGGCAAAATATATATGAAGGGACCCTAACATATACTGAACATTAAATTAAGACCTCATGACTGCCTTGTGACCCCTCAAGTTTGTATAGAACATGCCTTAAAAAACTATTAAAGATATTGCTGAAAAACACTCGGGATATTCTCCCAGCTTGGGCTTCTCGACTTCTCGACTTTATTTTGTAATAATGTCTATTTTTATGGCACCAAAAACCCAAGACTGAACTTGATTCTTCAGAACCATGGCAGGAGCTACCACACTTGTCATGGATTCGGCTGCATTTTTACTCAGACTTGACTCGGACTCAAACCTTGCGGACTCTGAAAATGCCCTGAGACCAACCGAGTTCAGTATTTGAAAGCAGTGGGTTTATGTACGCACTCACTGAACGTGTTCACTTAAAGAGAAAGTGAATCAAACAGCGATAGATGAAGAGAAAGTCACTGTTGACTAAATCACTTTAGTACCTTTACTGACTAATACGATCATTTATATTGAATGCAAACAGTGAATATTGTGAAGTAGTTTACTTTTACATTCATTAAATACAGGGATTAAATTAGACTTCAGTGGACCTTTCTTTTAAATGTATATTTTTAAACATTTATCTTATTCTTACCAATTCAAACAATGATGTGTCACGGGTATTTTATAGAAATGCATTTCTGTATATTTCTTTTAAGGGCATAGGGTGTTACTGTCTGGTGAGGTTTAGAACTGGGTGAAGGGAATGACTGATCATATGTTACCTTGACAACACTACGCATGCATGTAGCATTCAGCATTCATGCAGCCAAAGTTGTCTCAAATAATTATTTCTTATGATATTTGTGCATTATTTACTATTCAACTTTTCAGACTAAACTTGCTTGAACTTGCTTACACGTACTACTGTACATTAAGTTAAAGACACTTTTGTATGTGAAGTCAAAATCAACACCACCTTAGCTTAAAATTGTATTACAAGATCTCCTAAAGGAAGATCACATGATCACAAACGGAAATTACTCTGTGAAGTGACCATGGCATGACTGATATCTGATAAATCGTGTTTATGAGTGCAGTGCTGCTGTGTGTAGGCTACTGCTGTTACCAGGGAAATCGCTATATTTCAAAAGCACCTCCTCCTGGCAGAGAATCAATAATTGCATTTTTAATAAACCTCTCTCCATATGACCCAAAATTAAATACAATATTTTATACATCTGACTCTTCACACATGTTTTTATAGTCTATTTTACAGTTTAATCCAAAATATTGCCCTGCCCTGCTCTGATTTTTTCAGGTGTTAAAAAATGTTAGATTTGATTTTTGAATTCTGCACAGATTTCGAAAGCCTGAAAAGTGCCCCCCATATAACAAATCCAAGTTTAACCCCTGATTAAATTCTTGTAGGATGTTTTGTATATTTTATTTAGACCTATAAAAACCTAAATAATTTCATTGGTATTTTTGATTGATATATTTATTTATTCTTTTGCTTGTAATTAATGATTAGACTGTTTACTTGCCTTCAGTATTTTTGAGAATATTTTATTTACATTAAGTAATTCAGTTGTTGTTCTGTTTTTAAAATGGTGGCAGCTTTTAGAAAAAGCTTTTTAAGTTTGTATGGGTCAAAAGAACTAAAACTAACATTTTTTTTCTTTTTGTGGAAAAACTTGTTACAAATTTTATTTACTAAGTTTGCTGCGTTACATTTAAATTTCAATCGCCTTTTCTAGCTGTAAAGATTAAAACAAGGTTAAGATACTGACAAATGGTAGTGTTTCACTGTACTAGGACTCGACCTTTTGGGAGTCTGACTCGGCCCACCTATTGCTGTCATACAATATTGTCACATATAAATCCATGTTAGCATTATAATTTAAAGAGACAGTATATTTTAAATATATTTTATATAAAAATTGTATATAAATTTACTTTAATTAAAATAACTTTTTATGCCCATACAATGGTTGACAAAACATTTTTTAATGTTCTGTAGAAGAAAAAAATCATACATTTTTGAATAGACATCATTGTGAGTATTTTTGGGTGAACTATCAATTAAAAATACAAAAAAAAAAAAACTTTCAGAGCAGAATCTCTGATTTGTAATCATGCCCTGACAAATATGTGTCTTTTCTGCTGAGATTCTGAAGTGTGTAACCAAATGACAAATTTCCATCCCATAATGCCACAGTAGATGAGAAGCCGTCAGACAGTACACACTGAAAAAAAATCTCAGACAACTATATTGTAAACCAGAGTGTCTGTTTTTAAGTCTAAGTGGATAATTTTTTTCATGGTTGTTAGAAAGTTGTTGTTAAAAGGACATCGCTGGCATTGCAGACATATCTGGGAACATATACACTCTATTAACCTAAACTATGTATTTCAGCAGTCGAGAAATAAGTAATATACTACAGGATTTAAACTCTGCCATGATTCACACATGACGTGAATGCACCGTAATCTAGATTGTCTATTTATGGTGTTTCTCCGCTATCTGTGTTCTTCTTTCCTCCTCCCCCATCCATCCATTTCTGAAGATTTACACTGTTCTCCACCCACAGCCATGAACGTCCACTCACCCACCCACCCTCACTCTGGAACATGCGCAGACACAAAAACATGTTTTGAAACAGCTCCTTGACATTGTTGTGACCAATCAGACCTAACGATTACCTCTGTTTATTCTGTTTCGTAGTTCTCTCATTGGTTTAGAATGATTTAATTAGAATGCGAACACAGGATGTGGAACCAAACCGTCCTCCATTTTCTGGAGGTCACAGAAGCACTGAACAGCCAGTAACTGTCAGTCACATTCATTTGAGTTGCCACGGCACCGCAGAGCTGTGAGGCAGAGCCAAAAATAACCACACGCTCTTACTGGTTCTCACACATATACACACACAAAGGTGGAAATAAACTTTCTGACATCAGCACAGTCAGCTGGTGCATGGGCGTTGGAAACCGTGAGATGAGTGAAATAATTAAAGTAAAGCCTTCTGTTTAGAGACAGTGAGATATACGGAAATAAAAAGATATTGTTTTTAAATAAAGTGTCTCATGCTCATCAAGGCTGTATTTATTTAAACAAAAAAAAAAGTTATATTTTTAAATAGCATTGCAATTTTTATATTGATTTCCTATTTTTAATATACTTTAGAATATTATTTCTAGAATATTTCTTTGATGCAGTGCTTATTTTTCCTAAGCCATTACTCCATTCTTCAGTGTCATATGATCCTTACGAAAACATTCTAAAATGCTCATTTATTAAGGTTGTGTTTTCCTTGATTTATTGATGAATAAAAAACAACAACAAAAAATATATAGAATATGTTCTGAAGGATAATGTGGCACTGAAGAATGGAGTAATGGTGAAAATGTAGCTTTGATCAGGTGTAAATAAAGTTTATTGAAGAAGAAAACAGGGCTGCGTTCTCCGATAACGATGTCTCTTAGCGCGCTACGAAGACTCTAAAGGTACACCTTAACTACAGTTATACCTTTTCTACGTGTGTTCGCCGAA
>JAUCNO010000002.1:3063164-3082446 GCA_032353835.1 Enteromius viviparus | reverse complement strand
TGCACTGAGTTCTGCCTGCCTGTATTCTGTCCGCTGAAGAAGCGGGATCGCGACGACATTTGCTGCAGCCCAGATCCAACCGTTACACCCTACACTTTATTCTGTGTAAGCATTTTGACAAATGGGGACATTGGTAATGTCCTGAAAAGTCACCTTCTCATAATGCCTACATCATACCCATGTCATTAAACAAATATATGTCCTTATTTGTCATAAAAGAAGAAAAAAAAAAAATAATAAATAAATAAATAAATAAATATATATATATATATAGTGGGTACAGAAAAAGTATTCAGACCCCCATTAAATTTTTCACTCTTTGTTATATTGCAGCCATTTGCTAAATTTCATTTATCTTCATAATTTTTTTTCTTCATATTATGTGCACAAAGCACTCCATATTGACAGAAAAACACAGAATTGTTGACATTTTTGCAGATTTGTTAAAAAAAAAAAAACTGAAATATCACATGACCCTAAGTATTCAGACCCTTTGCTCAGTATTTAGTAGAAGCACATTTGATATAATACAGCCATGAGTCTTTTCGGGAAAGATGCAACAAGTTTTTCACACCTGGATTTGGGGAACCTCTACCATTCCTCCTTGCAGATCCTCTCCAGTTCTGTCAGGTTGGATGGTAAATGTTGGTGTACACCATTTTTAGGTCTCTCCAGAGATGCTCAACTGGATTTGAGTGAGGGCTCTGGCTGGGCCATTCAAGAACAGTCATGGAGTTGTTTTTTTAATTCACTCCTTAATTATTGTAGCTGTATGCTTAGGGTCATTGTCTTGTTGGAAGGTAAACCTTCAGCCCAGTCTGAGGTCCTAAACACTCTGGAGAAGGTTTTCGTCCAGGATATCCCTGTACTTGGCCGCATTCATCTTTCCCTCGATCGTCCTGTCACTGCAGCTGAAAATCACCCCCACAACATAAGGGCTGCCACCACCATGCTTCACTGTTGGGACATATTGGACAGGTGATGAGCAGTGCCTGGTTTTCTCCACACATACCGCTTAGACCTATAAGGCCAAAAAGTTCTGTCCTGGTCTCATCAGACCAGAGAATCTTATTTCTCACCATCTTGGAGTCCTTCAGGTGTTTTTTTTTTAGCAAACTCCATACAGGCTTTCATGTGTCTTGCACTGAGGAGAGGCTTAAAGCCATAAAGCCCTGACTGGTGGAGGGCTGCAGTGATGGTTGATTTTCTAAAACTTTCTCCCATCTTAGGAACCTTAAGTGCAGCAGAATTTTTATTTGTAACCTTGGCCAGATTTGTGCCTTGCCACAATTCTGTCTCTGAGCTCTCCAGCTCTCCCTTTGACCTCATGATTCTCATTTGGTCTGACATGCAATGTGAGCTTTAAGGTCTTACATAGACAGGTGTGTGTCTTCCCTAATCAAGTTCAATCAGTATAATCAAACACAGCTGGATTCAATTGAAGGTGTAGAACCATCTCAAGGATGATCAGAAGAAATGAAAGTATGAGTGTCACAGCAAAGGGTTTGAATACTTAGACCTTTTGATATTTCAGTTTTTCTTTTTAAATAAATCTGCAAAAATGTCAACAATTATGTGTGTTTCTGTCAATATGGGGTGTACATTGAGGAAAAAATTAACTTAAATGATTTTAGTAAATGGCTGCACTAGTGAAAAACTTAAGGGGATCTGAATACTTTCCGTACCCACTATAGATGAGTCTTAATTAACAGATTTGGGAAAATTTTGCATAAATTTTGCATCTCCAAATACATCACTTGCTCACCAAACAACACAGTCAAGTCGCCTTTATTCAATATAGCACTTTTAACAATACAGATTGTGTCAAAGCACTTAAGGCCAATTCACACTGCACAGATAAATGCCAACAAACTCCAACAAACAAGTTGGCTCAAGTTAGCCTTTGGATTTAGAATAAAAAAATAACTGTTATGTTCACACTGCACCCACAGACATCGACCAACTCTCACTTAATAGGGCGAAAATGGAGGATCCTATAGCCACAATCCAGATGTTACTCTGTTAAAAAGAAAGAGGCTGTGGGTAAAGCCTTGGTTGCTGTGACAGGAAAGACGGGGCGCCTACTTGAATTTATGCTGAAAACTGCAGTTGCACGATTTACTCTAATCAGTCTCTAATCAGTTTCAGCGTTTACTTCAGATGGTGGCACCAATCATTAATACAGTACAGGCAATCATCATGGCAACAGTTTGTGGCCACGTCAGTTTTTGTTGGAAAACCCATTCACACTGTTAAGACATTTCACGATCCAACAAATGCAGATTAAGCATGTTCAATTGGGTGAAAACAAACAAAACTCCAACCAACGCCAACAGGGGTAACGCACTGATCCAACAAACTAGTTTGTTGGAATTTGTTGCTGTTTGTCTGTGCGGTGTGAATTGGCCAGTATCAAATAGGAGAATAGAGTGTCATTAATGTATAATGACAAGATTAAACGCCAGACGCCATTGTCTAGCTCAGTTTAGGTTAAGTAATATCTGTGCAATCAAATGAGACAATAATCAAACCAAAGCTTTCCATGTGACAGAATGAAGAATAAAAGGTGACCCACTCACTACACTGATTTGTAAGGCAGTCTTATAATGCTAAATTTCGTCAAATATGTTGTGATGAAGAAACAAACTCATGGAAAACTAAGATAGCCTGGGTGCGTGTACATTTTCAGCAACTGTTCATTTTTGTGTGAACTGTTAATTCAGTTCCTATTTGCTTAGCATCTTGAGTTGCTAGATTGAACAATTCTACTGACTTAATAATGATACATTGACCTTTCACCAGGTTGCAAGATTAATGGAGATGGGTTTCTCAAGGATGGATGCCCAAGAAGCTCTCAGAGCATCTAATAATGACATTAACATTGCAACAAACTTCTTGCTTCAGCACTAAGATAAAATAAATCAAAGATGACTGGGAGGACAAGGAGAATGAGCACTAAGTTGAAAGTACTTCAGAACACACTGGTGTCATTACTACACCTGCTGGAAGAAGTTAAGAGCGCTGAAACACAACCCACAGGAGCTGTTGACGTCACTAGACTAGTGACTAGACAGTGTGGCGCTCCTCCCGCCGTGTCATGAAGTGCTACAAGGAGTTGACTTGCAGTTGCAAAACTTTCTGGTCCACAGGACAAAGCCAACATGGTGGACAATTACACATGGTGTCTCAGGGCTTGTGCCATTTGGCATCGTCCTTGAACCTACATCATCTAATAATTAAGAGTTCTATAATATATTGATAAATTATTAAACTATTTGTTATTTTTTAATGGAATAATTCATCTAAAAATGTACTCATTGTTCTCATGTTCCTAAGCTATGTGGTTTTTCAGTCTTGCATGGATCACAAATGAGGATGTTTAGCAGAATGCCCTGGCTTCTCTTTTCCATATATTAAGGTAGAGAGTGACCAGTGGCTGGCGAACTCCATAATAAAGTACTATAAGATGCCATAAAAGTAGTCCGTATGACATTTGTGGTTACTATAAGTAAGGTGAAGTCCCTCTGTGGTTGCACATATTCCAGCTCAATATAGTAACAGTTCAAAGTGCTATAGCTGAACAGTTTCTTGAATCTCATAAAACAGGATATGAGATCTGTGGCAGAGGCCAAAATGTAATTTTGGCTTGTTCTTCATGCAAAAGCTTTTATACGACTTCAGAAGACTTGGAATATGACCTATTACAAATCTCTTTTGATGCTCATTTTAATAGACATCAGTTTGTTGTTTGGAAAAGAGCAGCCTGAACATTCTTCAAAATATCTCTTATCGTTACAGTATTTTTGTGTTCATAAGAGAAAGAAAGTCATGGTTTTAGGAATGACACGAGGGTGAGTAAATGATGAGGAAAATTATTTTGGGATGAAATGTTTCCTTTTTTGTTGGGTCAAAACTTAAAAGGGCTAGTTGTATAGCAGTGTATATAAAGTACACCTGGATTAAGTGGATTTTTTTAAGGTCCCTGACATGTCATTTAATTGAAGCACGAGATGTAATATTCTATCAAAGCACCAGTTTTTAAATTATTTTAATTAAAAAAAAATACACATTTTGCAATTGTTATTATGTATTAACTTTGGTGTCTGAAAAGCTTAAAAAAAAGTACCATGACTTTTATAATGGCATCTTGAAAAAAAACAAGTGGAACTTTCAAGCCGTAGTCATCCAAGTTGAAAATATTTGTGTTGTTTTATCATACTTAAAAAAAATTTCTGCGCAATGAAAATGGATAATATTCAGAGCATCTCTATCTTTGTATTTATTGGAGAGTGGGACAAAACTTTTTTTTTTTAACAGCATGATTTCTCTGTGGTGCAAAAGATAAAATTAAATATTGTTTAAACTCTCATTAAAGGGATAATGACAGTTTTGATTCCCACAACTGGCATTAAAATCATGCCTTTAAAGAACATATCCATTTTAATTTAAATTATAAGATTGTAATTTGCGAGTAAGATTTTCTTCATGTGAATATTCTCTTGTTTATTATGCAAAACAGTGTTTGATTTTGTGTCCAATCAAGTGATATTTAAATTCTAAAAAAAAAGGTTTATTTAGATTAATGTTTTGACTGCCAGAAAGACGCTTTTCCACCCAAAAGCTAAGCACTCCTGCCACTCTAAAGGTTATGTGTTGGACACTCATAGTGGTCAAACACTGTGTCTACATTGGGTGAGTCATTTCTTTAAGATGGTCTTTTGCTGATAACAGTAAAAATAATAATTATTGGGGTCATTTTCTATTTTTTCCTTTTTTTTTTTTTATATTTAAAAAAAAAAAAAAAAAAAGACTAAACTCATTCTGTAAAACACAAGACTAGATTTTAACAAGTAGAGACGTCTGGAGTGTGTGGGTAGGTTTTGTATCTAAAACTCACCGCATTCATTCAACAGATGTTAGACAACAGAATACAATGTACAGTGACATCTGTACCTTTACTAAAATCTACCTCTTTAAATCTGTTGTGCTGTCTTTTCATGTCACAAAAACTTTAAACATGTTGTAGCTACTTTTAAATGATGGCTAAATGTCCAACTTCAACTGTAAAAGCAATTAAACACTGATCATGCCATGTGACTCTGAATCTTTGTTATTTGTGTACAATGCAAGAAATATAGACTTCTTTGAAACTTATAATCACATCAAGCAATAGATGGCAGTGTTTCACTGGATAGAACTGAACTTCTATCGGTTTGATTAAGAGCAAAATTCAAAAAAGTCCGTTGTTTTTAGTTCTTCTTTTTTTTTTTTGGTGTGATATGAGTTACATAAATCAGAAATAAGAATCTGAAGAAATTGGAAAGTAATGTTAAATAACAGTGGATAAATGGTGTGGATGTAAAACAAGGTATGGAGGTTTAAACAAAATAAATAAAAGGTGCAGCTTTAATTTAACTCATTTAGTTTAATCTGTATATTGCTTCTGATAATACTTTCCAAAGCAACGTTGTGTCTTACAAAATTCTTATCCAAAGGCAACAAAAAACACATCTAAACTAAAGAAAACATTTGAATTGAACTCCTTATTTTTATACAATAGCTTTTGAGCTAAATCTATTACAATGCTACTAAAGCTAGCAGCGAGGTTGATAGCTGATCAATTGTAGCGCACAGGTTGTTTACTTACTCTGGTGAAGTAGTCATAACAGACAGTAAAGCTTTTGATTACAGGTCTGTCAGTCCTGACCTTTAAGGACATTCTTGGATTCAGTGGTCAGAACTCAAAGGTTGATGTGGTTTAGTCAATGTCATGCTTCAGTGAATGTCATGGGATTTGTGAAAATGCACTGTGATGTAGCCAGGATTTTTTGGGGAGGATGAACACCAGAAAAGCAGCTTAGAGCAAGGGGTCAAAGTTAATATCTCACAATATCTGCATCTCTTGAATCTTTTGATTTTAAAATTGTTTGAATATTTGAAGGTTTGTTTAGTCTGTGTTCCTATAAAACACAGGTTTCACCATGTTTACCATCATGTGTTATTAGTCATCTGCTATCAAACTGGGTCCATTCGCTATGATGTATATAAAATTAGTTTCCTGTTCATTGAAAATAAGCTTGTAATACATTACATTCTAATGCATTTATGTATGTTCTTTTTGTTGCATTTGTCTTTTTTTCCTTTGCATTTGCAGGCTGTGTACTTTAATGCGACAAATAACATTTAAAAAAAAAACATTTGTATTTTCTAGTTTTCTTTCCAGAGGCACTGGCCAAAGAAGTTTCATATTTCTGATAACGCTGTACTGTACTAAAACGCAAATATGGTATACCCTATAGGAACACAGACTAAACAAACCATTAAATCAGATGGTGTATCAGCACAAAGAGATGATTTTCATCGGAGACGAGAACACCTAGATGAACTCCGTGGACAGATCACCGGATCCAAGATGCACAATCTGACGTGCTTAAAACTGAACTGGAAATTAGGTGCTGGGTATCCAGCCAGAAGAGAGCTGGACCCAACTAAGTCTGGTTTCTCACAAGGTTTTTTTCCTCCTCCATTCTCTCATGGATGGGGTTTTGGTTCCTTCCCGCTGTAGCCTCTGGCTTGCTTAGTTGGGGACACCTGATTTCTTGTGACTATCCTTGTTTTGACTACAGAGACCGTCTCTGCATTTGATAAAAAAATAGTTTAATTCTCGTTATTATACATTACCATTACTCTGTTCTCCTATTTGATAATGTTCAGTGCTTTGCTACAATCTGTATTGTTAAAAGCACTATATAAATAAAAGTGTTAACAAAAAAAGGGACTGACTTGGGTCAGTTGTATTTTTCACAAAATCATTTAGCATCTTGTAAATACTGTCCTTGAAAAAATAGCAGGTTTGAGGTGTTATTCATATCTGATGAGTTCTACACTGAAGTGTGTAAGTAAAGCACACGGTCTATGGAATAAAAACATATACAAGCTGTTTCTGGCGATTGTGTTTAGCAGCTCAAGCAAGCATTGCTCCCCCTGCAGCATGTAACATCATGCAGTCTAGTGTTTCTGCAGGCGATTCAACAAACGCACCACCATTCACAACTCATTTCATATGCAGCAAGTGCGAGTGACTTTGTGTGACATAAGATTGGTAGCCTACTTTATTTACGATACAAGACGTATTAACAGCAAATATCAACACAGAAGCTAGCTTTCATTTGTCAGCTTGAGGAAAAATTTATTTAACCACAATTAACCCCACTTAAACCCTACTATAAAGCCCACTAACATCATCAAGTTGTTGTTTATTCTGTTGCACATTATTTTTTATTTTTTATTATTATTTTAACATACTAAATAACTGCAGCTTGCAGACAAATAAGGTAGAAACTAATAGAGGACAATAAGGTACAAAATGTGTATGTAAAATAAAAATTCTACCATTTAAATTTTGTATAATATAAAATCATATACAAAATTAATTTTTCTTTTTTTTTCTCTTCTTCACACTAATCACACTAATAGATCACTCATTGTATCTTAAATTGCTGAATGAAACCAATGGTCCTGGACTTTGATTTCAGGTGTATCAATATAATCTTCACACTAAATTAAATATTAATTTTCCTCCTGCGCTCTTTTCTTTGAAAGGCTTGCGTGCATTTTGTTAATCTAAGATTGCTTATCATTTTTTTTACAGTGGTAGTTATGATGCGTTTGCACTTTTTGCTCCTACAAGTGTGCTCTTAATAAACACATAAATGCTAAAATGCGTTCATTTTTATTTTGATATAGACAGAAAACATTAAATGAATATATTACTGAGTACAAGATATATACCATGGTAAAAATATGAATGCTATTAAATAAAACATCTTTGTTTGTCTTAGACAAAAAATATATATATTATTTTTACTTACAAGGAAATCATAACTTACCAAATAGTAAGACCAAAATATAAAAGAAAGACAATGTTTTAGGATTTTTGTAGATAGTACAACAAAAGGCTTTGCATTGATTTGATCATAATGCATCAGAAGACTTTACAGGAAATAAACAGCAATGCGGTTTACAAGAACTTCATATTATTAGTTTAAACTATTCCTCTGTAATAAGGTAATAAAGGTATAAAGGAAGAACGTGCAGTAAACCTTGTCGAATGGAATAGATACTGTAGCAGCTAAGAAAGATTTGACTTGACTACAAGAAAACAAGGAAATGATTATTATGGTTGGTCTTGGGTTGAAAATTAAAGTAAAAAATATGTGTAATTCTACTTCCTGCCAACAAATCAAAAACAGTAGGCAGCTGTAAGAAGGTTTTTGTTGAGAATATTATAAGGAAGTATGGAGTGTTTTAAGAAGAACTTTTGTAACCTCTTACAATAAAATGAATTACACATAGCTTGTTGTTACAAAGTACAGCACTATTATCCCTAACAGAGTTAGTTGATACTGATGTGATCTTTACCCAAAGAAACCATGGAAGAAGACACAGACGGTGAGGAGGATAATAGCATTAGCGTTGACCACGTTTCTCCACAGAGGTTTCTCAGTGGTGTCCGTGAGCTTCAAATTCAACTCTGCTTCCTGTTCTTTAGTCAGTTTAGGTGCATCACCTTGATCAAAACCACAGAACCAGTTGTAGGCCTTCTTCCAACAGCTTGGATTCTTGCGCACCTCTGTGAGGTTGAGAGACAAATGGAAACAGATGTTAATCATTTTTAACAAAACTCTCACTCCAACTTGTCACATTTTGATGCTTGGTCAAGATCCTTTTGCGTTGTTTTTTGAAGCTCAAGGTACCCCTTTTTAGTTACTTTTCAAGGTGAAGGGTCCTCCGTGGTTTTAAATAGAAAAAATGTTAGTGTCAATATGCCGATTTTTTTATTTGATCGTCATAATTAAGATATTAAAAGAGTAAAAAAAATTGCATTTTTGCATATATGTAGGGGTGTGATGTTGCAATGTAAACAGTCAAAACTGTTTTATTTACATCATATTATTTACACATTTATGAGCATGTAACCCAACCCCTGCCATAAACCTACCATCTGTCAATAAAACATTAGATATAGCAGGCAGATACAACTGCCGTCATAATTTTCCAAGTCTTAAAAGGGGTAACTTGAGCTTTAAAAAGCAACGCAAAAAGGTCTTGACCAAGCGTCAAAATGTGACAAGCTAGAGTGAGACTGTTGTTTTAAAAGTATGTAATTATGTTTTTAAAATATGGTACATTATGTGAGCAACAGGATTTTCACAAATAAGGCTTGTGCCAACATGCTTTGTTTTTCTAAGAACAGCAATCTAATCAACTAATTATGACCCTAACCTAGTCATCAGTCAGAACACTCACAATCCATTCACTCAGCTATGTGATGCATATCGCACACAAAAAATAGCGAGTTCTATATTATGGTATCAGTTCTATATTATGATATCATATTTGGTGGATCATGCAGATGTACCTTCAGTCTGCACAGAATCTGAATCCTGATTGTCAGTCCAGTCATCTACTTCCAGATCAATTCTTTCCTCCGTGCTGTTTCTCAAACTCCAGCAGAGTCTGTACAGCTGTGAAAAACCAGGTAAAAAAACAAAAATGTTACTTTGCAAAAACTGGTTTCGACATTATTTTAAACTGTAATCATTTTTTAATAACTATTTTTTACTGTGTATTAGATCAAATGCAGTCTTGAGCATAAGATACTTTTTTCTAAAAAAACATTTATAAATGAGTATTCTGAACTGTATAGTTTATTTCTAAGAAGAGCTTACATGTTTGTCGTCAATGGGTTTAGTCATGAGGGAGATGGTCAGTATCAGAATACAGGACAAGCCGAAGAGGATGAGGGCGAAATAGAGGTAGTGCACACCACAGATGATTGTAGGACAGTTACTGGGACTCACGCAGCTGCCCGTGCCATAGGCAAACTCAGTTATCATACGTGCCAGACCCACCAACAAACCAATACACAAACCATAGAAAGCACCCTGTGAGGAAACATCAACAACGTGTGTCAAAAGATAGAAATCTAATTGAGTATTCCTGATGACAATCTTGATTCTGGCTTGATAAAACCAGAATAAACCGTTTTCCACTGGACCATATTCAACTATTGCCCATAAATGGTAAGGGGCCTGATGTTTCCGGACAACGTGCAGTACACAGTTAACAAATCAAAATACACAGAGCCAATAAACTAATCACAGCCCATTTTGTAGGAAGGAATGGTTTGTAGGAAGGAATGGTAACATGGAAACAGGAAATCAACCAGCTGATAACAATGGACAGCGGAATAAAAAAAGGTAAAATATCTGAAAAATAAGGCATTGCTTTAAAACTTAATCATGAAGACATGTTTCCCTGCACCCCATAAACACAATCAAACCTAGAGAAAAGAAATATTTAGCCATGTGCTTGCTGATTAACATTTAAATATGTTTGCTACAGAAATCCTTCCCATTCCCCATCCCCAGCACCACCGGTATAAATCTGCTATGGGTTAATTTCAAGTATGGTATGGAAGTTAGTTCATGCATGTTATATGTGCAGCATATGTATTTACTACATGCAGCTTATGGATGCATTGGCAGTAGTAAGTCTCACTTAATTTTTTTTTTTGCAGCAGCATTGGATCTATTCTACCACATTGACATGGCCATTACTATGCTAAACTTTCTAAGAGTTGTGTACCTATGCATGGATTTCACAAGTTTAGCATGTTTTAGCATATTCCTAGCATATTTCTAGCATGTTTTAACGCATTGTGAAGCAACATAATAATCATTAGCAAAATGTTGACGTTGTGTGCAAAAACTGTATGTTAATAAAGATTTTACTCACTGGTTCATTGACCCGCTTGCAGAATATGGCAAGGGTGAAGACAGCAGCAATAGGTGGAGCCAGATAACTGGTGATGGATTGAATGTAGTCAAAAAGCTGCCCGCTCTGAGCCGTCTGAACAATGGGGATCCATGCAATACTCACGCCAATTAGAAATAGCATGAACACCCTGCACACATTAACACAAGCCTCTCAGAGTCTATTTACTTCAATTTCTTCTCACAAGATCAGAAAATCAATACCCAACAAAAACAAAGAGACAGACACACAAACACACCTCCCCGCAATCATAAGTTCCTTTTCCTTGGATTTGGGGCGGATCTTAGTGTAAATGTCCATGGTGAAGAGCGTGCTGGCACTGTTAAAGATTGAAGTGAGTGAACTCATAAGAGAGGCCAGCATGACAGACAGCATCAACCCTCTGAGACCTTCATAAACACACACATTAGTTTAGAGACATATAACTAAGCAGATCAGTCTATTAGAGATGTAAATAGAAATATCAGATTATTCTTTACCATTTGGCATCAGATCCACCACAAGTTTCGGATAAGCAATATTACTGCAGCCTACACCAGTGCCACAGTAGTAGTCACACTCTTCTGGATCCACACATGCAATCTCATCTGACACGAAAAAACACAAACGTAAGTTTCACTAAAAGTCTTTGACCAATCACTGACCTTCCGAAGCATATTGCACTCAAAAAATGTTGCTACACATTACTTCACTCAGTTAATATATACATTACACATATATCACTCAGTTAAGATTCAGTTAACATATTCCTTAACATACAAAGTAGTTGATCAGTTTGTCACCCTTCCCAGTCAGTTTGGTACCAGTGTTTCTTACCTGGGTAAAGCACTCTACTGATCATGCCGGGGAAAACCATGAGGAACATGGGCAGAAGTTTGAGGTAACCACACAGGATGCAGCCCGCTTTCACATGAGACAGATTCTTGGCAGACAGACAGCGCTGCACAATCACCTAAAACAAGAGGGAGAGTTTGTGTGAAATTTCAGTTCTCACAGTTGAACGATCCACTTATTTGAAAGACATTTTGATCATCAAGCATTTAAAAAAAAACAGTTAAAATAAATATTATAACTAATATATATATATATATATATACATACATATATATATACTGTATATATATATATATATATATATTGTAATATAGTTTCAAATATAATTTAAAATTCAAATTTCTGACATCATAGTTGATTTTTAGTGGTTGTTACTCCATTCTTTAGTGTTCATTATCCTTATCAATCAATTTAATGCATCCATTTGTTCTGTTGATTATTTCTGCTTGTCATCTTGTTGAAAAGTGCATGTATAATTATAAATGTTATGTTATAGATAGGACATTTGGGTATCATGCTTTGCTGTCTAAACAGGAAACCAGGGTTTAAATGATTTAGAATCACCACTATGTAAAGAAATAGAAATAGATGTAAATTAAACACTTGTTGATATGCAAGGAAAGTACATTATGAACTACTGCATAATAAACGTTTATGAATGTTTTTTCACACATGAATACAATTTTATTTTCATTTCTTTATATATACACATTTTTTTTTTGCCAATGTGTCCTGAATTACTGAATTGGGATAATTGCCCCAGAATTGTGGTAACCAAACATGGGTGTCTGAAACACATAAGTATGAGTCTATGAGTCTTGTTAATGGGCTGTTGAACTAACTAAACCGAGTCTATATCTGCTTCTGCTTCCCTTTGGCTGTTTGTGTATCTTATCTTATTCAGCGGGGACTAATCTGGGGTCTAACTAAAAGCATGTCTGTTTAAGCCTATACACTAAAACAAGAACCACACTGTTCATCCTGAGAAAGTCAAGATAAAAGTGCAGTCTGTGGTCCTTAAGTGGACACAGAAGAGATTTGTCAATGTGGATGTGTGTGTGAATGTCTGTTCCCTACCACATCCTGGACATCTTATTTTATCAAACACTATGTTTTAAAGTCCAAAATCTAATTATAAACTAGTTACAAACTATCCTGCTAACAGAGAACATTCTCAGAACCTGTCTAACCTGATATGAACAAACCATCTTCTGTTAAAATAAATAGAACATTGATTTTAGTTATCTAGTCTTCAGTATTGACCTTAAAACATTTGCTCAAAAGCATTAATTAAACATTGCTCATGGTCATTTATTAATGCACTTCTTCAGTTTTAATTATCCAACTAATATATTTTTAATGCCTCTACTTGTTTTAGAAGAAAACCTAACAAAATAATGTTTTGAGAAAACTAAAAAGTAACATTCCCACAATGTTCTGAAATTATGGAATGTTCCCTTAATATTGGTACAACAAAGATTTTTTCTTTATTAAACATTCAGAGAACACTATAGCTGTGTCCCAAATGATGCACTATGTACTACCTGTAAGTAAAACTACACTATGTAAAACTACAACTAAGAATTGTATTTAGGATCACCCCAAATGGGATACTAAACTTTTTTACTAAAAGGAAATTCAAAGCAAAACATTCAAACACTACGAGAAAGCTGCGACTGTTAAGTGTGTGAAGTGTCCAACATTCCAAACTTCATTTTTTGGGGTTATTTGAGTGCTTCATCCGGGTATTTGAAGTGCACTTTTTCTCTTTAGGATTTTCAATGTGAACGCAATACTCACACAATTTATACTACAAAATGCCATAGATTAGTATGCAATTTGAGATGCAGTGTATGACATAACGTTTTTAGAACTTTTTTTCTACGGAGACATATGTGTAGCAAATTTCAACTTACAATGCAATATTCAAAATGACAATGCAAAATTAAAAATGCCACTGTATTTCTTATTTAAATTTCCATTTCCATTACTCCACATTTGCAAAGTTTGGAGGAGAAGGAAAATGAAAATAAAATAATATTATTTACATTTGCCATTAACAACAGTAATCTTAATATGTAAAATGCATTCTAATTTTAATGCTGTATAAGTTGCAAAAAGAAAATGTATAACTCTAATTGATCTGATATGTGAAACATGTCCAAGCAGAAATAGTTGCAAATAGTTTGGTCAGTAGCCTTGATAAACAGATCAGTACCTGGTCAGTACACCAGTACCAGGCGGCTTGGATAGTAAGACCAAAGATCAGTCCTGGCCAGGGAAGATCACCAGTGAGGGGGTCTCTGAAGATGTGGAACGAGTCTGCACGAGGAGTGTAGCACTTTTCACTGATGTTCACACCCAACACTGATGGGATCGCAGTCATGTATCTTTCTTGGAATTTCTCATAGCCTCCCACCTCATTGAACGCTGCAAAAATGCTTGACGTTGAAGCAAGTAATCATAGAAAAGACAGTTTTTATTCAAAGCATTTAACTTGCCCAAAAGAGAGCAGACGTACCAAAGCCCATGAGAATGAAAGATCCGATAACCATGATGATGGTCTGCAGGGTGTCGGTGTAGATGACTGCAGCTAGACCACCTGTTGAAGAAACCGTGAAGGTTTATCAATGAAAATCACATGAGCAACTGAAAAGGAAGAAAACATATGTTTTCAGAATTGTACTTTTGGCATTTATGTTGGTTTATTTAATTCATTATTTTCATTCATTATTTTTACATGAACTTTACATCCCTAATCCTACCCAATACCTACTGTAAACCATATTGGTTAAGGTTTACAGTATCCCTATTAATAAGCAGTGTTTCCTTTTTATGCTCTCTCAAAAATGATCAAATTTTATTTTATTTTAGAAATTGGCAGGGTTCTGTGGGCCTCCAAAGCCTTAGCAGCTGCAGTTTATCATTCACAGAAGCACACAGCTCATGTAAACATTTACAGCTGATAGTATGATTTCTGATTTCTTACAGTTTATTGTTGGGTTGGTTTGTTCCTGAGATAAATCTATTACACAACAGAACATGGGGATGACAGAAGCTTAAAGTGGCAGTGCATTAAAGTTTGCCTTGCACAGGCTTATCATCTATTGTCAGTACGAGCAATTACCCATGACACATACACATCATACTACAATTTGCAGCCCACTGCATGGTCCTTCAAACCTTGGACTTCACTCTTTGTTGTAGAATAAACTTCAGAGTCCATATAAAAATCAACTTTGCATCACTGAACTTATTTAATATGAATTACTATTTGATAAATATGACCACTGCGTAAATAGAGAAAATATTCAGATTTAGAATGTGAGAGTGTGCAGTATTTCAGTCAACAGACCTGTTACTGTATAAAGAGCTGTAATGAGCAGCAGAATAATCACAGCCAGGTAAATGTTTAGTCCCAGAGCCTGGTTGATAAAAATGGCTCCTGCAAACATGTCAGCCTGAAAGATGGGGGAAAAAACGGAGGTGTGGTGCAAATGTTTGAACTGTCTGTTTCAAAACAAGGTTCTTATCTCTGAAATCTAAACCCACTTTAGTCTGACTGCACATGGCAATAAAAGCTATTTCCACATGGACATCACTGTCATTTCAAATCGACTATCAGACTATAAACAGTGTTTAGTGAAGATTCGATGTAAACAGGACTGGACAGACAGCAAAAAATATATATAAAAAATAATTTATGTATAATTCAGAAATAAGGAAATTATATTTTTTCAAATACAAATTGTCGAAATAATCTGTATTCATAATAAGTGTAAATGATTTATCAAAATGCTTTTACAGTACTTTCATTTGAGCGTAGCATTCACTATTGATGATGTGTCAGAGTATCTCTAGTATCGTTTTCAGCTACCTCTCAACGTACCACACAATTACCATATAATAATACCAATACATTTCTGACACAGATTTTGGACTCACTGAGATTTTGGTGAAAACATAGAGAAACAGGGAAAGCACAGAGAGGTAGATACGGATCCGCTGCCCACCAAAGCGTTTCTTCAGGTATTCTGGCATAGTCACGACCTGCAGATAAAGTGAATAAAAGGTCATAAAAGTGATAACGCAAATATAAAGTGGTCAACACATTTATGTTGTGTAAGTCAGCAATATTTGAATCAAGTCACCTTTATTTACACAGGGCTTTATACAATACAGACTCTTGACAAAGCGTCTTAACAGTGTTAAAAAATGTGAAAGGTTTGTTTTGCAATGCTGGTTTGAGAAGAAGAAATGTAAGCTTACCCCAGCCTTTATGTAGATGGGCACAAAGAGCCATCCCAGAATAATCACAACAACAAGAGCCTGAGGAAGCAAATGAAAAAGAGACAATGATGTTTTGATGTTTTCTAGACCTACTGTATTCTCAACAGTGTTGTTACTGGTACATAAAACCAAAAAAATATTTTTTGTTAAAGGCACAATATGTAAGATTTTTGTAATAAAATATCCAAAAAATACTTGCACTGTGTTATATTTCATGCAGTTGTGCACTTACGTTATCTCAAACGTTCTGTAGGATTTGTAAATTCAAAGAAATTCCCGTTTTAAATAATGAACTATGACTGTTCCTTGCCATCTATCGATGACACAATTATATGAATAATAATATGTGAAAAAAGTGTGCTTACAAACTAAAATTAAACCTAAATTAAACACCTTAAAAATAACAAAGAGAAATATATAAAATAAGTAAAACGTTAAAAAACTTTAATAAATAGTATAATAATGCAAAAATAACACTGACTACACCAAAACATTTGTTATTTTATATTTTAATGAATATCTTACCTTAATAATAATAATAATAATAATAATAATAGTATAATATTTTTGTGTTTCAAAAAGTAAAATAATTATTACATATTAGTTCTTCATTTTTTGTATAATTATATCTATAAAAATACAATATTGTCTCAAGTCATATTATCTGTAATATAGTTTACTTTATTAGCAAAATACAGAATATTTTTCTGTCTGCATGTTGTAATGTATGCATAATACTTTTTTTCAAACAGTAGGCTAAAACTTTCAATCCTGCCACATATAAAAATATTAAATATCATAGATGTAATGTTTTTAAACATACATTCCACTCAAATCCTCCAATTGCAATGCCAGCAGCTGCTCCAGTTCCTGCTATTCCCACAAAATGTCCACTTCCTATGTTACTTGCAAAGAGAGAGGCTCCAATCTAGAAAAAATGGGAAAAATATATTATATTTACTAATATACACATATATACACATATACTGTAAAGGTTTAAACCAAATCTGCACAATGTGCTACATTTCTGGTTGGCAGAAAGGTTACAAAAGTGTACAACCTTAGCATAGAGCTGTGGTAACTGTTTTGCTTCAGAATGTATTAACTCTGTTTACTGTTTGACTATATCTGGTAATGGAATCCCCATAATGATAAGCTATAAAAACTGCTTCTTCTGCAAAGCCTGAGGTGTAATTCAAACAATCATGATTGCAACAATGAACTTTGTAATAACAAATTAAAACCTCACAAATTTTGGTATAAGGTGATAACTTTAACATGGACCAAAGCATGACCATTTTAATTCCATAAAAACTGCATGAGCAAAGTATATCAGTAGTTTCAGCTGTAATGAATTGTGGGTCGCATCTGGCATCAGTGCATTATGGCCCCATAAAAGATTTTATTCACCCTGTCATTATATCAACATTCTGAAATGGAAGGGCAGTTAGAGTCATTATCATACCATATCTGTGATAACATGCTATTGATAGATACATAATCAGCTCGTACTTTTATGGCCATTTCAGTCTTGTGTAGCACATTACAACAGAAATTCGCCACATTTAGTACACTGATTGATAACTATTGATGTAGTATATGATCGAGCAATGTCATTTTGCCCATGTCCATCACATTCTGAGTACAAAACAAGATGCTTTTAAGATTTAAACAACAGTCAACCTCCATTTGGGTCAATTTACTTACCGGCCACCACACCATACTTCTGCCAGCCAGAAAAAAGCCTCCTACCGTGGCTCGATTGGTCCGTACCATTGCCTTTGGACAGAAAGACCCATTAAATTCATGATATATACAGTTCTAGAGACTTTGAATATTATTATTAAATATTTTTCAAAATTGTATGTAACCTTGGATAAGGCAACATACATCCAGTATCAAACACATTTCATAAAAACACGTCACATTTGTGGACTCAAAGGTTGATGGATTAATGCTCAATGGCTTTGTTTGTTGTTCGATTAAAAATGTTTGAATTTCCTTAAGAGGTTTTAAAATTATATAGATTTCAGATGTGCAACAACAGATATGAAATTATGCCATTTTCAAGAGATTCCAGAAATGTCATTGCTTTCAAAAAGATAAATTAAAACATTTGCTAAACTCTAAACATAATTTAGATATTTAAAGTTATTAGAAACATCATTATTAAACAGAATAATCATTATTAGTTACTTTCAATCACATAAGAAGAATTATACTAACTGGTTAAAATAAAGTTAACACAAGAAAAATGAATTTCCTTCTAAGGGATTTTATCTCTTATTTTGAATAAAATGAAAAATAAATAATCATACAAATAATACAGTGCAAAAAAAGTATTATATTATATTTTATCTGAAAAAATATAAATTTTAGCATTTTTTCAACAAAACAACTTGAAAAACTATGTTATAATGTAATAGAAAATCAATGTGAAATCAGTCACCTCCTCATTTTGTTTTAAATCTTATCTCACACAGCCATTGTACATTTATATGTTGACACAAGGTTAACAATTCACAAGTCTGTCAATGGTAGAAAAATCTTTTACATGTGGAGAGAAGTTACTGACCACTTACCCATATTCCCACAGCCAGAACCACCAGAAAATATATAACAATAACTGAGATGTCTGCTGGATTGTTAACATATATGGTGACATTTCTTTTGTTCTCATTGCGAACCCATGAAAATCCAAAATATTCTTCACCCATTTTGCTGGTGTTTGAAGGGCTGGTGGAGCAACACACTGCGTCCTGGATCAGCTGCAGGTGTGTGACTGCATTTCTATGTGCACACGTTCACTTATATATGTTCATCTACAGATGGGTGTGACCTTCTCAAAGTTAATTATAAAAGTGTGATTGTGGCTTAGAGTTGTCAAAAACCTGAGATTGAGATTTAATAATGATTAACTTGCATAGCAGGAAGTGTGAGACTGGGTTCCTGTAAGCCATTTCAGCCGCTACATCACCTGCATCTTAATTATTGGGTTTCACTCAGTCAAGACAAGTAAAGATGCACTATATTATTGTATATAAATTGGTTATAATGACACCAATGTCATTATACTTTCTTTTGGCTGATCAAACATTAATAGACAACCATACAAATTTAGAGTTCAGGAACATTTAATGGACATCCTTTAGCAATTCTAATAGCTGGGAAAATTGGCTACTTTGTTCAGTGTCTGATTAGCCTATCACTTTTTATTATTTTTTATTTATATAGCGCTTTTGACAATACAGATTGTAGCAAAGCACTGAACATTATCAAATAGAACAACAGAGTAATGGTAATGTATTATGACGAGAAT
>JAUCNO010000002.1:3028723-3063064 GCA_032353835.1 Enteromius viviparus | reverse complement strand
CAGGCATCTGCAGTATGGGAGAACAAAGTGAGGTATCAGTTATACAAAGAGAAGGATCTTTGTTATATATACACAGGAGTAAAGGCCTATCATTTGTTAAAAATAGAGACTTAAAATCCAGAGGATTTTTGGATATAGTGTCAGAGAATTATGATTCACACTCTCGAAAACTGGTGAGGCTTGCAACCTTCACCCATTTTGCCACTGCAGCTTGACTACGATAAAGATGCTGCTCTACATGCGTCTCTGACTCATCTATAAAAACAAAATGGAAACAAAATTACTACAATGAAATGTAATTAAACTTACTGGTTCATTGACTCGCTTGCAGAAAATAGCAAGGATGAAGACAGCAGCGATGGGTGGAGCCAGATAACTAGTGATGGACTGAGTGTATTCGAAGAGCTGCCCACTCTGAGCTGTCTGAACAATGGGGATCCAAGCGATACTCAGGCCAATCAGAAACAGCATGAACACCCTGCACACATAAACATAAGCATATTAAAGCCTATATTTACTTCAGTTTCTGCTCATAAGATCAGAAAATCAATATCCAACACAAACATTAAACACACCTTCCCGCGATCATGAGTTCCTTTTCCTTGGCTTTGGGGCGGATCTTAGTGTAAATATCTAAGGTAAAGAGTGTACTGGCACTGTTAAAGATGGAAGTAAGTGAACTCATTAGAGAGGCCAGCATGACAGACAGCATCAACCCTCTGAGACCTTCATAAACACACACACAACAGTTTAGAACCATATCACCAAACAGATCAGCCTATTAGAGATGTAAAAGACAGATATATATATAAAAAAAAATCTTTACCGTTTGGCATCAGATCCATCACTAGTTTTGGATAAGCAATATTACTGCAGCCTACACCAGTGCCACAGTAGTAGTTGCACTCTTCTGGATCCACACATGCAATCTCATCTGACATAAACAAACACAAATTTCACTAAACGTCTCTGACCAATCACCTCTGACCTTTTGCTGAATCTTGCAAGCAAAAGAAAATTGCTGCGCATTACTTTTGGATTGTCAGAGTTTCTTATCATGAGTCCACACACCATATCCTTAATTCCAGTATTAATTGCTATGCAATAATGAATTTCAGATTTGCCCTTCCTGAAATGTCATACAAAACCAGTGTTATTTTATTATTATTTGAGCATTAAAACAGCATTAGTAGCATTATTAAAATTTTTATTCATATAAATTTATTTAATTAATATAAAATAACCAATTAAAAAACCTGGGAATCAATGTTATGTTAGTATACTATTTGTAATTATAATGTTTTGACATTTTAAATTAGCTTTTATTTTTATATTTTCATTTAAGTTTAACTTTTATTAAGTGGTTTTGATTTTTATTTCTATTTAGCTTTTCTATTAAATTTTTTTTATAATGCAATATTTTTCCCAGACAGCAAGCAGTGTTGACCCAGATTCGATTCAGCTCACATCTTACCCGCATGGATATCACACATGTGACTACATGCTTGCTTTATGAAAACCTTTGGCTTTGTTTTTTTATATATTTATATTTTATATTAATATATTTTATATTAATATTTTTTTAACATGTATGAAAAACTACATATTTCTTTACACTTAACTGCATCCAGGGCAGGTTCTTCTGCCCAGAGAGAATGAAACTGTTTTTTTTTTTTTTTGGTCATGGTTAAAAAATAAAATAATGGAAAAGTAGACTGACCAAACTTTCTTATGCATGAATTTAAGATGTAATTGGTTTATCTTAAATTAATGAATTTATGTAAATCGTTTTTATTTATTTATTTATTTATTATTTCAGGTTTAGTTTAATTTATGAAAAAAAAAGTTGCAGTTTTAGATAACATTAACAATACTTCAGGACAAAACTAACTGATGGTTGCTTAAAGTGGGTATATGTCTGCCAAGGAATTGTTAGCTAAAATAAGTTGCTAGCACATTCTTTGAGAAATAAGGGGTACAAACTATGCTTTATGTCACTCAGATCACGTTAAGATTCAGTCAACATATTTGTTGACATGTATCTCTTTTCTCACTCAGAATCGTGCCAGGTTTTCCTTACCTGTGTATAGCACTCTGCTGATCATGCCGGGGAAAACCATGAGAAACATGGGCAGAAGTTTGAGGTAACCACAAAGAATGCATCCCGCTTTCACATGAGACAGGTTCTTGGCAGACAGACAGCGCTGCACAATCACCTAAAACAAGATGGAGAGTTTGTCTAAATAACCCAGTGCTCACATTTGATAAGTTCAATTACTAGCTATTTTACACAAATAGGTGTAGTGAAAGTGCTGGGTGCTTCAACAGCAAACTTTGAAAGCAAAATCCCTCTGAAAGAGTAATTTCTCTAAGAGCAATTTGTGTATTGCACACCATATCCTGCAATCAAGCCTGCACTGGCCCTTTACGGGCCCACGTAGGCCATGTCCACATGTACATAATTTTTTTCTTCTTTGTTTAAAAATATTTCTGTCCACATGAAAACACAAATGCATGCTTTAAAGCACTGTAAAAAGCATGCCAAACCAACAGGTGGCTTTATAATCTGACTAAATAACCTCACCAATAAAAAGCCCTTCTAAAATCTTAAACTCTAAGCAGCATGAGTCTAAACATAGACCCTTATACTTGTACCACCTCTGCAAAAAAAAAATCAGCAATGTACACTTTTAAAGAAAAAAAAAAAATCCTTTACACTGGGCTTGAAATAACACATTTTCCAACCAGGAGACAGCACAATGTGTTCAGCAGGTAAGCCATTCTGGCTACTGCTGCTTGCTATTGCTAAATCTCTCTACCATATGGCTTTACCTAGCATCCCTAATATGGCAAACAGGAATAGCAGAGGCAAAACACAAGAATAGTCCTGAGCGGTAGTGAGGGTCGGTAGATCGGGGAACAAACGTGAAAACAAAGCAAAACTAGAACAAAAAGGTGAAAGGAAGGTATACTAAAGATCAGGCAGACAATAAACACAAGAGGTAAACACTTAGTAGGAGGAAATACGCTCAATACGCAGTGATTAGATTTACAAACATGAACACTTTTAAAGGTGAGACAAGGGGGTTAACGAGGGGCGGAGCTAATCAATTGCTATTGGAACTAACTGGGGGCAGAGACTGAACAGAAGAAACACTAAACCAGCGGAGAACACATCAAATTCAAATCTGCTCTCTGGTGGAGCTCTAGGGCACTCTGGCCGGCGATCGTGATGGTGTTATGTATAATAAATGGATCAGTACCTGGTCAGTGCAGAAGTACCAGATGGCCTGGATAGTAAGACCAAAGACCATTCCAGGCCAAGGCAGATCACCAGTGATGGGGTCTCTAAAAAGGTGGAAGGAGTCTGAACGAGGAGTGTAGCACTTTTCGCTAATGTTCACACCCACTATTGACGGGATCGCAGTCATGTATCTGTCTTTAAGGTTCTCATAACCTCCCACCTCATTAAACGCTGAAAGAAAAAAGTTGATGTTGAATCAAGTAAACACTGATCAGTGTCCAAAAGTTTTAAATTCAAAAAACAAAATCAGACATACCAAAGCCTGTAAGAATGAATGATCCGACAACCATGATAATGGTCTGGAGTGTGTCAGTGTAGATAACTGCAGCTAGACCACCTTGTCAAAGAAACCGTGAAGGTTTATCAATGAAAAACAGCTAAGCAACTGAAAAGTAAAAGCTCTTAGAAATGTTTATTTATTTATTTATTTATTTATTTATTTTTTACAGTTTATTGATCTTAAATATGTCATGTGAGGTCACCATCTAGTAAAAATTTGTTATAATTATTCATTATATTATTATATATTAAATATTATTAATTAACTATAATTACAATTTACTTTAATGTTTTTTATTTCAAAATTTTACAACCTGCTGTAATATTTGAAATTACATTTAAAGTTAATACATTTATATTTCAAATATATTTAAGCTTCATTATTACTAATTAAAAATACACAATGCACGACAATGCAATTAACTTCCAATTAAATGTCTGTAAATGTTATGAGGATGAACCACTGATGTAGAATATGTACTGTAACAGTGCAATGTGTCAATTTAAAGTGTGCAGTATTTCAGTTAACATACCTGTTACTGTATAAAAAGCTGTAATGAGCAGCAAAATAACAACAGCTAGGTAAATGTTTAGTCCCAGAGCCTGGTTGATGAAAATGGCTCCTGAATACATGTCTGCCTGAATGCAAATACCACAAATAAGTGACATCACAGACATTCCAAATCGACTATCAGATTATAACTAGTGTTTAATAAAGATCTGGAGTAAACAATGCTGGACAGACAGCAACATATAAAAATAATTAGTAGTAATAAGTAAATAAGTTTAAATAATTATTAGTAATAAGGGCCTTGTGTTTTATTTTAATTACCAATAGTCTATGTAGTCAGAGTATCCTAAGTACTGTATGTCAGCTACCTCTCAAGTGCCACACCATTACTATGTGATACCAGAATTTTTCTGTAAAGGGTTGATACAGATTTTGGACTCACTGAGATTTTGGTGAAAATATAAAGAATCAGGGAAAGCACAGAGAGGTAGATACGGATACGCTGCCCACCAAAGCGTTTCTTCAGGTACTCTGGCATGGTCACGACCTGCAGATAAAGAGAATAAAGGGTCATAAAAATTATAAAGCAAAGATAAACTTGTTGACTCATTCATGTTGTGTAAGTCAGCAATATTTATTTGTTATGCAAGAAAAGGTTGAAGAGGAAGTATACCCCAGCCTTTATGTAAATGGGCACAAAGAGCCATCCCAGAAAAAGCACAACAACAAGAGCCTGAGGAAAAAAATGAAAGAGAGACAATCAGTTTCATGTTTTCTAGACCTATTCTCTTCAGTGTTGTTACAGTTACTGCTAACTTAAATTAAAGTTACTTAAAAGTTATTTGTGTTACTTTACTGTAATAAAATACTATTTAAGATTACCTTTGTTACCTTTGGCAACTGAAATAAGTTGTTGACATGTTAATGAATAAAACGAATATAATATATAAAAACAAAAATAGAAATATAAAAAAAAATAATAAAAAATATATATTAATAATTCATATAATAATAAATGAATAATAAAACAAACACCGATTAATTGTCTTTTATAACCCCTGGTTTCACAGACGAGGCATAAGCCTAATCCTAGACTAAAATGTAAATCTGAGCTGTTTTAAATGAAAGGAACTTGCACTGACCGATCTTAAAACATGTCAGTGCCTTTGTTTTGTCTTAAGATGCATACTAATAATGCTTTTTTCTAAGGCACGTTTATAAAAATTACTGTCCTAATTGAACTATGGCCTTATTTTGGTTTAAACTAAGCTCTGTCTGTGAAACCGGGACATAACACTTCATAACACAATCAAAATACCTACATATAGACGATGATCTAGTCTCTATTATTCTAAAATATGATAGGCTAAAGACAAAAAAAATTACATACTGTATCATAAATGTATTTTTTATGCTTTTTAAACATACATTCCACTCAAATCCTCCAATGGCAATACCAGCGGCAGCTCCAGTTCCTGCTATTCCCACAAAATGCACACTTCCAATGTTACTTGCAAAAATAGAGGCTCCAATCTGGTGGGGGAAAAAATTGCATTAATATATTTAGTTTTGGCCACAAGATATTAAGTTGTAGGAGCGTCATATTAACTCGTAGGAACGTGATATTATGTTGAGGCCACAAGACCTAACATAAGAAGTCGTAAATATAGTGTAGATTTCAAGTTCTGTACAGTATAAATTCTAATTGTCATACAAAATGCTAAAAACGATCTGGTACCTGCTTTTTTTTGGTTTCAGTCTGATGTCCATGTGCTTTTCCTAATTTGGTCCTTCCTGTGTTTGTAATATTATTAGTTGATTAAGCCCCACCTGTGTCCCTCACCTGTGTTGTGTTTAGTTCATCAGTCCCATGTGTATTTATTGCCCTGTCGATTTAGTTCTCATGGTCCGTGATTAATGTTGTATTGTGTCAACTTGCTAAAGCCTTATTCCTGTTTAAATATTATTAAAGAAAGGCCTATATATTATTTGAATCTCCGCATCTCTGACGATCTCCTTTCCGGCACCTATAACTCCTGCAGGATTGACACGTGCGATATAGCCTACTAGTTGGGACAACGTTTTTATTTACAGACATGATATAATATGGCATTTAGGGCCACTCTGCCATAAAGCCCCGACTGGTGGAGGGCTGCAGTGATGGTTGACTTTCTACAACTTTCAACTATCTCTAGACTGCATCTCTGGAGTTTAGCCACAGTGATTTTGGGGTTCTTCTTTACCTCTCTCACTAAGGCTCTTCTCCCCTGATATCTCAGTTGGGTCGGATGGCCAGCTCTAGTAAGGGTTCTGGTCATCCCAAATGTCTTACATTTAAGGATTATGGAGGCCACTGTGCTCTTAGGAATCTTAAGTGAAGCAGAATTTTTTTGTAACCTTCGCCAGATGACAGAATTACGGACCAAAACAGAAATGGAATTTACCTCCCGACTCGGCGTCCTGATAGAGCGGGACCTCCCTTTCGAGAGGAATTCTATCGACTAGCTGAAGAGGTTGATTTTGATGACGCAACACTTACAGTATCTCGGTGTTCCGGCTCTGGGCATTCTACCATCGCCCCCTGACTTCCAGATACCACAGGATTTAATTGGAGAGTGGCAATCTGGGATTGTTTGTAAAGTTTCCAGATCCAAGTTGGAACAACTCACTCCCCCACACTCCCCCGCCAGAGTGCGGGTCGATGTGTTGGCCAGTTGAGCATTGCTCAAGGATCTCAGGGCTACAGGACCACCACCCCAGGCTTGCCCCATCAGGCTTGCCATTCATTCCAACGTTCATTCCACCTTAATGGTGAGGATACCGGCCTTCACTGCCAAGCTCACGTCTCACCATTCGGCGGATTCCACTTCCACAATCCTGATTCCAGTTCCTGATTTATGGCCAGGAGAGAGGATCCCTATTCCAGTCCCTGAATTATGGCCAGGAGAGCCGATCCCAATTCAAGTTCCTGAGTTACGGCCAGAAGAGCCGATAACAATTCAAGTTCCTGATTTTCAGCCAGGAGAGCTAATTCCAGTTCCTGATTTCCGGCCAGGAGAACCGGTCCGAATCCCACTTCCTGATTTCTGACCAGGAGAGCCGATCCCGGTTCCACTCCCTGAGTTTGCACTTGAAGAGCGCCCCCTTTGCGACTGCGCTTCCAGAGCGAACCTTTGAGACTGACCCCTGAGCATCCGCCTATATTATAGATAATATTTCGATAAAATCTGACAGAAGTACAGTGGGTACGGAATGTATTTAGTCTTCCTTAAATTTTTCACTCTTCGTTATATTGGATCCATTTGCTAAAATCATTTAAGTTCTTTTTTTTCCACATTACTGTACACACAGCACCCCATATTAACAGAAAAACACAAAATTGTTGACATTGCAGCTTTATTAAAAAGAAAAATATCACATGGTCTTAAGTATTGTCAGTATGCTCAGTATTTAGTAGAAGCACTCTTTTGATCTAATACAGCCATGAGTCTTTTTGCGAACGATGCAACACATCAGGATTTGGGGATCCTCAGCCAAATCTGCAAAACTGCAAAAAACTATTTTTCTGTTAGTATAGGATGCTGTGTGTACATTAATGAGGAAAAATTATTTTAGCAAATGGCTGCAATTAGTGAAAAAAAGTGAAAAATTTAAGGGGGTCTTCAGGGGGTCTCAAGCAAAGGCTTGGACGTAGTCAGATTTGGTTTTGGTTCCCACAAAAGCTATGAGGGTTTCCTTGTGCACTTCAAAATATACAATGTTGAAATGCTTTTGAATAGTAGTAGCTTATTTGTATACTTTTAAATGTTTTGTATTTAAAAAGGTAAGAAAATATGTTTTCATTTTTAATTGTACTATAAAACAGCTTTAAAGAATTTCTTTACAGGTACAAAAAGGTAAGACAAAACACACCATTGAGTTTAAGTATACTTAGTTTTAAGTAGCACAGTAGAACATTGCCTTTAAGTATGTAAGTAAGTATTTTAAATATGCTTGTCTATGAAGGCATAGTAGGTAAAATTATATTTCTAAATCACACGTTGGTACAATGTAAGAATTCACATATTGTAGCTATAATGTAAAATATGTGTGTGAATTAACATACTTTATAAAATATGATAAAATGCTTTACAAAATAAAGTTAGTCATTCTTTTGAGAAACAGACTGAAGAACATGTTTATTATATAAATATTTAAAATATACAGCAATAGGTCTAATAAAATGTCACAAAAAGTATGTTTGTATTTTTACATATTTATTACTTATTTATGTATTTATTATAAACATGTATTTATAACTATTAAAATGTAAATCAGTAAATTTAAACGCACTTCAAGTAAGCAAGAAAGAAGTACAATTAAACTGTAAATGAGTTTCAAGCACATTTGTAATACTTCTTTTTCACCTGGGTATTAACTCTGTTTACTGTTTGACTGGCAATCACCACAAATGATAAGGTATAAAAACCACTGCTTCTGCATAGCCTAAGGTGTAACTCAAACAATAATAACTGGAACAATAAACTTCATAATAACAAAGGCAAACCTTCAAAATGTTATATAAGGTGATAACTTAAGCATTGATCAAAGCTTGACAACTCCATAAAACTGACACGAGCAAATCATGCTTAAATTGTGGGTCGCATCTAGCATCACTGTATTATGGCCCCATAAAAGATTTTATTCACCTTATCATGACATCAAGTTTCTGAATTGGAGAGGCAGTTCGGGTCATTATCATGCCATATTTGTGGTAATGTTAAATCACTCTTCATGCTATTGAAATATACATAATCAGCACAGATACAAATGTGTAGCACATTACCACAAATATTCCCCACATTTGGAAAACTGTTTAATTGATGACAGCTTGTCAATGTCCATTATATTCTGAGTACAAAACAAAATGTTCTTAAGGTTTAAAGGACAGTCATCCTTGTCTTAATCCCATTTACTTACTGGCCACCACACCATACTTCTGCCAGCCAGAAAAAAGCCTCCTACTGTGGATCGATTGGTCCGTACCATCGCCTTTGGACAGAAAAAGCCATTAAATTAAGCCTATGTACAGTTCTAGATATATTAAATATAAGGCAAAATTTAAACTTTAGGATCAGACACATTTCATAATAACACATCACATTTGGTTGATGCATTGAAGAATTTTTTTGTTTTTGTAAAATTACTTTTTACAAATATTATATTAAATTCTATACATTATATTACATTCTGTCTTCAGACTTATCATATACAGCCATTTATATGTACATTACATTTATACTGTATGTTAATTTGAGGGTTAACAATTCACAAGTCAGTCAATGGTAGAAAATATTTTACAGGGGGATAGAAATTACTGACCACTTACCCATATTCCCACAGCCAGAACCACCAAAAAATATATAACAATCACTGAGATGTCCGCTGGATTGTTAATATGTACGGTGACATTTTTTCTGTTCTCATTGCGAGTCCAAGAGAATCCAAAATATTCTTCACCCATTTTGCTGTTTGAAGGGCCAGTGTAACACCACACTGCGTCCCTCTTTGACACAACTGTAAAGATAACTGGATCAGACGTTCAACTGCAGGTGTGTGAGCATAGTGTGCATGCATGCAATTATTTATATAGCCTATGTGCATCCAGAGGTGGGTGTGTCCTTCTCTGAGTAAATTATAAAAGTGTGTGACTTATAATTTCCTAAAATCTGAGACTGAAAATCATTAATGATTAACTTGTATAGCAGGTTTATAGCAAGTGTGAGACACCTGTATCTAAATTGTTGGGTTTCACAGTAAATTAAAGAAACAATTCACTTAAATGGGAAAGGAAAGGATAGGATGAAAAATTATGAGAAAAAAAAAAGACCCATCTGAAACTTTCCTTACTCAGTGTGTGATGGCTTTAACTGTTAACTTAAAGTGGAATAGATAAGCAATGGGGACTTAGCTGAGATACATGATGTGGGATGAGAGTCCACAAAGGAGACTGCAAAGTGACTTACAAAGTAGAAGCGAACAGACCAACAAGAGAGCAACAATACACAAGTGCTGTGATAAGTCTCAGCTAGTCTAGCACAGTGCACATAGCTTGGAATTATTATTATTAAATAAATAAATACATCTACTGAATAGAATAGGTAAGTGCTAGTATTAATGATAGAATTAATTAGTCAGGTGATTTTTTTTTTTAAAGGCTAAAGACTCTTTTCGAACTGATAGACAGATCCTTAAAAATGTCCAATGTTTTCGTTTTCATGTTACTGTTTAAGTAAAAACTACACTTGTGTGCCTGGTTAAAACGGCAATGAGGATTGTGGGGAAAAGGCAATATCAGGTCCTTTTCGTTCTGTAAGAAAAATCTGTTCTCAGGGAAGAACCTAAAATCTTAGCTGACCTACTGCATATATTGCAAACAGAGTATTTATTGTTACCATTTAGAACAGGGGTGTCAAACTCAGTTCCTGGAGAGCCAGAGCCTTGCAGAGTCCAACCCAACACAAATAATATGCAGAGCTCGGGCCCTCCAGTAATTGAGTTTGACAACCCTGATCAAGAACAGGGTGGCAAACTCCAGTCCCAGAGAGCTGCAGCCCTGTAGTGTTCAGCTCCACCCTAATTAAAACTCACTTTCCTGTGGCATCCAAGTATAACTGTTCAGACCTTGATTAGCTCATTCAAGTGTGTTTGATTGGGGCTTAAGCAAATCTCTGCAGGGCCATGTCTCTCCAGGATTTGTTTGCCACCCCTGAAAGGTGGTACAGACTCTCAATGTGCAGGTATAAATCATTTTAAAAACAGTTTCATACCTATATATCTATTAAAATATATTTTACAAATTTTAAGGTATTTGCTATTCATGACTGGATTTCTGACCAACAGTAAATATGAACACATCATAAATGGTTAATTGCACCACATTAATGTCTCAAGACATTCACTAGCACTGCCTGTATAGTTAACAAACAAATAGTAAATACTAAATGCATACATAGATACTATGATAAAATATTTTTTTATGATTGCATTTCTTTTTTAATGATTTTGACTGCAGGATAGGCTTAAATATAAAATTTACTATTAACTAAACACATTGAGATTTCATTCTCTGGTCCATCACTTGGAAACTGTCTGAATTTCCACCACTATCTTTTAGTTCAGGTGATAAATGATACTTCTTTAGAGACCTGCTACAACACACTGTGGCTGAAGGATAAATCATTAACTAATCATGACTTGAACATTTTTAGGTTCAAATAGTACAGTAGATACATGCATGTCTTGTTGGTTATATCATGAAACCTCTTTTTCAGCAACAAACTACTTTGTCTGTGAAATCTAAAAGGGGAATTGCCCTATTGTCTACAGTCTTTTAGTCTGGACATTTAAAGATTTCTTTTAAAAGTGCACAGATATAAGTAAACAAAATTGTGGTCTGGTTTAGAAAGACGGCTTTGGCTTTATCTACTCCTCAACAATGCCTCTGAAATACCCGAAAGTCATATCTCATCATGGCCATGAAAGTTTATCGCTAAGATGTAAAGTCTTCTAGTTATAAACGCCTGACCTTCTGCACGGTCTTCTTTTTATCTACTGCAATATACTATTATAAATCGATC
Organism: Enteromius viviparus; assembly: GCA_032353835.1. Classification (NCBI taxonomy): domain Eukaryota; kingdom Metazoa; phylum Chordata; class Actinopteri; order Cypriniformes; family Cyprinidae; genus Enteromius; species Enteromius viviparus. The sequence goes on along the minus strand of JAUCNO010000002.1, from coordinate 3,051,351 downwards.
ATATAATGTGACTCCTGCATATCACTATGGTTAATGGCATCCAATGCCTGAATATTTACATAATCAAAAAAAAACAAGATTACATTGACTATGGGTTTTTCAGAAATTGAGGCAAGACATTATTAATCAGAAGTGACTTGTGTTCTTAAGGTCTTATAGTGTAAAATGTATCAGTGCACTTAGGCTCATTTAGGCTGCACAAGCTAATGAATAATGTTTTTTTTTTTTTTTTTTTTTCTCCATGTAGTTCTGAAAAACGTTTATACCATTTTATGTCATGTGATGTACAGTAACCATTAGGTAAGGCAACAATCTTTCCTTATATATCAAGTACGTTTACTTGCACTTCTTTATTTTTTTTTAAATTAAATAAATCATTACATTTTGAAGAGGCACACCGCATGACATTTATAATCCTGAATGAACATTGCAAGCGTACAGGGGTTTTCTTTATGGTGTAATGTTTTTTTATTTCCCATGGTAAGCAATGTCTTTAATGTCATTCTTACATAACCTTGCATATGTAATCCTAATCAAAAGACTTTTGATCACCGCATTTCATAACACAATACCGCCAACATTTTTGATGACAGCATACAGTTGTGAGATCAGCAGATATACACAATTCACAGGGCTAGCAAGGTGTACAAGGTGAGCTTGGGGGAATGACAGACAAACACATCTACGCAGAGATGGAGGTACAGATCAAAGACAAGTGAAGAAGAACAACGTAATAAGGTGTAACATTAGCACTATACTGTGCCACGTACTCAAGATCTCATCCTGTAAGAAGTGTTACAGAGTTTCTACGAAGATCGAGTCCTTACAAGTACACACTAAATAAATGTCAGTTGGAGACCAGCAGAATATCAGCGACTTGTTGCGGGGGAGCAAGGAGAGAATCATACACAGAAAGAGGTCAAGGACATCAGGAGGAATAGGTTGAAAAAACTAAAAAAAAAAAACAAGTGGATAAATACCCCCTTTTTCACCAAAATGGTGTCAAAACTGGATTAAAGGGTGAACAAAGACGCAACTTGTTTACTATTATTTCATGACATGCTTTGATAACATTAGAATTCAAAATCATCTGAATTAGTGCCATAATGAGAAATATTTAACAAAAAAAATTATATGCTATAAATGTTTCAAATCAATACCAGTTAGTGTCTTCCTATCACAAATAATACGTAACTATTTGTGTGTATATTTCAAAATCATTTTATTATGTAGTTTAAGAGTACATTCAAACATTCAAAGCAATTTGAATCATTGCATTTATGCCGTTTTATTTTATGCCAGCAGTCAATTTGCATGTATGATATTTATAATAATTAAATTTTATAAAAGTTTATTTTTACTCATTAATTTTTCGAAAAACAATGCATTTTAACATAACAGGAGATGTATAAGGGAAAAAATGGCAACATGCGTCAATTGAATGCTTTATATATTATAATGGAAGGCATTGTTTGGCTTTATATTTGTATTAGTATTGAGAATTTGTTCAAGTGACATTATTCAGGTTTGCAGTAAGCAGGTTTTAGAGGCCAACAGCATTTTCCATCCTAGAACTGCCTTTTCTGCAGTGGAACGGTTCCAGTTACCGGCATCCTGTTGATGGAAAAGGGGTAAAAGAGATGAAAGCAAACAAAAGCCTAAAGTGCTGCCCTGAGGAACCAAAGAAGAGCACTGAGGTGTCACAAAGAGACAGGAAAGATGGAATGGTAAAGAGAGAGGGAGAATGAAGGAGCAGACAGAGAGAAATAAGATATAGGTTTAAAGAAGACAGTGTAGAAGGGACAGACGGGTGCTACTACAGCTAGAAGTGGCTGGTCTCTCAGTTATTGGCCTCTCCTCCTTCGCTGTCCTGCTGGTCGCTGGTCCACAGGGTGAGGTTGTCCCGCAGGAGCTGCATGATGAGCGTGGAGTCCTTATAGGAGTCCTCGTTCAGATTGTCCAGGTGGCCGATGGCATCATCGAAGGCTTCCTTGGCAAGCTGGCAGGCCTGCTCAGGTGCATTTTGGATCTCGTAGTAGAAGACAGAAAAGTTGAGCGCCAGGCCCAGGCGGATGGGATGGGTTGCTGGCATGCCCTTGCTAATATCGAAAGCCTCTTTGTAGGCGCCTTCAGACGATTCGACGGCAGAGGCCCTCTTTTCGCCAGTGGCCACCTCGGCAAGGTAACGGTAGTAGTCACCCTTCATCTTCAGGTAGAAGACCTTGCTCTCCACCTGGGTTTCATCACAGTTCTTGATGAGGTACTGGTCCAGCAGGGTGAGAACGTCTTGGCACACAGACTCAAGCTCCTTCTCGATGGTCTCTCGGTAGACACGCACCAGTTCCAACTTCTTCTCGTTGCCATCCGCCGCTGTCTTCTGCTCTATGCTGGAAACGACACGCCAAGATGACCGCCGGGCCCCAACAACGTTCTTATAAGCCACGGAGAGCAGGTTGCGGTCTTCATTGGACAACGCTTCATTCAGCTCTGTGACCTGATGGTGCAGAAGGCCAGATGTTGGGTCAGTAAACGCAACCACAATGCTTAATGTTTGCATATATTTGTTTGAAATTAACATTATAGTACTGTATAGTGGTTAATGTATCAACCTTTGTTTAAAGAAGAATGTGCAATTTCTGTTTTAAAATATTTAGTAAATACTGCATAAAAAGTTTCATTTTAGGGCATAGCTCATTAATCTTAATCAAATTGGAATAGCCCTATAAGAAGTGTTTTCAACATGGAATATGAAATGTTTGTTTGAACTGAAAAATCCCTGATGTTGTAGGTAGAGAAGTAGATTTAGACTGATAAATGAAAAAGGATATAATCACATTAACATCTTGCGATTTATGACTGAACTGTCACAAATAATTGTGTTGGGTTTTACTCTCAAATCTCAATATTTAGTCAATTTCACATTTTTTCATGCCTTGACTACTGTGACATTTTAGACTTCATTGGCTTTTGCAGGTCTGAAAGCCACCATTTAAAATTCCTTGATATTACCAGGTTTTCCATTATTGTAGGAACCCTTTACTAAAAATGTCAATGTCAAACAGTTAACATGGCACAGTAATGACAATATCTAATCAAATCAACTGTGATTAGGTGATTAGGGTGATGTTGCTTGAATTAAATAAAAAAGGATAAAAAAAATACTGTAGAATCAGCTGTGTCCTATATGACCCACGCTGACAGACTGACTGACTTTCATCCTTTGTGCTCGGATGTCAAACCAGACAGCAGATGCTGCACTGCTGGCTCACATATTGCGCTTTATTTCACATGATTACAATTAAACATGAGCTGATGAGACATTTCACGTTTCATTAAATTATATCATAATTTAAAAAGCAGCTCTATTGTTGTTTTTTTATTTTTTATTTTTCTTAAGAGACACAGATGCACAATGGATGGCAATGAGGGTGTCACAGCGCCGCCCATGTTCATCCACTGTAACGATTTATATACACGATCCCGAACAGAAACCTACAATTTAATAACATTTTGATTCGACATCCGTCCCGTTTTAGCACGTTGATTGCATATTATAAAACATCCTAATGTTTAAATGGATATATATTGTTTTCCGACGTTTAAAGGAAATAATTATTTAAGGTTTATATATATATATATATAATTTCATTATTTCCCTAACCCTCATGTCGTTTTACAACTGCATGACTAGTTTTCTTTAAAGAAAACAAAACAAAGGGTTGGGCAAAATATTAACTTAGTGACTGACAGTATCCATTCACTTTCACTGCATCTGCTTTCCATACAATGAAAGTGAATTGAGCCTGTCATTCTGTCTAACATCTCCCTTTGTGTTTCAGGGAAGAAAGTAATCTTTACTGGTTTACAAGGACATGAAGGTGAATAAATTACAATAAGATTGCCATTTGAGGTGAATTGTCCCTTTAACAGCATATTTTATATATAACAAAGAGGTCCAGCTCGTGACAAAGGCGAGAGCTTCTCCAATTGCATAAACTAGAAATGCACCTTAATTTTAGCATTACTTAATTAATCAAACTGAAAAAACATGACTGCATCTGTCTTACATCGCAGTCGTCTCATTATATACTTATTGTGCATGAATGCATGGATATTAATCATAATGACCCACCAGCTTCATCGCGGAGGCCATATCATCGTAGCGCTCCGCCTGCTCCGCCAGACGGGCTCTTTGGATCAGTTGTTCCCTATCAGCCATCCTCTCTGGTCAAAGGCTGTCGGTTCGCACCGCGTTCGGTCGTTTCTCAGCAGAACACACTCGGCTGTGAGAGTGCGCGCTCCGGAAGGCACACAGTGCGCGAGCAGAATCTGGAGCAGCCGCGCACGTGAGGGTGGAACGGCGAGCCAAAGGTTGAAGGTGCAGGTTTGTGTTTTTCTGTATGTCTATATATTTTTGTAACGCTTTCTTTCCCCTCCCAGCCCTCTATATACTCAAAGTTTCGCCCGATTCTTTTTTTTTTCGTTGGTCTTTCGGGGTGCTGCTGCTGCAAGCGTCCTGTCAATCCCAGCGAACAGAGTGGAGGGGAAGGTGGAGGGGGGGTGCGCGCACTCGCTCTATTTCACGATGACGTCATTTTCTAAAAATAGCCGCATGCCCTGCAGCCGCGCACCTGCGCAGTGAGATTTGCTGCATTGTTCAATGCAGCGGCAAAGTGCGCGTGCGCGCGATAAGCAACTCTTCCGCATTCAAATGAAGCGATGCATCTGTCTGTCCAGAGACTTAAGGGTAATGGGATGCATGAACATTCTTCCTTAACAATGACTGTACAGACAAAATGGACTCAGTCAGTGCGAACAAAGGTCAAGTGTTTATTCCTGACACTGGCTGATGATCCTGCAGTGCTACTGAATAAGACAGTGCAGATACTGCATTATAGCAATTGGGATTAATTGGATCAACCTGATCCTCGGGATAATCTAAATAAAGTTGTATTTGGTAACCAAAATGCAAAGGTACAAGGCCTGATTTTAACTCCTGATCAACACCGTTGCTAATTATTGTCACAATATTTATTTTTTATCAGCATATAAACTTGTGCCAGGCTAATGTTACTGTATAATTGATGGGACCAAGAATTGATTTTTTTTTTTTAAATGAGGTTTAGCAATGATCAAAAAAATGATCAGATTATGTATAATTTCCCTAGAACCACTGAAACCCAGTCAATGTGATGGCTTCAGGACATTGCAGGCACATGTGCAGACACTCTGAAAACATATGACTCATCCATTTGAGTGTTTGATGATGAGGCTGTTTCCTTTATTTCTCTCTGATTAGATGATAGCTCCAGCACATTAACTCTTAAAACAGAGGCAAACAGTCTGTTTTATCTGACATGGTATTGCCTTTCCTCCAGTATTGTCTTTTCTCAAGGGGCACTGGCGTTCATTTTCTCCACACAACTTTCCCAGAAGGTCACCAGCCGATTATCCTTGTTGGCACAAAAGTCTGTGAAATCTCGCAGCAAGCGGTCGGCCAGTTTCTCGTCTCCCAGCACGCCAGTTCTCCAAGATTTGGTCAGCATGGTATTGTAGGCCCAGTTGTAGCCCACTCGCTCCTCAGAACCAAACAGGCTCTGATTGGTGGAGGTGCCAGAGTTACGGCGCCGCCGCTGTCCACTGCAGTATTTCCTTTTTGAGTAAGGCAGCTGAAGAAAAACTGTACCTGGATAAAGAGATAAACATTCCAGATTCATAGCGATAATGATAGACAGAAATTTAAAAAAAAAAAAATTGTGCCAAATATAGTTTATATAATTCATAAAAGAATGTACCTGTTACATGGATGTATTGAGGTTTGTTCTCTGATGGAAAGTTAAAAGCGGATGCTGAGAATTTGTCTTGAACGAAGCCAAATCTTCAAATTAAAAAGGAAGTTTCCTTAATGTTTCATGAGGTAAAGCACTGGAACCTTGATAGATTTAAGCTATGCATTCAATGAGAAATAATTATCATCGTTACCTGGAGAGTATGGCCTCCTGAAACAACTGCATTCTGTCCCAGTATGTCTCTGGCTCAAATCCTAAATAAGCACAGCAGTGCCGTAATTAAGCATATTAAACTTTTACTTAACATAAAATGACAAAGGCAATTCCACAAGATATTCAGACAAATTCTATGAAGAACCCATCCAAGATGGGGGATGAAGGAAAGCAGTGTTGATCATAAATGCAGTATATGTATTCAAAAGTCATTTCAAGAGTTCTCGTTTCCTGGTAATATAATTGAGTATATGTATAGCGCAAATTTGGCGAGCTGTCAGGGGAACGAGCCGGGAAAACAGCGAACTCCGAACCCTATGGAAAAGAACCCTAGCGAGGATGAGCGTGAGGGTTCGGCGTTTGGCTCGTTCTCCGTCTGCCCCCCTGACGAGGGAGAAGGGAATGAAGGTGGACAAGGGGAGGAGGAGGGTGTGATCAAAGCGAGATGTGGGAACATTGAAGCTGGGATATTTTATAGGGAAGGAAGGTGGATATGATTGGGTGTACTTGATTAGGAAAACGGCTACCAGCCGTGGGTGATTACTGCGTATATGATCCTCTCGAAAACCATGTTTTTTGCAAAACATAAACCTAAATACCAAAACAGACTATTTACCTAATATTTTTGCAATGAGTATCTGGGATATCACAGTATAAGCTTAGCAAAGTCCAAACACCAAACAGAGACATTATATACACTAATATTTATGAACTTGTACAACCATCACATCATTAATTCTGTTACTTTTTCTGTCCTCACCCTCAAACAGGTTATCACAACCCTCCTTTAGCAGGCACTGGATATTAAGGGGGATAAACAACTGAGCACGGAGAGGGTCACCATATAGGTATGATGACAAGGCAAAGGGCACCTCCAACACAGGTACAAGCAGAAATCCACAAGATGCTGCCTTCCTGTGCCAGCCTTGCACCTGAAATAGAAGAATATTGGGCTAAAGGACTATGTCTCAACCTTAGATGTTATGTTTGCGCCCTTATTTGATACTACTTGCATCTGGTTGACATTGGTTCATTGTTCTCAACATGCTCCTTATCACCTCATTCAGGATTTTTAAACTCTGCTTATCCTATGCTTACCATTTCAAAGAGCACGGCTGCAGTAACAGCCATCCAGTGCAGCTTGATTTCAAAGGCAGCGTTGAGGGAGAAGTTGCCATGGTAATAGCAACTGCACCATTCAGTCCGATCACTGCGATTGTTCACATCAACATCCAAGGTGACTGTTTTCTGCTCTGGAACCGTGGCAGCTGAGAGGGGAGGGGTAAACACAGAGCAAGAAACACGGAGAGAAAGTAGAAATTGCCAAAAGAATGAAATGAGGTCAGTAATTAAGACCTTTAATGGGTCAATGGAAAGTAATTGTGATATAAGAGTTTATTGCAATTAGTGCTCATGACATCTGTAACAAAATTTGAGAATGATTCTCAGATCTGGGATGATTTTCCAACATGCAGTGTATTAAAGGCAAAATGTATGAAGCTGCTATGACTGGAAAACACTGAAAGCTAAGTGCATTGGCGCCGTAAGCAAAGTCAGAAAGGCAATGGCTTGGCAAAAAAGCTTTGCTCAGGTTTGGGAACAATGCAGGAACATCACTCATCCAACGGGAACAGGACAGATGGAGGAGAGCAGAAAGAACCCATACCACAGCACTACTGGACCACAGCCACTACTTTACCACAGCATGCACTACTGGTGAACAAGACATCATTAAAGCCCACCCAACACAGCGGGTTGATTGGTGTATTGGGGCAATTATAATTGCAGAATTTCAGAAACTGTCTACATCAATCAGTCAGAAAGCGAATCAAGGTGTCATTAACATGATTTGGGTATTGCAGGAATGAACAGGATGAACTAAAGGTGTACTGCTTTACTACAACCGCATGCAGTGCCAGAATGAAGAAGAGTCACACAAAGTCAGATGATTAGATTTGCATGAGTATAATATCTTGATAAAAGTGGTTGAATTAAAAGTGATGTTTCCTGAGAAGAATGTGTTGTTGCAGTCTTTATATGTTAGCTGAGTTGAGGAAGTTTGGGTTGAGTAGAAGATGGCATAGATGATATCTAAATGCTTTTGTATTATGAGAAGAAATGATTTGACTTTGCGTGACTCGTTCTCCCAACTAGCCTTTCAGAACATTTAGGGGAAGGAGTACGGCATTACTGCCTTAAGTTGCGGAGTATGGCTGCTCTGTGATCAGACTCGGCTGTGTGTACCTAGCAGTGCGGCAGCTTGGCTGCGTCCTCCGAAGCTGCGGCTGAAGGAGCTATGCCTACTTGCATACGAGGCTGGCCGGCTGGGCAACCAGGGCAGGAGGAAAGCAGGTAAGTCACAGGGCCGACGTTCCTCCATAACAAAGGCCACCTCAAACCACTTCCTCTGGAACAAGGCGAAGTCCTCCAAAGCTGCAGCTGACCATACATTGGCTCCCGCTGGGGGCAGCTGAGGTGTAGGGGCTGCAGGAAATAGAGGTCTGTTTTCATGAAGGGTAGAAGCACCAAGACACAGTCATGCTAACAATGGGATTGCAGAGAGTGATGCTCACAGGATCTGCAACCTGAACACTGTTATCAGTTAAAGGAACACTCCACACTTTTTTTTGGAAATAGGCTCATTCTCCTACTCCATCTGGGGGAGTTGGAGAATAAACCCACTTCCAAAAAAATGGAGTGTTCAGTCAAAATCACCAAAAGTTGTTGTATCGCTGTGCTGTTGGTTTCTAGTAGGTGATCGTACTCTGGAGATAACTTGGGATATCGCTGAAGTCCAGTTGCTTTGCAAATTACTGTTTATGAATCTCCTTTGATATAGTTAAGCCTGGAATACACTATGTGATTTTTGCCCCGATTTCCTGTAAGTGTATGATGCCTAATGTTTTAAAAATAGGTTCAGATTTTAAAGTCATGTAGTGTATTCCAGCCTTTAGGAATGACTAGCTGCAACCTAGCAACCTGGAGAAACTTGGCAACGCTGAGGCAAGTAATCTTGACAATCAAGTAAATTCTTACCCTTCTCATTGTTTTTGTCAACAATGCGGTAGAGGTAGAACCCATAGACAAATGTTCGCATGGCATCACCGGAGGCATGCGTAATCAGACCTTCATCCAGCATTTTCTACAGAAGATAAGTCAAATTATTAAATACTCACACAAACTACTGAGTTTTGCAATGTTCTCAATTTTACCTGCATGATTTCTACTGCAATGCCGTGTGTGGCAACATTCTCCACAGTGCTGACCAGCCAATGTACAACCTCAGCACTGACAAAGCAGTTGGGAGGCAGGCCCCTCTGCTCTGTTAGAAGCTGCACTCCAGTGCTGCAAGAACAAGAAGTCAATTTATATCACACGTGGGTGACATAACAGAACACTAATAAATTATTAAGGCTTCAAAGACTCTCACATGGGATGCTTAATGGCTTCCAGGATCTCCATTAGTGTGGAAGATGAGGAAAGACTCAATCCACAGGACCCAGTCTGCCCGCTGTATGCAACATGAAAATTGAATGTTCTGAATTGAATATAGAGGAAGCCATGTTTTGACAGTCAGAATAAGGCATTCTCTTACCCAGTTTCTGCACCAGTGCCTGGGGTTGGGTCTCCTGTGGTTTGGGATGTAGCTGATGTTCTCTCTCCTGTTTGGTTGCCTCCTTTGTCCGACAACCCACCCTCAGTGTGATATGCTGAAACCTGTTCAGCTGGCAGCTGAGGAACCCAGTGGGAATGTGTCAAGATATCTTCTTCATGCAAATAAAACAGCACTGCACAGGACTGACAAGGGGTGCAATATGCTGAGATATATTCATGCTATCTGCATCCGGTGACTAGCAGTAATATATCAAGAACATATCCTGTACTTGTCTACACATATTTTCTACCAAATTCTTTGATGTAACCTCACTTCATAAACTGCTTTAATATGAACTGATTTAGCACTTGCATGCATGTCCATTACTGTGGCCTTAAAAGGGTGGTATCATGTAGTTAAAAAAAATTATAAAAAAGCTCAATTTGAAGACGTGCTTTATTTGTTGGTCAGATGGCCTCTTCCCATCTGCTCCTGGCCAGAATTAGCTATTATGTGGAACAGTTACTGTATGCCGCTAGACAAAAATCTGGCTATGTGAGATTAGCAGTACCCCAAATGAGAACAGGATGTGAAGTGAGATTAAATGAAAAGTGCACATGCAGTCTTCCACTGGACAACCGAAGTGATCCAGTTTAACGCTACAGCAGAACTCTTGGTGCTTAAGATGTTAAATGAAGTGAATGGCTTTTACTTTTGGTTACATTAAGTATGGGTACACAAACAGGAATGACTCTTCATTATCTCTTTGACAAAAAAAAACAGATAGAAACAACCTTCAAATTTTAATTCCAGTGAGAGGTTAGATAAGTACACAGGCACAAATGGTTTATACACAAGTGCACTGAGAGAGACAGACGGCTTTCACAGAGCAGAGCGAGGGCAGTGACTGACCTGAGAGTGACAGATGTAGGAGGAACGTGGACTACGAATAAAGTCCAAAATGAAGGCAGCATCCTGTCAGCGTTTTAGGAGGAAAACACCAGAAAGAGAAAATGACCCCCAGAGATCAGAGCAAGAACAAGTCAGTAATGGAAGAGGAAGAGGCAGAGGTCAAAAAAGACGAGGAAGGAGCAAGAAAACAAACCCACTGCAAATAATATCCATGATTCAATATTGAGACAACAGGAAGACATTAAGAACTAAATTAAAAGCTGAGCTGTTAACTAATTAAAAATGTGGAATTGTAATATTGGCAACTAAATCACATATTAACCCCCGACAGTACATTATTGTGGCATTTTATAATAGTTGCATTTAATACTAACTTTTAATTCTGTTTTAAACACCATGATCAGACCAAGCAGACAAAGGTGATAATTACACAAAAAAAGCCAGCAAGCAAACACATTGTAGAAATATAATGGCTTTCAACTCAAAAAGCACAAAGAGGCACACAGGAAGCCAGGAACTACACAACAGCACAGTCCGTTCAACGGGCTGCCTCAGGCTCTCACCTTACGGGGGCTATCGACATAGGTGGTTGTTAGGGCAACGCTGGCAGCTTCACTAAAAGGTCCACATGATTTCCCACCATGCTGTGCAGCAAGCTGCTGCTCTTCTAAACTCCTGCAGATCAAAGACATCTCACCAGCATTAGAAAAAAGCCTGGAATCTCTGGCATTTTGTAAAACCCTTACCATATGTGGCACTAGATAAAAGTCTAAAAAAATGGCATTGTTTCATTGACTTGTGTCCCATTGATGTAGCACTGTGGTATTTTATTTTGTTTGCTGATATCTGCCTGCAAAACTCACTTCTGTGTCTGATCCAGCTCCAGGAGTGCAGAAAGGGCAGAGGTGCCTTTTTTGCCCACAGGGGTTGCTATAGGCTCCGGGTTGTAGGATGACAGGGCTCCTGTCACCTGCAGGCCTTTAATAGTAGCTCCTTTCTATAATAAACAATGTAACAGTCACCAAGATGTATCACCAAGATGAGTGGTTCTATCCCTTTAATGGCTCATTTGTACTTGCTGTTAGCAGTTCACTTACGCGGATAATTCGATCAGATCGGTGACGACGACGAATCCTGTTCAGGCCTTCCAAAAAGCGGATAAATCCATCCAAAAGAGACCAATCGCCAGTGCCAGAGAGGCCATCCCGCCCTGCCCCCATTCCCTCCCCATACACGTCCCAGTGACCCTCACCATCCGCTACTCGCCTGGCTCCGCCCGCTGGCAGCAGCAAGAAGCGCGTGCGCCAGAACTTCAGAGAGTCAATAAGACTGTTGAAAAGAGAGGAATGGAATTTTATGGGCATCTGCCTTTGCATCAGAGCAGTGGGGTTAGTAAAGCCACTTGCCTGAAGTCTTCAGAGCCTGCAGAACAGATGTACTGATCAAGGTAGTTCCATTTGTACTCCTCCAGCCGCTCGTGGCTGAACTCCACCCAAAATGGCAGGAAGTGGGCATCTGCATGTGGAGGGCACAGATTGTAGCTGTACTGAATCTGTGTGGATTCATAGGGATACCTAAAGGCACACAAAATACAGTTGAGGCATTTCTAGAAGAACAAATGAAATAAATTGAAACTGAAATGACTGAAGACAAACTAACTTTGGGAGGTAACGGGTGACGGTGATGATTTTATCTTTAAGGCATACTTTATGAAAGGTTCTTCCCATACTGAGCCAGTAAACACTCTCCTCCTCCTCTGGTTTCCGTCGAGACACCAGCCCTGAAAATCATACCTTTAAATCTCTGACCGGCATTACAGTGGAACGTGATTTATAACAAGACGACTGGTCTATTTTTCAAAATCCAACTAGTATGCAGAGCTTCATGGAGGAGTGGGGGGCAGTGGAGGGGGAGCAGTAGGGGATGTACCTCGGGAATAAAGGGGGCTGCTGCTGAGGGGCGGGGCTATAGCCGGCTGTGGCTTCCTGTTAGGCTGTACAATGATCTGGTAGCCTTGCATCAGTCGTTGACAGATGAACTCTTCAAAAACCTGATGGGCCGTCATCACTGGAGTCTCATCATCACGTCTATAAAATATGGCATTAATTTTAGTCTTATCTCTTCAAAATACATATTATATAAAGTGGTGTTAAAAAGTGTGAGAATACCTGAGAAATTTGCACTTTTATAGGCAGATACCTCATTTTGTTTCAGCTCTTCGATTGGTGGAGATTTTTACATGATAAACATGATAATTTAAATGGCTGGATTAATGGGGGCTGATAGCTTTAACAAAAGTATGTACCATTAACAACTTCGTAGCTCACAGTAGATCATGTCTTGAAAGGTTCAAAAGCTACAGTTAAAATCAATTCTCCTATAGAGAAAATTCATGTAATTTTTACTCCAAGAAGCCACATGTTGAACTCTATATTAGCCAATATACATACAGCCCGGCCTAAAAGGCACTGTCTGAATTTAAATAATATTTAACTTTGAAAACTTAATGATTATTGCAGGGTCTTGCCTTTTATTTTCTAGCCTTTAAAGGTTTAGATCACCCAAAAATGAAAATTTACGTCTTACTTATGTCTTACTCCATCACAACGCATGCATACACTTACCACTAGGTGTAAACAACTGAATATTAAATACAGTTTTAATTTTGGGTGAACTAATCCTTTAAAACAACCATGTTAGAAGATGTACCAATGTACATATTCCATTCTTGGCAATGACAATAGCAAGATTTCTCAGACTCAAAAGACTGACCGCCAGAACTTAACCCACCGATAGTCCTTGTGATGTGTTGAAGTAGAGCAGTTTTTTTTTTACCTATACCACCCAACCCCTACCCATCTGTGTACCTCTCCAGGTCAGTGTGTGGCAGCAGGTCGTAGCAGCCCTCTGTGTAGTCATTCTGCAGGGTTTGGCGGTCGGGAAAATAATCGGTGGTGAGCGGGAGGCAGGCAGGAGTGGTGAGGGACTTCCAATCCACCCCAACCGTGCAGCAAAAACTAGGCACTGTCGGAGGGGCAGATAGCAGCAGGACTTCAGGGGCACCCCCATCACACACACACAGCGTCCCACAGCGCATGACACACATACCACATGGACGCAACAGATTGCATTCATACACATTCACACGTAAAGCCCGATTGAAAATTAGCCGACAGATTTAGAGAGAAAGAGGCAAAAGACAAGAGGGTGAACCATTTCAGGCAGACAGACACATACCAACACGCAGAACAAGGAGAAAGAGAGAAAGAGAAAGTGGGAAAATAAAAAGGAGTGTGTTACCATCATTGTCGTAACTGAACTGAAATTACAGTGAATACTACATGCATAATTAACATGCACTAAAGGCACTGTGAGCATTGTGACATCACTGATGAGTAATAAGTGTAAACGGCCATCTGTACAAACACATGATTGGCAGAAAAGACGACCAGTACTTGTAGCATTTAGGCAAGGCATGCGTGAGAGTGTGGCAGTATGATTTTACTTGTGATTGGTGATTTTATTGAAGGTTACAAAGCTTGTGAGCGGGAGGGAACTGAAGTTTGATACTTGATTAGAGAGAAAGGGGAATTTTGGAAATAGAAGAATCTCTGGGAAAAGATGGTATAGAGAGAAAGTCAGAAATCCCATTATAATCTGAGGTGGAATTCACTAAAAATAAATTGCGCACAATGCTAATGATGTTTAGCTGCTGTGTTAGCAACCGATTCAGTTCACTGTAATTATACTTACACATCTTTATGTGTCAGCTATTTATGTTACGGTAGGCTTATTTGTTAATATAACTACCTTATTAAAATGCTAGCTTAAGGCCCTGATATACTTCAAACAAAATTCCGAACATTCTGAGACCCCTGTGCTGCTGGAGGCGTGGTGTAGATTAATGTAACCATGACTCACGACGGTCGCACGCATCATACAAGTTTGATAAAACAAGGGTTAATATATGGTATACCTTTTAAATTCACTTTGAAAGAAAAACAAATCAACACCAGCAGCAGCAGTATGGTGTAATTTTTATTTGTTTGCTACCTTTTCTTTTATTCTTTTCATGGCTTTGGGAAACTTGTACCTTGTGTTTCTCTATATTGCTTTTTGCATAACTCTGGGGTCATTGACACAATTTCTTTGTAGGAAATAATTGCTTTTGCCATATTTTTTAAAGTCTCTCCGCCTCAGACAAATTGTAGCACAAAGGTGTTAAGGAGTCAAAACAAACTCCCCAAAAAGTTTTCTGTGGTGGGCCAATTCAAACTGCCAAGATAAACTCAAAACAAACTTTGTTTTGGCCTGATTTAGTTCAAAATGGTGTCGTTTCAATTTCGATTTTGTTTGAAGCATATCGGTGCCTTTATCCTATGCCCCTGAAAACAAACAAACATTCCACATTTCAGAATATCATAAGCTGATTGACGATATTATTTGTGAATATTAATAGCCAGTTAACACCTTAGCTTAACCTACACATTTTACACCATATTGGAATACACCATGTTCAATTCTAACTTGCGAATATCACTAGCCAATTAACGTATTAGCTTACATCCAAGAAACCCCAACTGATAAAAGGTTAAATTCTTGTTTGTTATTACTACTAGCCAATTAGCATGCTAGACCTACACCCTTTACAGCCAATTGGAACAAACATTCAACATTTATTTGTGAATATTACTAGCCAATTAGCAAGCTAACTTGACCTACACATATTACACACTAATAGAACAATTGTTTAATTCTTATTTTTGAACATCAATAGCCAACTAGCATGCTAGTTTACATAACCCCTTTACACTATAATTGAATGTTTAATAACAACAACAAATAAGTGGCACAACAGTTTAGTGAATTCCCTCAGAGGTTGTGGACCACCTTTTTTGCTTTCACCCATAAACAACACAGCCACTCAACTATGATGTACCGCACTAGTTTGATATACCCAAACAACCTTATACAAAGATAAAGAACAGTAATTCCCTTAAAGGCACACCTGATTTAAGGTTACCAACCCAAAAAGCGACAAAATCAAAGGTACAAACAAAGACTTAAATCATTCAACAATAAATCCCAAATGTCCTGCCCTAATTCCTTCTCCACTAAAATGTTAATGTATGTATGTAATTGCAGCTAACAAATGTATGTTTTTAAGGATATATGTGAGACAAATTTTCCTTTATGTGGAAGTGAATGGATACTGGAGATGTTCTTCACTGATGGGGAAGAACTCACTTGGATCTGGACTTAAGTAATCTTCAAAGGAACCACGGTTTACTGGTGTTCCTATAAAAGTAAGAGCAGTAACAACAATGTGAACTCAACATTGGGTTACAGAGAGGGAAGTTGTGTTGTACGTCTTTGATTTCCTACAAAGAACCAACTCATATAATTAATTCTAGAATTCTAGACTACTCGTCAGGCGGCAAGTTTTTTGATTCACACTGACTCACATTGTGTGTTTCTGATTCACTTCAAAGAACTAACTTATAAAAACATCTGTTTGGAAATCAGACTATACCATTTGTATTTTATGTTTTTGAATCACTACAAAGAACTGACCCATAAGAGTCATTTGTTTGTGAATCAGACTGCAAAAGTTGCTACAAAGAACTGATTCCTAATGATTATACATTTAGGAATCACACTACCCTTCTTATTTCTGATTAACTGCAAAGAACCGGCACTTAATCACTCATTCATAGACTTTATAAATATCTCTTAGACCAGTTTATATTAGTAGATTATTTAATTGAAAAATCACCAGTGCTGTTGCTACTAGCTGGGCTTCCAGAGACATTATCAGGAACTCCTGTGATGTACAGTCCATTTTCTCCTGTATGACGGGATGTAGTCCGCCTGCTAAAGCACACACATTTACACCTTTATTAGTCTCTAGTTTTATTACATTGTACATGTTCCCTTTCCAAATAACCTCTTACTCATGTGTGCGTGACTGACCTTCCTGTAGCTTCGTGATAGGCCAGTTCCAGCAGTTCGGCAGAAGTACGAGCCGGGTCTCTCTGGTCACCACCCTGCAGCTCTGCCATGTTCTGTCGTGTCTGATGGTGGATCTGAATTGCCTCTCCAGAAGGACCTTGAACATCCACACAATATCATGTAAAACATGTAGAGAACTACTAGACTCTAGTTTAGCAGTCACTATGCAGTGCTGGGCAGATTTGTGTACTTACAAAATGAAGTGTGTTACTGACTGCAAATTGCATTACAAAAATTGCTGTTAGTAACTTAATCTGTTCACTCTTTCTATTAGATGTCCTTAACTACTGTGCACTTACATCAAAAAATATGTACAATGTACTTATTGTGGTCATATTATATTCCAATCACTTTTGCTGCTCTTGAGCTGGGATAAGGGTAATGTTAGGGACAGGTTTGGTGGTATAGGTAGGTTTAAGGGTGGGCTAAGGTGTAAGGGATGGATCAACAGTGAAAATAATTACAGATGTAATTACACATTGGTATTTTTTTAAATATGAGTACAATGTAAAAACATGTATATACACAATAAGTGCATTGCGCCAAATTATTAATTAAATTGTAAGTACATAGTAGATGAAGGGGGGGTACAATGCTGTTTTATGTATTCATAAGTTGTTTACACTGTAATAGAGTAGGATCCTCAAGCTAAGCATGGACAAAGTTTCAAAAAACAATTTGGACATATGACAGATTATTTCTGTGCCAAAAATCTAACTTCCAGGTACGTACAAGTTTAGGATAATTCACCGATCATCGGTTTTCATGAAGTAGACAACAGTGGAGCTCCTTATATGGACATTTTTTGGAAGCATGTACCCAAACAAGTTTAGACCAGAGAGAGAGGCCAAGATCGAGCTCATTGACGCACTTCATTCAGCTGCATGCATGGGACTCACACAGGAAGAAGGTCTCCGAAGAAGTGTGTTTTTGGTAGCTTTGTACAGCTACGTTATGTGAATAGTGGATGCAGTTTGTTTTTTTCGGGGCAGCTATAGAGTTTCTCAAGTGTGTTTGTTGACGAACATTTTATAAACGAGGCCCAGTTCGACACTGGATTTGCACATCAGTTGCTACTGAAAGATGGAGATGTTCTAGCTATAAACGATCCTAGTAATGATTCAGAACTGCAGATGGTAAAGTGAAACAGCATCATGTCTGTTTTTTATTGGGGACTGGCACAAGTGCTCGTCACTCTTTAGCTCTGCCCACATGGCAGGCCTTCAGGAGCTCTGCTTTTTCTGAGAGAATTGTAAAGTATGTTTCTTTTATAAATATGATAAAACTAAAGACCTTTTGGAGATATAAAGGATAGAGTACCACTCTATAGGTACTCAAGATTAACATAAGATTTGGTTTTTCTTATGTCACAGTGTTAGAAATATTTTAGAAATGTTTTAAACCATTAAGGCAAATCAATGGATATCACATAAGCACCATGCAAAATTTGCACAAGAGTTATGCCAGTGATTTTTAAATCTCAATCAATTCTCTATAAAGAGAGTAAGGGTAAATACGGAATGACGGGCGAAATTTTCTGTATCTGATGCTGTATATTCTCTCAGACATGAATCTACTTTATAGTGCGTTTATAGTGTAAAAGAAACATACTTGGAATTAACAGGATGTTTTTGAAAGTTTTATTGATGACTGCAGTATTAATATTTTAATTATATGCCTTTTAAATCATTGTATTTGATTGACCTGTTTTAAATATTGTGGGGCAAATCAATTGTCATTTTTTAACTGAAATAAAATCTGAAATAATGATAAGTGTAATAAAAGTGTAATAAAAATAAGAATGTAACAGGCCTCTTCATGTTTTTAAACAACATATCTCTGGCTACCGTTGATACAAGATCATGTCGGTGCACTCCAGCACGGGAAGGTTATTGCCCTACACCACTTGACTTGTTAGCTTTTACGGTGTTTGGGCTGCCTTGTTGAACTGCCTTGTGGCACTGAGAACTTTTTAACTGTAGTTCACACTTTTTTTCCCTTTTATAGTTTTCACACTTTTATCACACACTCTTTTAATCTCCAATAGTCCAACAAAGTTTGTAATAAAACCAAACTGAAAGCCTCATACTGAAAGGTTCAATACAAATACATGTATCGATATTCGATACACCCCTAGTATTCATGTAATCAATGAACATTAACTTTAGTCTGATTACAAGTATTTTACAATGTAATATAATGTAATAATGTATTTTTTGAAATCTGATTAAGCAATACAGATTTTATATAACTGGTTACTATCCAGCTGTCACAATCCGTTCCTGTCCTGTCTTGTGGTTTCCCCTGTCATTATGTATTTTGGTTTAGTCCTGTCCTTTTGGTTTGCCCCTCATCAGTCGATTTGTCTCACCTGTGTTGTTTAGCATCTGCCCTCACTTTAATCTTGATTTGTATGTCCTTAAATACAGTTGTTTTTTCGTTTGTATTCAAGTCTCGTTAACGTGTTTGAATGGTTGCTATGTTGGATGTTTCCTGTGTTTCCTTTTGCTGCCCCAACAGCATTGTTGTTTTATTATCTGGAAGTGTTAGATTAATAAACCTTTTTGCATCTATTCACTCGATCGTGTCTCCTGCTTTTGGTACCTCACGGGAGGATCTGTAGCACAACACAGCTCATCACACCAGCACTGTCATTGTGCAAAATATTTGACCACAGAATGCAGACTAACCAACATGTGTATCACTTACCCACAGGAAATGTGTGCATCCAGCGGCGGCGGTTGGAGGTGAGTTTCATTGGCATGCGTGAGGGGGCGAATGGGTTGATGAGGGCCCTCTGCGGCGTGTAACCACCAGGCCGTATGTGAAGGGTGGACTCAGCACTTCCCACCATGAAACGGCCCGGAGCGCTGGAGTCCCTCTGGGATTCTACCATCTTTTCTAGCAATTCTGCAATGAGACAGACAAGAAGCAGCAAACATCAACCAGATGTTTCAGTTTCAGTCTACATCAACACACAGGTGCTCTGTGATCAGTTCTGTACCTCTTGTGCAGCTGGTGTACCCCAGGGAGCTGCTGACCTCATATTGGCCCTGAGCCGGACGTGGGATAAGCAGGATGTTGGAGATATGGCTTAGACTGTCATCTGATGCCAGGCTCCTCTGTTCTTCTGGTCCTGTAGGCCTGGTTGGGGGAGAGCTGCCCACTACACCTCCAACATCTGTTGAGCCCCAACTTTTCCTGCTGGCTGACTCTCTCTCTCGATTCGACCTGACACACAAAATTAGAGGCTAAATGTATGAACTGCCATACGAACAGAAGAAATTGGTTAATAGGAAAAATGAGTCTTAAGTAGTTATACACCAAAATTATTATTATTATTTTTACAAAACATTGAAATGAACATTTTAGAAACATTTTAATTGCAGTTATGTAATCTTTGTAATTAAATAATTATATTTCTACTTTTGAAATCTAACAATTAAATAAGAAGTGTAATTAAAAGCTTAGTTTCAATTCATTTGGTTTATCTTTTTAGAAATGACTTTTTAATCAGGTAATTGTAATGTTAAGTTAAATTGTCTACGAGCCGTTTTATTGATGTTTTCCAAAATTTGAAACACTGAATATGCAATTAAATGAGATATGACATTATTAGTAAGTTCTTCTAATGTCATTTATGACAGAAAAAAAGCACAGACTAAACGATTTATCAATATAAAGATCTATTAAAATAAAAAAATAAAAAAACAAGACACTGTAAACCCAGCCCTAGTGACCATACCAAATACGGATTTCATACACTATGAAATATGGACAATGACATACTGTCATAATGCATCATATCAAAACTAATTAAACTAATTAATTAGACACAGTAATTAAATGTCACCATTTCCAAGAATGATTTCAGCCCACCAAACCATTTTGGGGTAATTTTGGTCACTGATCCTAACATGATCCTAACATTCAAGTGTCTTCCCATCCAGAAGCTCAAAGCAAGCAGATTCACAGCACTGCAGTCACAATTCAAGGACTGGTTCACACAAAAATTAAAAACCTGAAGTTGGTGGACCTCTGGGCTCTGGAAGGTCCAGGAAGCCTAAAGACCTGAGCATCATACGCATCATAGTCCACCTGGATCGGTAGGCTGTTCTCATCTTTTGGTGCACCAAGAGCTGAGAAATACAAATTCAGCTCAAGAGCAAATCACAGCAAACCATCACACAATTTTTCACTAAAGTACAAAAGCTACTAGTGACCTACAGTACTTACAGTGTTCTTTGCTGCTTTTAGCTTTCTCAGCATGAGCCTTAAAATAAAACAGAAGGTTCATTAGCAGTTTTAACTAAAAAAAAAAAAAAGGTTATAAAGTCACAAGATGATGTCAGTTAAAGTGTAAAATTTCTAACCTTTTTTCCTGCCAGCTTGATTCGTGGTGTAAAACAGCTGCATGAGTTCTGGCTCTTCGATGTGTAAAAGCTGTAGAATTCATATTTATTATAGTGAGCTCACCTGCATTAACCTATTTGTTTCATTTTAAATACTGTAAACAAATTTAGTACAATATTCTTTTAATCAATCAATCACTTTTATTAATATAGCGCTTTTTTTTTTCAACAGAGTGATGGTAATGTTTAATCATTTATAACAAGATTTAACTGTTTATTTATGTTTAATTAATTTAATTTAATCAGTTTAATTTTAAGCACATGTCATACTACTAATGGTGAAGGAAATGCATTCCACATGTTTGTAAGACAAAAATGAATGCAAACATAACTTGATGTAAAATCATTACTTTGCATTTTTAGCATGTATCAAAAAACATGCTGCACGACAGAACTTGTACACAGTATGAGCCAAATTATATCTGATATCTGTTAAAATAATAATACCAATAATAAAAATGTTTTAATAAACTATTATTATTATTATTGCTCTGAAAGGTCAATTTTACCATTCAAAAATAATGTATTTCTCTATAATAAAATAGATTACAAGCTTAAACAAAAGTGTTCTAGAAAATTATTTCAGTAATAATTCATATTTAGTAATATTGATAATAACTTTAGCGATATTTAAATACACAAAACAATTATCTGCATAACATTAGTAATTTTTAGTGATCAATCTTTTCCTAAAAGTACAAACCCAAGCCTACTGTATATGATTGAGACTTAAAAGATGTCTCTTTTACCTTGCTCCTGACTACTAGGTGGTTGCTAAAGTGCACTGGGTAGTTAGTATACCCTAGCAAACATCTAACAGGTAATAGCAACAGCTTTCAAATCTTACCTGTGGTTGATCCAGTGAGGAAGGTTGTAGTCATCACCAATTCTAGAGTCTCCATGGACTGTGCGGTTATGTAACTAAATGATGTAAAAATATTTTACCCAAATTTGACATTTAAAAGCATTTATATCTTATATTACACTCAAATGCTAAATCTAATGTGGTTTTTACCAACCTTGAAGAGTGGGACAGCATGGAGGGGCTGCTCTCCCATGCATACCAGATCGACACCGATGCCTATTAGGAAGATGTCATACCATTAATTTCCATCGCTCTGTGCTACAAGCATCAGCGAATGTAAAACACGCTCAACTGACCATTGTCAATCATGCGCTGTTTGGTGAGGATCATGAGCAAACGGTCAACCTCAAACACACCCACTCCTGGAGTAATGACCACTGACATCTGGCCCGTACGGTCAAAGTTACGGTTGATGTAATGCTTATCAAAGACTGAAAGATGCAAAACAAGACACTGATTGATTAAGACAAAAAAGCTCTACTGATGTGCTGTCTTCATGGACTGAAGTCTAAATGCACAACTACAAACCATTGAAAGACAAGTTGATAGCTTCCAGATAATTTCCCTGAGCAGCAGTTGAATTGTTCCCGCACAGGAATCCATCTGCAATAACAAAAGATATTAACAAAATGTAAATGTAAAATCTATTTATATATATATATATATATATATATATAGGGTTTTTCCTGCGTTCAAATTTGCGAGGCGGCTGCCTCCAGCAAATTTTGTGCCGCCCCAGCCTGATTTCACTCAACCCCCAGCTATTACGATGTTATTTTAACAGCACCGGAAAGCGCTAAAACAGCTGCAGAAAAAGAAGATCGAAAACA
>JAUCNO010000002.1:3016535-3027087 GCA_032353835.1 Enteromius viviparus | reverse complement strand
GCATATTGTATGCCTGTGCTGGCGCCTGGTCAGGATGGTACCACCTCTGCCTCAGTTTGAGCCAGGAAAAACCCTGTATATATATATATATATATATATATACTGTATGTACATAACAGGACTGGATACGCACCTGCTCCTTTAAGACGCACCAGCACAGGATACTGTATGAAGAGTTTTTTAATGGTGATAAGTAGAGATGTCCACTCATCGCGCCTTTCATTCTGGGCCACCACCCTGCAAGAGAATGAAAATAAGACTGCTGCTTAAACCACTACAAAGCTGCCATTCTTAATGCTGAGAGAACGTCTGGACCTGTAGAAATCCTCATAATAACGTCCCTCGTGATCTTGTCGGACTGAAGTTCTTTGGAGCTCTGGGAACTCTTCTACATGAAGAAATATATATAGTCAATTATTATTATTCAAATCATACAACCCGAGCACTGTTTTAAATATGAAACACTTACCCAGTGATTTAGCAGAGTAGAAGGTACGAGAGAACAACACCACTGTAACCTCATGGCTGCAGTTCTTCTCCTAGACAAATTGATATATTTTAACAATCCCACGGTGCCAAAGAACTAAGTTTCGTAATAAGCTATACTGTGCAGATAACATTACAGGTCAATAATAAAGCTGATACTCACTTTCCATTTAGCAAACAGATCTGAGAGGAAACCATTGACAGCTTTCTCAAAGTAAAGATCACCTGTGAATGAAGACAGCTGCTTAAAATTTTCTGAAACAACAGATTTACTCCTCAAATATACATAATGCTTAAAAACTGGTCTCTTTACCATAGATATCAAAGTCCCACATCTCACAGCTCATCTGAATGAATATATAAACCATTGCTGATGTAGACCGAAACACCACCTGGGTGGAGAAAACATGTGGAAAATACATGTACAGTGACAGTAACACAACTTGAATTTCCACAGAGATATTCTCACCCTTGTATCTTCACTAATGTAGCCACAAGTGACCTTCTCTCCTTTTACCCACAACTCACTGGCCTGTGCCCTGAAACCATGATAAAATGATTATTTACTGTAGTTAGACATTGTTCAAAAGTTTGCGTTTAAATGTTACGCTCACCAAAGCTACAATAAAAACAGTACAATTTAATACATTTTCAAATAACATTTTTTCAAATGTAATTTATTCCTGCAATGCCAAGCAACATTTTCTGTATCATTACTTCAGTCTTTAGTCTCACACGATCTTCAGAAATCATTCTATCCATTTTTTTTTCCAATTATCAGTCATGAAAAATATTGTGGTGCTTCATATTTTTGTAGAAACTGTGATAGAAGTGAAATAAAATAGGCAGATGTTTTAGATGTCTTTACTGTGACATTTGATCAAATTAAAGCTTTCTTGCTAAATAAACGTTTTCACTTTCTATGAAGCCTGTATTTAAAAACTGAAGAAAAAAAAACACATTACATAAAAACTGAACAGTAGTGTATAGGTCATTGTACATATACTTCTTACTGTAAAACACTTGAATTGACCAATCAGAATCAATCCAGATGTTGTTACCTGATTCCTGCAAACTCTACTTTTTGTGTCACATATGCACATGTGCTCACCTGAAAGAACATCATAGAGACATAAAGATTACAAGGCATCAAAAAATTAACTTCCCATGCAGGTTTTAATTTAATCTACTCACTAAGCTCTTCTTCAGTCTCCACATGTCCCCTCGTCCAATATACTGATCTTTGAAGGTGAGCTCCACCAAATCCAAAGTCACATCCTGTAAATTTTAAATGGAGCATCTACGTAATACTGTATGAGTGGCTATGCTATATTGTAAATGCTGTATTTAAATAAAAAATAGTAGGACTGTGTAATGAAGTGCAGTTCTGTATTAAACACCTTTGGGTCCACAATATTGATGATGACGTCCTGGTAGGCACGAAGTTTGAAGGCCTGAGCCACTGTCTGATCTACACTGATAGTTTCTGTTGCGGAATAAGAGAAAATTCTATTAGAAAATGAAAACTAGGATAAAGCAAATAAATAGTTACTAGTACAGAAAAATAAGTGCTAATTTAAAACACACCTTTCTGCAGGTCTTCTTTCAAACTCTTGACCTGCAGCAGAAGAGGACTAAGACAAAGACATAAATTACAAACCTAAATATTATTACAGTATGTGTGCTTACAGTGTATGTTCCCCAGAAACTATTGATTAGGACAAGGTAATTAAAAAGGTTAAATTAGTTTAGAGGTAGTTTCAGGGTTAGTACCTAGTTATTATAATATAATAAATAAAGTACATAGTATGTACACATGAAAAAGAACTGTAAAATAAGGTGCATTCAAAATACAATACTGTATAATCTAGAAGACAACAGTGTTATTTTATTAATATATTTAATTAGCTTTTTTATATTTTCTATTTAATTTATAATTTTACAGTTTTAATAATTGTTTTGTATGTTTTTGTTATTTTTATTTATCAATTATTTTATATGTAGTAGACAGTATTTACTATATAGTTTTTCCTCGTGATTTTAGGAAGAGTTGTGACATAGCTTTTAGACATATTTCTGACTGACATGACCTAAAATAAATAGAAAGCTCCTCTCACCTGTACTCATCATTTGGATGCGCAATCTCAACAATATCTCCCAGTTTAACCTGAGGAAAGACTTTAGGATTCATCATCAACTCATCATCTGCGGAGAAAGAGCAGGTGTTAGAAGATTTGTGCACAAACACAAAGACCAAAAATCAATTACGTATTAGGAACATTCTCACCACTCCCTCCAAAGCCCTTCTTGTGCACCACAAGTTTGTAGGACTTATTTGCCTTCATGGTGACCGTCATTGTAGTCTTGCTAATGTACTGTCAACCAATTCACATTTACTAACAAATAAATATCCAGTGCTGAGGCAGTCCCAAAAATGTTAACATCTTCATATCTACATTATTCAAATCGATATGATATGCAAGGACAAACGTTTTAAATGACGCTCAAATTGCTTAAAAATTAAGAAGAGCAATGGAACTCCTGACAGTCTGTCATCCTCCCGTTTGTTTACAAGTCTCGTGACTCATTGCGTCTGATCTCAGAGAGAACGCTATGCAAAAAACTAATTCTAAAAAGACACAGGTTTATTAGATAAAGTGTTCATATTTATTTATACACCGACAACGCTTAGCTTAACTAACATCTACCAAAAATAATGCAACATTTGTACTGTTTTCTGAAGTAAGGAAACGGTGTCTTCTTCAGGTTTGAAATATAGAGATGCACAGCACCGCCTAGCGTATTGGAGATTGGCGGTCAACAAACTTTACTGAGCATGCGCGCTTTTGTGAACCTAACTTATCTAGTCTAGTTAAACTTTATGATTAAGTATCAAATCGTGTTTTTTTTTTTTTTTAAATATGTCCCTTTCTATCACTACTGTACATTTTTCAAGCTTAGGTAATGTAAAGACAAACACTAATAACAACTTCAAAAGCTGTGCGCAATTATAACGTTTATTTCATCTGCCAAAAGAAAATTTTAAAAATACAAATAAAAATACAATGCAATTATTACATGGCAGTTTATGTTGCAGTACAAAATACTGATGTTAATACTATAGTATATATCAAATGTTTGAAATCATGTCAGATGTCAGTCCCTTATTTTTATATGTGCTCTGATAAGGTGGTCCCTCTCAGACAGTACATTAGTGATGGCCCAACTCAGAGGTTGATTATGTCAACCAAAAACACTTTGTTTTCTACAAGGTTGAATATTTATTCTGTCCTGTAATACAAATTGGTTAGTTCTTATTCTTAAACCACTACGGGTCAACAACAGGACTTCTTTGGTTTTTCTTGGGCATCTTCCAGAGCTTTATCATCTGAAATAACAAACCTGCATTAATTTACTCAATACAACACAACACAATATTTACGTTAGTGATCATCGTTGTTGTATGATTTTAGAGTCCTAATCTCTTACCGAGAATAGTTCCATCTCCAATCTGAGTGGTGCTGATCTCTGTCTCCAGCTCCTTCAGAATGGCGTCTTCAAAGGCAAGAGCTGCCACGCGAAAGAAAAACTCCTGGACATTTTCCCCTTCAAACCCATAGTAGTAAGATTTACATGTAGTATCTTGTAGTTTTTGTAATGTACAGTACATATCAACAACTTTATAATACATTTTATACATAATCAGAATGTACCTGTTTTTGAGGACACCGACCAAAACTCAGCGTTCATTTCTGCTGCAATCTTTAAGGCATCATTCTCTGTTCTCTGGCACTCCTCTGCAGACTTCACATGAGAACACCAGGAGTCTTTATTAGCTTTTATATTTTGTATGTGTACATATGCATGCTTGTCTTTGGGGACTATTCTTACCAGGAGGTCTCTTTTTGTGCCAACCATAAAAACAAAACAGGTGTCTGGTTCATTTTCCTGCAGTGCCTCTTTTAACCACTGTCTAAGGAACAAACAAAAAATATTTAAGATTACAAATACTTCACACTTTCTTAATCTTTAAAACACTACAACAGGTTTTACTCACTGTGTGTGTTCCAAGCTCTTGATATCAGCCATGTCGAAAACAGTAATAATAACTTTTAATGTAGAAACAGAAAGATTTATATTAAGGTAAATATAACGCTGATCTGAAGTATTAAAGAAATAGTTTACCCAAAAATGATAAAAAATACAATTTTCTTACCCTCAGGTCACCCAAAATGTAAATGAGTTTGGTTCACTATCGCAACAGATTTGGACAAGTGTATAATAACCCAGTGATAACCCAGTTGTCTTTTCACATCAAAATCTACTGACATATTTGTTTGTTTGGAATTGTTTTGGACTTATTTTGATTATCTGTGCATATTTCTCTTTGATTGAAAGAAATTCATATTTTTCTGATTTAAAGTTAAAAAAAAAGATTAATTTGTTCCTTGCAAATGTGTAGCTTTTTACTTTATTAATTAATAGACTGGAGTAGTGTGGATTACTTGTGGATTATTGTTATGTTTTTATCAGCTGTTGGGACTCTCATTCTGGCCGCACCCATTCACTGCAAAGGATCCTTTGGTGAGCAAGTGATGTAATGATAAATAATTTTTCCAAATCTGTTCTGATGAAGAAATTCCTCTAAATCTTAAATGGCCTAAGTGTGAGTAACTTTTTAGCAAATGTTACTGAGAAGCTGAATTTTACCTTGAGCTCCTCTGTAATATGCCGAAGCAATACATTTGAACTTTTCCTGACCAGCAGTGTCCCATCTGCAAGTAGTGTAGTGTGCAAAAACAAATATAAAGGACATACTGTAAATATTTCAAATAAACAGACAAGTTATTGAAATAAAAATACTACTCACATCTGAAGAGAAAAGGGCAGCCCAGATATCTCAAATCTCTCAATCTCAAAGTCTACGCCTATAGTAGCCTTGTAGTCTCTCTCAAACACATCTTTACAGAACCTATTTTATGCAGACACATAATGGAATTTAATGTCCATGAAAAACACAGCCTATAGTATATAATTTAAAGGGATTGGTCACCCAAAAATGAAAATTCTGTCACTCATTCTCATTTTGTTCCAAACCGATAAGACACCTTTATCTTGAACATAGTACTTCCATTGGAGGGATGTCTATGAAGACATAGATAATTGTTCCAATCATCTTGGATCCCTGGCTATTTTTTCTCTCTTTACATGTTAAAATGTACATGTAACAGTGATCTATGTAATGTAACAGTAATCTAAAGTGTTAACTATGTAAAGTGTTTAAATAAGTTTGCGGGAAATCCTGTCAATAAAGTGGAAAATAAAGATCTTACAAAGGTCTTACAGGTTTAGAAGTACATTTTTATTTTTGGGTGAACTATTAATTTACATAAACCTCCTGTATACACTTTACCTGTTTATTAAACATGTCTTTCCCACATTGAGATCCCCAACCACTACTGCTTTTGACATCTTAAGCCTGTCAAACCTAAAAGAAAATTTAAATATAATTATGTAATAAATTAAATAGTAATCTCTCTCGTTCTCTATAGTATGAATGGAATAATCATAATACTTCCAAACTTTTGACAGTAATATATCAATATCTATAACAGTATCAATAAATATAACAATTTATATCATACCAGTCATATCATTATTTAGAAGCATTTTGAAGAGAGAAAACTATATATTTGTATACTAACCCTTGCTGACGTGCTGCCCGGTCTTGACATACCATCGTGGCTTTTGTATTCCAATCACCCTTCATCTCTAGGCAGGCTTGTGGATTATAACACTACAGAATAGAAAATAATTAATAAATGCTGATAAATTTCTCATAAACAACGTTAAGATTTAGCAATACAAAAAGTGAGTAAGAACAGAAGTTTTTTGCTAGTTTTCTGAAAAGCTGTATATTCCTACATTGCGAAATCATTCACAATTGGATACGTATGCCCTTAATATGCCCCATATAATCCCACTACTGAGAAAACTAGTACAGGAAACAGCCTTTTTATTTGAGCAGAATTAGATGCAGTCCTGTGATCCTGACGGATCAATTTGTACTGAAGCTCCTCTGTGGATGTCACACATTCTCAATATACTAATCTGATGTGCAGGCTACAGTTTACAGGACGCTTGCTGGATTTCCTGTACAGTACAACTTGCTAGATGATTTAACCTTTTCAAACACAGAACGATATATTCCACTAAAGTAGCTGTTAATAATTGACATAATGTGAGTTTAGACTGCGTACCTTTGGAAATGTGGATATGATCCTGTCTCTGCTGACAAGAGGGCTGAAATGCATTGTCTCGTCTGCAGGTTGTCCAGGGAAACTCGACTGTGAAGACACACACTGTCAGCGCAACCAGATAACATGCTAAATGTGTTTACTCTGTACATCATCAACCTGAACTCGTTTGCATACTTTATACAGTAAGTGTATACTAGATATAGCAATATACGCAGAAAAGCATTATTTTTTTTATTTTAGACATGCTAGAAAACTTGCAGATATATTTTGGCAGACTTTTTAATACATACAGAAGGACGTAGAAAATGTTTATTCCTCTGTAAACACTAAATAAGCACACTGCATTTTTGTACCTGCCTAGCAACATAACATAGCGCTATAACGGCGCAGTTAGTATTTTATTAATTAAAAAATCCTTCAGAAACACTTCTCATTACGTCGTTTTAGTTCAATACGACCTGCTTAGACTGTATAAAATGAATAGGTTTGGTGTACTCACGGATATTCCTGCAGCGCAGTTTGTAATTCCTGCTGAATGCGTATGACTCTTCGCATCAAATCCTACCGTCATCGCCATAGCAACCACGAGCCGGAACCCGCAGTCACGTGGTGCAGGAGCGGTCTCTCCTGGCGTACATTGGCGTTACTAATGCAACCTGCGTACGTTTTTCACGATAAAGGATGAAATTGTAATCAAACTTGTTTACAATATGTATTAATGTTAGTTACTGCAAATACAGTCGTTCATTGTTAGTTAATGTTAATTCACAGTGTATTAACTAATGTTAAGAAGCACAACGTTTTAATAATGCATTAGTAAATGTTGAAATTTACCTTAAACAAGAATGCTGCAAGTAGCCTTTATATAGTAATTTACAGTAAATATTGTAATGTTTTTTAACCATACTACAGTACTTTAATTACTTTGTTGTGGTAATCGTGTAGTTATTGTGATAACGGATCAACTTTAGTAATATAAAAATTTACCCAATACTGTACTACGAATTTTACAATTATGGGATATATTATACTACAAAACAGTTTAGGCTATTAAAGTTTATCACTTTATACAGTAAATGCAGTATAGTTAATACAAAAATATGCTGTAGCATTTATTAACAAAGTGTTGTAAATAATATATGCAGTATAATACACTTTCCAATAGTATGATTCAAATTTACCATGGATTATTTACCATAAATTACAATAGCATTTTTTACGTGGGTAATGTTAACTGAAGTATTTCACTAATGTTAACTAATGAACCTTATTGTAAAGTGTAACCAAGTTTTTTTCCCCCATCACATAACACAAAGCGACGTCTTCTGCTTTGTGTGGGAGAAATTACAATTGTATAATGGTGATATTATACTGTGGCATGTCACAATCAATTAGATTGCATTTTATATACTTATATATTACTTATAATGTTATCAAGAGTTTAAAAAAAAAATACAAATTTACATTTAAATAAATGTGTTAAAAATGTGAGTGACAGTTAATTAAACTATGAAGAAATTAAATGTTAAAACAATTCCTCAATGATTGCACAATAAATGCTATATGTCCAATCTATTTTTAAGCTTAATGAATCTTTACATTGTTATCTTGTAATATGGATCTATAGGCACAACTGTTAAGGTGATAAAGCTAAACACTTGCATCAGTTAGTGTTAAAACAGTAATTCAGAAACATATTAATCACTACAATACTGATTCAATCCTAAAGTCCTAAAACTATTTGCTGATTTAAATCTAGATGGCAACTTTTCCAGTTTTTACCTCCCTGGTAGTTGTGCATTACCCTGAATGTCCGCAGTGTGGCAGCACATCATCTTCAACGGCTTCTGGTAAGAGAGAGTGCTGTGTCATGCCAAGCAAGTTAGATTGCGCTCTTCGTGCATGGTGCTTCACGGATGATTTTTTACCTGAAAAGAGATTTTCCTCAGTAACACCTGTCTTTTTTTACAATGACTGAACAAGGATTGTTTTTTCACTCTACATCAACAAATGTAAATGAGCTGCCTCAATGGTTTCAGGCCAGGCCCTTTTAATTGGTAGCCTACTAAAGGTCAGAGGTGACTAGATCAAATTGCTCAGTCTGGCCTTGGGTCTTATTCCATTTTACATTCGTCAATAATGATGGACAGTTTGGTATAGTATGTAAAGCTTAATTGATTAATTTCTTATTGATCCTATCTGTGTCCTGGCTGTGATATGTGTTATGATGATGTATCTTCAGAAAAGGGTTTGGTTTGGTTTGATCCTGGTATTCGATTAACTAAACTAAAGTGTACATTTGACTACTTTGACAAGTGAAATTAAATGCAGACTGTGAAACACTTATTTGTTTACATGTGTGTTGTTACCAGAACAGATTCCATATCTTTAGAGTAATAATTTCCTGCATGTGACAGGTTTAAAGGTGTAAAAAAAAAAAAAAAAAGATATTAACAGCACCCTTGTGTTTCTTTAATGGCTCACATGCAACATTGCAGAATTGGAAAGGGCAGTTATCTGTTTTTTTCTCACACTCTTTTGTACAAGTAAGCCGGACTGTGTTAGACTTCAGTTTGCGTTTGTACGAAGCAAATAGCAGAGTTTGGTATTACCAGGCTATATAAAAGTGCCAAACAAATGAGAATATTTGCATGTCACTGTCTTTATTAATTACACGTATCAACAATTTGTGTGTGATTATTACTCAATTAATAACAGTGACCTACATTTTTTATTTTTTTTTTACAAAACAGATAATGTCATGAAACGTGTAAAGATCACTTTTTTTTGCTGTATATTCATGAAAAATGCAAACTGAGAGAGAGAGAAAAAAACTTATTAAAAATATTTACTTTTAAATATAATTTTATGTTTATAGAAATGCTGCCTGTCTTCATTTAGGATTTTAATTAATTTTATAGATTTTTTCTGCTTTACTGCAGAATCTAATTCACTGAGATTCACTGAGAATGATTTACAATGTATCGCAGTGATGAGAATAAGAGAAATGTGCTTAATTGTCATGGCAACAATGTCAGAACGCAAAAAATAAATAAAAGCCTGTTGTCTTTATGAAAAATGCACTTTGAGTTTTGTGAAATGTGGCCTGACTGAGGTTCACATATTCATCTTGTATCAGTGTGACACATCACATTTGTCCATGTGAATGATTTGGACTCTGAATCCAATTTGTTGTCAAGACTCCAAAGCTTAAAACTGCTGTTTACCATTCTGAAGAATGAGATTAAATTGAGTGCCTTCCTCCTCTGTCTCTGCGGTGTGTCCTTCCCTGTTGCTCATGACAGTCACAAGGTCTTCTACTGGCCGGCCCTCCTGCTTGGCGCTGATGTAGCATTTATCTCTTTATTTCTGTTTTTCAGAACAAATGTACTCTTTCAATAATCTAGTCACAGTTGGTCACAGCTGTAGCATAAACCACTACATACTACAGTCACTCTGGGACAAAAATTATGTTCTAAATTTCCCCCTGCCAAACATATGATTAAACCCTATACTCTTCTTTTTTAATTTTCCTTTTTCCTTTATATGTGAAATTCAAGTGCATTGAGGCCACACTCAGGGAACTCCAGAGTTTCACAAGAGTAAAAATGTCCCACTAATATGGGGGTAGAATTGTTGCATATTTCCAAATAGATGTATTATGATCCACAAATAAATGTAAAGAACAATAAATTGTAAAACAAGCATGTTCACAAATAAATCTTAGAATTCCACAAACATGAATCACATTCACAAATAAGTAAAATTAGACTTGCGAATAAAAAACATACTCACAAATATTTATT
>JAUCNO010000002.1:2991770-3006720 GCA_032353835.1 Enteromius viviparus | reverse complement strand
ATCTATCTATCTATCTATCTATCTATCTATCTATCTATCTATCTATCTATCTATCTATCTATCTGTCTATCTGTCTAAATATTTAGTTACCAGGCCATAACAGGACTCATTGCAAATAATAGTCCTTTAGACCTTCTGTGAAGACTAAATGGCATAATAACCTTCTAAAAATTAAAAAAAAAATCTGAAAATATAATTAAAAGCCAAACATGAAAAATCCCCAAGAGAAAAAACAAGGAAAAGTACCATACAGAATCATGTCGATTTCAGCAAGCATCATATGGCCAAGCGAGGTTATTAACCTCTATTTCTCTAGCCCCGCTGAGTTCCCTATCTAATTCAATTAGTCACCTGCCCATGTTCAATTACCTTGCTGTGTTTGCCAGGGTAATACCCATAAAACAAAGGCAGAGGACAGGATGTAAATAACACCCGTGAAAAGAGCAGAACCATTTTGCAGGCAACATCAGCTGTGCCATTTACGATGCCATCATTCGCTCAAGTAATTTAAATTCCCCAAAAATGCTCTTTCTGCTAATATTTCAATGGTTATAGTGTTTAAACATACTTTACTACATGGCTTAGCTGCATAGGTACAAATATAAAAAACAATTAAAGAAGGCACATACACCAAGTCGCAGGATATATGCATGACAAGCACTAAGGAGTTATTGATTTTTGGATATATAGTGTGCAGCGTTTACCACATTTTGTGTGGTTTGTGTGCTACCCTCCCACAGCATACAGAGTAGCAATGGCTGCAGGCACGTGGTTGGGACGAGCAGCTTGTGACCGAGGGAGGAATCTGATATGAAGACTGGGCTGCTGTTTGAAAGGTTACACAAAACATCATCGTGCTTTAAGCAAATCACAAGATTATCTATGAGAGTGAGAGTGCATGGGTTTCACAGAGGCATGAATAAAATCAGAGAAGAATGTGAAAATGATAAAGGAAGAGTTGGAAAGACCTCATCACTGAGACTCTTTCAGAATATTAGTCCCCTTCCTTTGCTCCTGGAGCAACATTCCCATCGACCAATCAGATGCAAGGGTAAGGTTTAAGATTTTACGGGGCAGTTTCCCGAACAAGGTTTAAGACTAGTCCTAGATTAAAATAAATGTTAAGAGCTGTCTAAACTGGAAATAGCTTGCACTGAGATATCTTAAAATACATTATTATTATTGTTTGGTCTTAAAATGCTCACAGATAATGCATTTTTGTAAGACATGTTTCTAAAAAAATTTTAAATGTCCTAAATTAGCAAAGGTCTAGTCCTGGCTTAATCTAATCCCTATTCGGGAAACCCGGCCCATATGTGCATATTCATTCATAATATACACTGAATACAAATGGGTGAGCATAATTTCACCAAGTACAAAATGGTCCTGGATCAACATTCTTGTTTTCAATCAATCAGATTTGAGGGATCATTTTTCTGAAAATATCTGTTTTATGCTTATGATGAGGAATAGATACACCCTTGTTAATCAGCTATCATTTAATATAAGTCTATATAAGTCTATATAAGATAAGTCTATATTTTTGGACAATAATGTTGATCCAAGATCATGTCTTACTCTGCAAAATCACAGTGACCACTGTAACATATTGAATTGAACATGACATTTCAGTAGGACTGAAATACTTCAATAAGTTTTTTGTTTGAAACATTCTCCCTATAGATAAATAGATGTATAGATGATAGATAAAATATACTGTGAAAAGTTTATTATTTTTAATAAAATACATTTTTACGGTTAAAAACCTGACTTTAAATAAAATAACTAATTAATCTGCTTATTTCAGTCTCAAAATGCCATACTAAAAAATGGCTTTAAACATATTGCAGTAACATCTATGTAACGTTGCGTGTTGCGTAGAGCAGGTGAAGGAGCACCAGGAATCACAAGTAAAATGAAAACAAAAATACTTTTAATAAACAACTCAAAAACATGGAGCAGTATCCAATAATCCAAAAACAGCATTTACAAAGACAAGGGTAACGTTAGGGTTGACGGACAGGGAAGAACTGAAAAGACATGGGTTATAAACAGACACTAATTACGAGACACACCTGAACTAAATACATCATTAACACAAACTAGGTCAAGGAGGACATGGGGAGAGACAACACACATCATATGACAAAATACAAAGGAGAACCAAATACAAAAGCCCAAACACATAGAAACATATATCAAAACAAACTAAAAACGTTACTATCTACAGGTAAAAAATGCCTTTTGAATAAATTATCTGGTAATACTTTACTTAAAGCTTTTATGCAAAATGTATTATAAAAGCCGTTTTTAATGCATTAATTATGCCTGGCAATGCACCTTATAATGCACTGTACATTATAATATATTAAAACATTTATCAATTTATTGTTACACTATGCATTTTAAATTTGACTATAATTATTTCCAAGAAGATGTAATGTAGTACAATGCATATTATGAATAACAGTAATGCATTATATACCTTTTGATAACCCATGCATTATACATAAAGTCTTTGTAAAGTGTTACCTTGAAGCGGTTTAAGATTCAAAAAACGTATGTTTCACGTACTATAAAGTACATTATTGTTGCTCCTCTCTGCCCCGCCTTTCTGAAACTCTTTGCCACGATATGGCGGCAGTGGTAACAATGCTACAGCAAGAATAAAAGCTGCACCTTCTTTGTGTAAAACATTTTGGTGGAGTCAGCTTTTATAAAGAATACAAGGGTTAATTTTACGGATCTTATACATGCACAAACAGCCTGTAAGACTCCAAAGACAAAGACAAAACTTGAAATTGCATCATTTGACTCTTTTAATAATAACCGGACCAACACTATTATGGAATATGTGCTGTTTTATATACTTCTTATGGTATAAGTAATTATCCAGGGTATTCAAATATGATCTTTAAAATGTAATTATTTGGGAAGGAACTCTCTTGTAAACAAAAAAACATTTATCCATAACATCTAGCCAGCTGCCAGATTGCAAGAGGCTGCTATTTTTGCCAAAACTCGAGTGTGC
The DNA here is from genome assembly GCA_032353835.1 of Enteromius viviparus. NCBI lineage: Eukaryota > Metazoa > Chordata > Actinopteri > Cypriniformes > Cyprinidae > Enteromius > Enteromius viviparus. Next base: position 3,003,689 of record JAUCNO010000002.1, on the reverse strand, counting down.
ACTCATATTCCTACAGAGAGAGGCCCTCCAATGGCCTTGAATTGGGCTTTTTGAAATCAGGTCACACCATTAGCCAAACGTCCCTGCAGATCTTGAGGTGTCCATTAACCAATTGTGCAGCCCTGGAGACGGGGTGGAAGTGCTTTGTTGAAGCTCAGGGTGTTTCCAACTACAGCTTTCTCCAGAGCTAAGTGTGGGAGAGATAGAAGGAAACGAGAGAGAGAGAGAAAAAGAAAGAGAAAAGGAGGCAGGAAGCCAGCGGGAGTGGGTGCCCTGCTGAGACACAGCGTGACGCCCGGCCTCTCCCTGCGCACTCCAGACACAAGTCTTCATTAAGCTTAAATATTAATAAGGAGGTTCAACAGTGTATTAATGCTTTGTTTCCTGTAAATAAGAACTGTTGGATTGAGACGTCTCGCTCTAGAAAATCCATTTCATTGAAGTCAAAACGACTCTTGTCTAGTCTTCTAAAAGCCCTAGCAGCAATAAGAGAGAGCTGTAAAGTACATTTACACCATACCTGCTCATAATTGCTATGCTTTGTCTCACATCTTATTCTCTTTATTCACCTTACTTACATTTGCTTTGTAAAAGATAAGAACATTATACAAAGATTATCTGTATTTGTACTTGAAAACAAGTGTGGCAGGCACAACATTTCTGCAAAATGATATTATATTGCTTGTTGTATGCTTTGCAGCTCTTTCAGAGTGAAATGTCTGATGATTAGAAATAAACACCCATTCAGTTTTATCCAAAACAGAAGAAAGAGAATCTATCAAAGTTTTATTGGTTGTAATACTGTATGTATCACAGCATTCTGAAAAATACATTTTCACGAGTGGCACTAAAAGTAAATTCTCTGCGTTACGTTTGAATATAACGTACCAACTACTCTAAACCTAACCAATAGTGTTTAAAACAAGATAAAAACCCACTTGCAGAAGCAATCATGCCAGTTTAACTTAAGTCTTATTTTATGACTTGTTTCATGGTGCTTCGCTTTGCAAGTGCAATGCTGAGGAGCTGATGAGCAAGTTTACTATATCAGAAAAGGCCTAGTAGTTTTTATTAGTTTGCAAATTGTGCACTAAGGAAAGGTGTATGGTAAAATTGTTCTGCAAAACTGCTTTTATAAGTATGTTAATGTCAATGCTGCCAAGTCAACTTGAACTGCTGCCATGGGATCTTTTGTTTCCCATATTTTGATTAATATTTGATTAATAATTTGACTTTCTTGAAATAGTTCACATATTTTACATTCTACGATTCATAAAACTGTGCTTGATTTAGTTTTGTGAGGGAGGCACACCATTAGAAAGCCCTAATACACTGTTTATGAACACAACAATATAGAGATTTATATATTAATCAACCTCTTTATAACATATAACTGTGACAGTAACATGTATTTTAGATATACTTATATTTTTGATTGGCCATTGGGTTAGCTTTGTAATGCAGGCCTGGCTATCTATGTTAGCAAGCTATGTCAATCTGGTTGACAAACATAGATATTCACAGTTGCTTTTCAGCTGCAATTCAGTAGCAATTCAGCTAATGTGGCTAAAATGGTTAGCTTCAAAAGCTAAGCAGCCCGAGTTGCTATGGGCTGTTTTTCACTGACATCCATGTTTATCAGTAATTGAAATATATGAGTCAGTGTCTGTCTAGCTCCCTTGGCATCCCTCAATATTACTGGCAATGGCTGCAGTATAATGCAGTACAATGTATCAAAATACAAATTTAGAATGATCTTCTTTTCATTTTAAGACAAAATTCTGCTGTGAAGCTCCTGATGCCTGGATATTGCTACTGTATGTGGTTGCTAATGTGAGTGGATTTTGCTACATTATCATTGCTAGGGTGTGGCTATTGAAAAAGTTAAAAATCACCATTCACCATCATATTTTCACAAGCTACAAATTATTGTCTTTAGTGACACACGAGTCTATAATATAAAAGCAATCCAGTCAAATGCATTTTCGTGGATTACTTATAAAAGTCTGTTACTGATTCCAAATGACATAACAAAAACTGTATTTAATATTGCTATTGTGTGATTCAATTGTAATTACGCAATCAGTAAAAAATCAGGTCTGATTACAAGTATTTTATGTTATATTAAATGTAATATAGCCTTATTACATGTACTTTGAAATCTGATTACGTAATCCAGATTACATGTAATCAATTACAACTCAGCACTGGTTTTCAACTATCTATGGACACGGTCAAAAGTGAACAAGCGGAAAAAAAAATCCATCTTAACAGATGTTAATCAGGACCATATTTTCTTCTAAGGAACTTGTTGGGAACCAAACATCCCTTTGTTTTTGGTTTTTTTTTTATTCTAAGAAACATCAAGAAATCTGTAAGAATATCTTCTTTTGTGTTCAATAGAAGAAAGCAAGTCATACAGATTTGGAACCACATAAGTGTGAATAAATGATTACGTAATATACAATTTTCATTGTTAGTCCAGTCAAATATCAGACAAAAACAAAAAAAGAAAAGAAATAAACTAATTTGCTTCAATGGCTCATGTCAGTCACCAACTGGTAGACGGCAGAAGTCCTTCATCAGTGAACTTCCTCAAAGCCAAATATATCCTTCCATGTTGCCCAAGCATCCCTTCCATGATGACCCAGTTCTTGAGTCTCTCTCCAACTCCTCCCAGCCAACTGGCACCAGAGCTGCACTGCTTCAACCAAGTATTGCGCAATGCAGTTCCTTGCGCATTCCTTCTCCACACAATCACACGTTCTACACTGCTTGCATGAGCGCACTTGCATCGTCTCTCCTGTTGCCGAGCACCGTGTAACCCCACCCCTCTTCCCAGTGACAGCTCATTGTCAACAGTACAGGATTAGGAGCATTTGACTGCTCTGTTGCTTGGCAACAGTTGCCATGGAAACCTTTTTTAAGGGAGGGTTGGGTCAAAAAAAAGGAACCTGGAAAGGGATGTTGAAGGGGGAAAATAAGATAAAACACACCGCACCACAACACTGACAACTGTTGCTTGAAGTCCCAAAGCAGATTTAGATGATTGCAGATCGCTTCTGAAAAGTTACATTTGTGGCAGTGAATTAATGGATAGCTTCTGTACCAGATGCACGGGAAAAAGCCATCCCTTAGTAAAGGACTGAGGGACTACAGAAGAGAGGACTTCAAATCTGTTGAATTTTAGTTAATTCAATTGTTCAAATGCTTTCATTGTGTTAAAAAATTACTTAAAAGTAGGGTTGAAACATTTTATACTAGGTGGGACTGGTAACACTTTAATTTTGGGACCAATTATTAACTAGTTGCTTATTAGCATGCATATTACTAACATTAGATGTTCATTCATACTTATAAAGCACATATTAAAGGAATAATTGACTCAAAAACATTTTTGATGTAATCTGAGAACTTTCTGACCCTGCATAGACAGTAACTACCAGAATATATAGATTTTACTTTACTGACTAGATTCACATTAATTAATTGATGATTAAATCTCCCAGCCCTATTACTGAACTGTTCTGTTTGACCATTTTAGATCCTTTTAGCCCCTTATGCCTAAACGTAACAATAGGCTACTAACTAACTATTAATAAGCAGCATAAAGCCACTTTGCGGGCCGAGCGGTTTTCTAAGAACTGTCAGGAACTGTCACTTGTCTGTTGTCTGTCTGCTAGTTTCTCTGTAGCTTGCTAATTTGAGCAAATTAAAATAAAATGTAAAATATTTCTGATCACAGCGGTGGTTATTTGAACCTCATTTCATATGTAAACATTTGTGTTACCGCGACAATAACTGACGCATTGGAGTTGCAAAGACATCCGTTATCAGCCCCGCAGTGGAAAACAAAATTGTATTGACTGTATTGTATTGTATTGACCAGATTGGATCGTCACAGAATGGTTCTGCCAAGAGAATCGTTCAGCCCGATAGTGGAAAAGCGGCTCTTGTTTATTAAGGCAAAGTAACAGTTAGAACTGGTTCCAAAACTAAAGTGTGACCATGGGATTTTAATGTTGTAACTGAAATGTTTCCATTACTTCTGGAGAACTACCATCTATGAAATATTGCTTAACTTGCAACCCTGAGTGAAGCTGTTTTTTGCAGAGCTCATTCCAGATGGAAAAACATAGATACACACAGGAGGTAATTCATTATCTGGGGGAGGTACTGAGTGTTTATTAAGACATGATTTTAATTAGTATCCAGTTTATAATTCTGATTACAATTTTTAATTTTTTTTAAGTCTGAAAATTGTTGAAAACAGTTGTGTGGCTGATTTTGTTTGTGGAAACTGTGTTAAATATTTTCTTTTTCTTTTTTAAGTTCAAAAGAACACCATGTATTTAAAACAGATTTTTTTTTTATGTTATGTCTTTACTGTCATTTCAAATCAAATCTTACTGACCCCAATGCAATTATAAATTCAAAAACCTACTTGGGATGCAAACAACAGCCAAAAACACCCTTCTGTGAGAAACGTGTAATGCTGTAGGGGAGGTGCTTTAAAGGAGATGAATTTAAAAAGCAAAACAAACCAAGAGGGTTTTGCCAAGCAAATTGTCTAACAGCTATAAACCAGAACACCGTTATCATGCTAATTAAAGCAATTAAAATTATTTTCTTAAAATACAAAACAAGTCAAAAATCTAGATTAAGTTGACCTTACTTCATGACTATTCAGCAATTGTGACTCATTTATTTGTTCCATTCAAAATCCACTAGACTCAAAAAGCTGTTTGATTGAGCATGACACTTCTGCCCATAGCTGTATTCTGGCTTAATATGCTGCAAAACCACTGTTCATTTAACCAAACATTTTAATAAAGTCCTGTTTTCCTATATAATGACTGTGCATAGTATAGCAGCAGTGGTTGTCCAGACACATAAGCACAAAAGCTTTTAGTGCCACTTGCCCGACCCTGTCATCTACAGTAAGTCAACATTGTCTATTTAACACACAAGTCACCAAGATTTCCTCCTATTAACTATATTCTTCGGAGCATCTTTGTTTGATTTGTCTTCAAATGCTCGCATCTCTCCCTGTGGCAGACAGTCCATTCAGACAGATTTTCTAAAGACTACGAAGCATTGCTTTAAACCCTTCTCTGCCACTCTGACTCAATCATTCGGTGACCGCACTGATCCCTTTTGCCTCACCCGATGCGTGCGAGTGAGTGAATGCGCAGAGTGTCATTTCATAAATTTTGCTTCATACTGGCAGAACCACAGCAGATTGGCAGCACATGTGGGCCAGTTCAGAGATGAGTGCTTATTGAGTAATCTAATTCAGAGGCTCACCCCAGACCCTGGAGCTCAAACACACGCTCATCTAGCTGTTAGCGTATGTTTACGAAACTCGTGCGGCCCTGTGCAGACCACATTTTCCATGAGCTTTTCCTGGACGGTCAAAAAGGACAAAAAATGTCCTTTCCGTTATGAACACGGAAAGAAAACTGATATATCATATTAATCCACTATTTCTTTTAAAATCAATTTACATGATATTAGCAAGCTGTTTTACTTCCGTAATATAACATGTTTCTGTCACAGGATATCGAAGGTATTCTAACCCCGATGCACCATTTGCAATTCTGTAAAACATGGAACTTGTATTTAGAAAATACAATCCATTTATTGACTTTCAAATGACTTGTAATGTGACATCACATTTTATGGATTCTGCAAACAGTTTGTTCTGAGGCACTGCTTATGATTAATAGGGATATTTAAAAATGTAAAGAAAATATAAAAAATAAAGACTCTACCATCTAAATCATCAACGCACCTTGTAAACATGTACAGTACTAATAAATCATATTTGTAGATGACCTCAAGCTATCTCTGACTTCTGCAATGGATCTCAACCAGATAAAATAGCAAATCCACAAAAAAAGCAGCTGGAGGAGCTTCACTCTTTCCCCTTTAATATACTTTCTTTTCACAATTCCACTATTGAGATCCTAACTCCTTCCCTTCCTTCCCTTTCAGCTTGTTACTTCTTTTTTTCGTTCAAACTTTCTAGTGTAAAGACACGCAAAACTTTCACTGACCCCCATAACATCAGCGATTTTCCCCAGTGCTAAATGTGATAATTGCTCGCGGGTACACCCTGACACCTTGCACTGTGAACTCAATTATCACTCCTGTACACCTCTCATCCCTCCCCACAAGACTCGCAGAACACTATTATTTTTAACTCTAATTGATATTCCAGGCTAATGCACCACTTGGAAATTCTTGTTGTGAGTTGAGGGAAAAGGTTTAGCATGGAGCACACAGGTATGCAGTCTTTGAACTCACTGATAAGCAATTAGCTTTACCACATGGAGAGAGAACGAATGCAGTTAGATGATCATTTAGAAAAGTTAATTCCGAGTCTCAACACAAACACACCTTTAATTAATGTTGGAGGCAAATATAATCAGGTTTACTCTGTAAATATCATTTGATTTTAATTGACAGGAAGCCTTCTGTAAAGACTAGCTTTGCTGGTCTTAGCTAGTTTACTGGTCTCCCATTCTTGGGTGAATTTCCCAAATGTATTGTTAGATAACAATTGTCATATGTTCTGTCATTACAAAATATTTTTTCTGAAACCATAGTTCCCACAAACATTTGCAAACAGCATAGCAAAACTATATTTCCAGCTTTTTTATGCCTTTAATAATATGACAGTTCAGATCAGACAGGAAAGCATAGGGTGGAAAAAGCAATGGGATCAGCAAGGGACTGCAAAAGTTCTGAGGCTGGAACAACAGTACAGCACTCAACCTGTGGTTTCTTGTTAGTAATTATGAATGTGCTACAAAGTTAAACTCATGAATTGTTAGTTTCACAAAAAATTTAAATGATGGCATTAATTACTCACCCTCATGTTAAATATTTAACAAATTAAAATATTTTCAATTAATAAAGTTTTTGTTATTTTTATTTTCTTTGTACACAAAATTATTTTTTGTTCCTTTACATTACGAATGAACATTACGAATGAACCACGAATGTCACATTGACTATTTTAGTGATGTCCTTACTACTTTTCTGGGTCTTATCTTTCTGGAAACACATGAGGGTGAGTAATTAAGCAGATTTTTCATTTTTGAAATGTAACTAGAGGTTCTTTGTTAGGAGGCCAGATGATCTCCAAGTCTAAACTGCTGAAAAGGGCCCAAAACTCATTTAAGATCCATGATTAACGAATCAACTTCAGTATGTTGGGAGACCAGCTTAGGCTGGTTAAGCTGGTAAACCCCCCACCCTTGGCTTGTCGCCCAGCATTATTTTTCTGATGAAGTCATAAGACCAATGATGGTATGATGGACCAATTCAGTACAAATCTACAAAACTTCAACATTAAATGCTATGCTGTTTTTTAGCAGGATGTTAGGTCTCTAAATAGCTTGGATGTAACTGAAACTTGTGTGCTACAGGAAATGTGGAAGCAAGATGATAAAAGCAGTTTGTTTGTCATTGCCATGGACAAGATAAATTTACTGTAGAGATGAACGTATCATAGTGCAGATAACATGGAGTTTATGTGTCTCTGCCTAAATTATTTGAATTCAAAAACGGGCTGTCCTTACCGTCTGGTTGTCTTCATAAAGCTTGAGGTCATAGCCACTGAGCTCCACACAGAATATAATGGCAGTCACACCCTCAAAACAGTGGATCCACTTCTTCCTTTCTGAACGCTGGCCGCCCACGTCCACCATTTTGAAGGTGAGCTCCTTGAAGGTGAATTTGTTCTCAACAATGCCAGTGGTCATGTCACGTGAGCGCAGAATGTCCTCAACGGTTGGGATGTACTCAGGCGCAGAAATGCGGTCCAGGTCATTTAGATAATAAGCTGTATTGTCCTCTAGGTGGTACTCGTTGGAGCGGCAAAAGCACTCCTGAACACCTGGATCAGCCCACAAGCGCTTCATCACCCCCAGGAGCTCTGGCGTAATCTCGCCCTTGCTCTCGGCAGGCCCAGTGAGGGCAAATAGTTGCACTGCGTCATAAGCCCGATCGGGATTATGGAAGTCGATTTTCAAGGTGGCGAGGGCACGGATGATTCGGGTGAGCGAGTCAATGGCATTGTAGAGGATGAGTGGCTTGTATTCCTTGCAGGCCTCCAGGTTGAAGCCACCACTGTGGATAATCTTCATTTGCTTCACAATTGTGCTCTTGCCAGAGTTGCTGGTGCCGAGCAGCAGAAGTTTGATCTCACGCCGCTGCCGCTGGCTTTCTGAGCGGAGATGTCGATCAATGCGCCGTGAGCGCCGGGCGGCCTCCTTCTCCTCCGAACTCTGCCGGCACCCCATGGTTGACTGCACCTAGACTTGAGCTGGTAATCCCAGGAAGTGGGTGAGTGGACGGTAAATGTATGCAATATAAAAAGATATGGTGATAGAGTAGAGCCGATACTAGAGAAAGCTTTTGCTGGAAACCAATATCAGATTGGTTACACAACATGCATTGTCCAAGTCTACAGTTTACAATTTTTTTTAAAGGTTGATGTTTTGGCATACAATACTACCATGACATCGTGGAAGACCCACTCAGGCCCTGGCATAAGGGCGTGCTTGCATTCCAGATCCCAAGGACTTCGGGTTCATATCAGGGGACTCTCTCCACTGAGCACAGCAGGCTTTAAGTGGACTTGTCAGTGTTCATCGAGAGAAAGTCGAAACCGTAAGATTCCTTCGCTCTCCTCCCTCATGGCGTCCAGTGGGCTTGCCTGTATTTCTGTGACTGATTCATCTGTTGTCAACTCCTCCCTCCTTTAATTTTCTTCAGACACTTTCCGTCGGATGGAATGTCAGACCTTAGTTCTAGTAGACTCGTAGACGTTTTGGGCATCTGTGTACTAAATTGTCCTGCTTACATAAGCCAGTGAGGCAGCTAAAGGCCCATTTTTCTGAAGATAAAAAAAAGAACAAGACATTAGCAATCATCAAACAGAGAGTAGGCAAAGTAAAATTAAGAATTCTAAGAAGAAACTTTCTGTCTGAGAGATCTGGACGATGTTCCCACAAAATTAAATATTAATCACTTCACGGTTCTTAACTTAAAAGTCAACATATTACATGCATTCATAACCCAGTTTTACCCCTGTATTGTGACGTATTTGTGAAACGGAATGTACAATTTAAAAAAAATGGGATTTTATCCAAATAGAGTTGATTGGATTCACAATCCAATCAGAAGTGAGCATTTCATACAAGGATGGAGGCAGAATGAAACACTGCTGGCACCCACTTTGAGGAGGTATTTTAACCAGGGCATGTAGGCTGTAGGTCAAGTTTGCCATCAAGACCTCCTAGATGCATCACAATACTAATTCTTTGTTAGATCTATCTTTATTTGCTGTTATTACTGCAACTTTAATTGTAACAATATTTAAGAAAAAGGCTAGTCTGTATTACCTACAGAAGTGTCCTAAAACAAAGCCTACTGTTAATAGCTATTTGGCAATAGGTTATACTGACCTTGGTGATGTGAGGGGAAAAATCAAGACTAACGTTTTGTGGTACCATTATAAAGGTAAATAGGTTGATTAAGTGCTGGCTTATAAGATTTAGTATTCTGTTGCACACAACAGCGATCTTATCAACAAAAATGTTTCAATTACACATGCAGAATAAAGAAATGTATTCATCATAAACCTAAGAAAAAACATACAGCAATTGCTTTTATGTGCCCACAACTAACAAAAGAAGGGTAAACTCAGGCAAAACATGAACAGACATGGTCAGTTAGCATAGACAGTCTCTAATAGCTCTACACTCTACAGTACTTCTGCTACACACTTCTGCTTTCTCAAACACATACATACACATCTCGGATCATGGTTTTATCAAAAATCTAACCTTCTCCATAGTAAGTCTGTCCCATCATGCACTTCCTTGCCACCTGCATGTCTCTGTGAACATAAATTTAGGTCTGCCAAGATGGTGATCCAACACACAAAGCCCCTCCACACACATTTGTTCTCAAACAGACAGACACATACACACACACAAGCAGAGGCAGGCAGGGTGTGAAACGGAAACAGATGTGAGATGAATGTCCTTCCCTGAAGCAAAAGGTACCGCCCATTCTACTTTCCCTTTCCCCAAGCCACAACCACTGAGCTAACTGATAGCAGGTGGACTGTTTATTTACTGTCATGGTGGAAAATAACTGGCTCAGACCAGCAGGTGCTTCTCTCCAATTTATTCTAATGTAACAAATGCAACAAACCCCTTTAGAGAACCATTTTTTATTACAGAGCTAAACAATAAGGTAAAAAAATATATTTTTCTGCTTGCTTAGTAGCATTTTTATATATTTTTTTATTTTTTACTTTCACTGGTCGCACTGCAAAATAAATACATTTTTAATCATGAATAAATAAATTCTTCAAAAGGTCTGAAACAAACTCAAAAGTAAGTGAATGCAAATGTCTATGCAATGTCTATATCTATGCAAACCCAGTTTTATGCATCAGTGTGTTGTGAAAGGGCCACAATAATTAACATAATCAAACCGTCTTTTACCACACAGTCAAATACTGCCATGATGGAGTAAAAATGTAGCTATGTAGAGTAGAATCTAATGTAGAGTAGTCTTGCTGTTCATATCTCCCTCAATAATAAAACATACAGTTTACAGTAAAAGCTATAGCGACAATTTGGCAACCACCCAGAACACCCTAGCAACAGCACAGCAACCACTCAGACTACCTAAGTAACTCTATAGTAGCATACACTCAGAACTTAACACTTAAGAGACAGAACTCCACAGAATCTACCTAAAACACCCTAGTAACCTCATAGCAAAGCTTGTAAGAATCACTCCAAAGCAACCACTTAGAACACTTCAATCAGAATAACCTGATCTCACGGCAATTCGTACGTATTTTACGAGGTACGTATTTTACCCTTAAGGCACCCTTATAGTTTTGTGTCGGACCTATGTTGTAAGCTGTGCATCAGTTTTCATTTATACTTCCGTGTCTGTTGTCCGTTTTGACATGCAGTACACATGCAGACCACTAGTATTCCACAGTACCACTGTACCACTGCACTTCTCTTCTGTTGTGCAACTATCAGAGTACCCTAGCAACAACAGAGCAACAACCAAAGACCCACTAAGAACACCTAAGCAACAATTAAAGAACTAATCAGATCATCCCATTTAGCAACTGCATAGCATAGACAACGGTGGAACTCCTTATATGGGTTTTTTCTCGGAAGCACGCACCAGCAAAGGCATTGACCAGAGAGAGCGAGTTCACGCCCGTTAACGTGTTTCATTCAGCCGCGCTGCATGGGACTTTACGGGAAGCATGTCTCCAAAGAAGTGTGTCTTTGGTTGTAAGGGAAGGATAACTTAGACGGTAAGTTAAACGGCATCAAATGTCTTTGTTTTGCTGGTGATCGGCACTCAAGCACTCATCACTCTTTAGCTCCAAACTGTTTAGCTACACTAGTTATTTTTGGAGAGAATTGTAAAGCTGTATCTTTCTTTTATAAATGTAATAAAACTAAAGACTTTTTGGATATATGAAGGATGCAGTACTACTCTATAGTTAATCAAGATTAACGAAGGGTATGTTATGCCCCCTTTGAAAGTGGGCTAGTATATCAAAACAAACTTGTAACCAATCAGCAGTAAGGGGCGTGCCTATTGGTGATGTGGAGAAGAAAGCGTTCAATGAACAGCCGAGCCGAGCAACAGAAAGATCATAAACAAAAAAGGAAAATGTCATGAGCCGGGTTTAATTTAGACTTTCTCCCTGTTGTTCTTTCTGTTTCCTTATTAGTCTCTCAGCTGCTGCTTGTTGCTCTGCGCTGATCTTAGCACACCTGTTCCTCTTCAGGAACTCGAGCCGCGTCCAGAAGACGCTATGGGGAACGCCCTCAGCGTGACGGCTCTGAACAGTGT
>JAUCNO010000002.1:2933460-2974777 GCA_032353835.1 Enteromius viviparus | reverse complement strand
CTAAAAGACGGCCAAGACCGGCCGACTTGATTTAGCCCGAAAAAAGACGTCGAAATGACGTCTGGTGCTGGGTGGGTGTAGCTTTAATAAAAAAAATACATAAGTACACAAACACACAAATAACAATGTGTTTTATAATGTTGTTATATGTTTTCACAGACAATAGCCGTTTCTCAGTATGCATTCTTGTCTTGTGAACTTGTGAAACATCAATGCCCATAAACCCGCTAATTGTGACATGAAGTGTAGTTTTAAGAGTGTTTCAGGTGAGAATGTAGTTACAAACTCAAAGAAGTGTTTATTCTATATGGTTGTATATGCTGATGTAGCTCCAGGCGATCACCGGGCGCTCAGTGTTCATGTATCTGCTGAGAGCTAGTCCCCGCTGGCTCTGAAGTCTCCATAGTGAGTCAACATGAGATACTATTTGTTTTGGGTAACGTTATATTTAACAGGCATTTGTGGTCTCATGCATCTTTTATTTGTTCCTGGTCATATAGTTTTGGCTAAGCACAAACTTATATTTAACTTTATATATTTATTTTGAACTTATACTGTAGCACAGCGCTGACTTTGTTTGCTTTTGTCTTTATTTCTCTTAAGTCTCTAATAGTTTTATAATGGCTATTATTGTTCATTAAACTAACAAAACAAGAGTCAAAGTGGTGCTAATTGTCATGCTTTATCTTTGATTGCTGCATACACCATGCCTGTGAAGTAAGGGTACCGATGGCAGTGGAAACACAATCTGGATCTGGATCTGGCTGTCCCGTACCAAATTGTACCATGCTAACCTGTACAGATCAGTGGAAACAAGCCATAACACTGTTATTATCTGTAAACACACACCAATTAGTCTCTGATTCGTTAGCAAATTGCAAAACCTGTTAGTGAGTGAATAATCTGGGTTAAAATTGTGCAGCGTGAACTCTGTATAAAAGCCAGGGCACCATAATCTGAGAGATGTTATGATTATCCCAAAGACCCTAATCAGAGAGGGATCTGAACCCAATAAAACCATTTTTAATGACAGGGGTTACAATATAATGCTAAGAAAACCCTGTACGAAGGAAAAGTTGACGCCAACAAATGTCCACAGTTCCTCCATGTTGCTGCATGAGTTTGTGTAAGGATGTAATTCTGGGATAATATTTTCTGGGAAGATAATGATATTATAATTAACTCACTTAGTTTGTGATTAGTAGCGTAAAGTGCTCGCCATAACATTGATGTCTTTAAGTATGAGCAGAGCGACAAGATTCAGTCTTGCAGCATCTGAAGATTGCAAATCCATACAAACCATCTCCAGCATGGAGCAAACAGTCCGTTAATTAAACAAGGACTGCTGTGTATGAAACACTATGAGAAGAGATGACATCAGGGATGTTTTAGGCAGACTCATTTCATTGGTTTGGAAACGCAAGAGTGACTAAGTGCTTTCAACTCAAAAAGATCAAATAAAGGATTTCTGGGTGATAATGTGTTTGGGTTTGAAAGGTTTAGTCATGGTCAGTCTCTGGTAATCTACACTTGGGTGGGTTAAGTGTGGAAAGAACTTCCCGTGGATGTTGGTGTTCTATGACAGGCACTGGGTCGATTACTCTCGGATGAAACATTTCTTGCTCCACATCTCACAATGCTTTTGCTGATTAATCAGGCTCTTCTGTGGGTCTGGGGTGGGATGGAAAATGGACCAGGACCCATATGACAGGCCTCATGAGCCATGGTGAGGTAAGACATGTATTTGAGAAAGACGGTGGACATAATAGGTGTTGCCAGAATGTAAAAGATCCCAGCTGTTTATTGGACACCTCTCATCTGGGAAAGCCATTGCCGGGGTTTTTTTCTGCAGCTGTTCCTCGCTTCCGTTGGAAGTTATTTTGGATGACTGAGTAAGGCCTGTGTCAGCGAAACCTGGGCAGAGTTGGAGGCACACTAGGGTTGGGTCAGACTCCAGCTCTGGATAAATGAGCGCTATTAACGTTCCTCCAGTTCCCTCTCTTCGCACATTCACCAACGAGTGACAAGTGAGCTGTGGAGTCTGGTTTCATCAGCGATGACGTTTGGGTTTGTACTGATGCCAGGTAACTCCCAGTAACAGGATTCCCAAACCTGCTTAGCACATCATCTCAGGGTGATAATTTTACAGGGCCACATGCTATTCAAAAAGTTAGCATGCCTTGCTTATAAACAGGCTTAATGATATTACAAGACATGCTGTAGGACAACCGTTTCACTGTGACTACGAACCTATTTACTTCTCCATCAGCGGTTAGTTTGTCAGAGATAGTACATATATAACCCCCTAGTGGCATTAGCCGTAAACTGGTCATGAAACAACTGTTACCTTCTGCTTATTCACCATGCAAAGATTTCTGTTTTCATGCATGTAATGAACATATGATTACGTCCACACAAAACAAAACAAATCATTCAATAATTATTTACTCCATTATTATGCATAACCAACATGAATAGTGTTTAAATACGAATGTTTTCAAGAATAATACTGGAAATGTTCACGTTATCGTTATAGTAAAACCATGGTTAATTTTTGTAAGTATAGATGGATATTAAATACTGTAGCATTCATTCCTACGTCACGACAAAACACGACATTAGCTTAATTCCTGTGAGAGAATAATCAAAGATCATATCTTTCAGCTTCAAAGTAAGGTACACAGTAACATAATCATAAACATATTCTCTCATAAACTCCATAATGCTGCTTATCCTGATCTAAATGACATTTCACACCATGATCTACTGTTTTTTGTTGAGTTTTGACATTTTAATTTGGAAGTATTGTAGTTTCATGGAGTAGGTCAATGTTTGTTCTTGCACTATGAACAAGGTGATTTGTATATTAATATGAAGTTTTCCAGGGTTTCACGAGTCATGTGTGTCTTTCAATCATTGATCCAATAAAGCTGGGTTTGCAGTGTTAATTCAATTGGGAACTTTGGAGGAAGTCAAGTAGCCCGTCAAGGGTTTTTTATCTATTTTTACATTTTCTTTCAAGACTCCTGCCAAGGCAGTAGCAGGGTTTCTTTATTCGCCATCCAATGAGCAACTTATGTTTGGCCTGCTGGGTGACATTAATATTCATGAAAACATTAATTGCTATTAACACCATTATATATTTATCAAAGCACTATGTTTCGCTTTTATGTTCATTAACGAGATGTTAATTTTAGTTATTTAATAATAAATAGAGCTCAAGTGTGTTAGATAATAGATAACAGACTTTTAATTCTAATTGCATTAGTAAAAGTTAGGTTTTTTAATTTTTTATTTTAACTAACGTAAATAACCAGAACGTTGCTACCTTACTTTAAATTGTATAATTTCTCATCATTATACTCATGTAGCGATCTTTAATTTGAATGTAATTGTAATATCATATTTACCTTTTAAATGTGCCTCATGGTATTGATAATGTAAACTTGTACAGTAAGCCAACATTCTTACTAAATTACAGATTGTCCTCTGGTAACAGTATGTCATAAAAATTTTAGCATGTTTGAGTTAGCGCTGATTGCACAGCTCATAAATAATAATGCATGTGACAGTAGTTTTTCAATTAAGGTGATCAGACCACTGTGAATCTTTGATGACCGTTGTCTAAATATGACAGCATACTGTACTATCTTAAAATAATTTAATCTTTCGTAAAAAGTCTCTGAAGTCAAACCAAACACTGAGTTACTGAAAAGCTGTTGTGCAATCATTAATCCAGGAAACAATGCAAATCCACAACGACTCTTATTTTAAAAATAATCGCGTGAAAATGAAAACACCAGACCAGACGAGATGTGTTCATAAGTTTATACTTAATGAAATTCATGGAGGTTTACACAATGCATCCTACACTATTACCATGTCCACACGCATGTAATGCTGGGTAAAAGGTACATTTGGCATGTAACGCTCAGACAGTAGTTTGAAATTCAGACAAAAGCAAAACATGAGTAATAATCTGTAGCACAGTACAATGAGGCAACATTAGTACAGTTACCAAAGTCCAAATATAAAATTAATCAAAACAAAACAATGCTATTTACAACCCAGTGCCTTTTAGAACGGCGCCATTTGTCTTTAACTCTAGCAAGCCTGATATTAATATAAATATGTCTGTAAGGTGCGAACACCTTCCCCGCAGCACAGTGACCTCACCTCCGGATGTGCTTCCCGATCAAAGCGTGTGCTCAGCGTGTTAAGTGCTTGCCGTTAGTCGTCGACTGTAAAACCTGCGTACACAAGCAGACTTCACAGATCTGGAGACGTCTGGCTCCATCATATACCATTCACTTGTTTTGTTAATATCAGAAGGGCGCCAGCTAGTGGTTTGCGGAGGAATCTAATTAAAAGTTGACTGTACAGTCTATGTACAGTGTGCTACCTACTTCCTGTTTTCCTCCGAGAACCACAATATTGGTCAACACATTCTTACACACACACACAACGTACAGTAAAAGCAGACCTCAGTCATACACATGCACACGATCAACACATTTGCCCTCTTCTCACAATAATGAACGTTAACTAGTTTTCCGGCAGCACTCGTACCGTCTGTTGACTTTGTGCAAGTAGTCTCGAGCAGGACAGCAGATAGAAACGCTAACATCCCCCAGAAGAGCGCTTTTGGTCATCCGTTTATCATCAGTAGTAGAAAGACTAGCGTTAAAGTCTTTTTCTTTCGGTAAGTACTTGTGTTTGGATGGGGTTGCTGGTACCCTAGAAGGAAGGTTTCTGTTTATATAAAATGAGAGTTGTTCGCACTGTTCCAGCTGTGGGGGGGTGACGGGGCTGGAGTGTTTCGGCTCTTGTTAGACGCTCTCTTTGCCTTGAGCTCCTGTCACAGTCTTGATGGAGCTTAATGTCCTGTTGAACCACGTCTTTTTGGCGGCTTGGACTTCATTCAGAGCCAGACCCAGATGATGCTCCAGATCCTAAAGACAGGAAGATGATTCCTTACATGAGCTGACATTCAAAATTATCGGTTTTATGCTAAATCTTCAACTTTACACTTGCAAACACCAACAATTTTGAGAGGTATGAAGAGTTGATTTGCAAAAAACACTACTTAAAGCAGCATTGTTCAGAATGTGTAGTATTACTGGATTCCTAGCTATTAAAAAAAATACTGTAAACACTCAGTGTTCAATAATTCAATGCAATTAAAAAGATATGGCTTTAACTACCATCGCATAATACGTCAATTGATCTTCCTTTAGCGACTTTCTCTGATTATTCATTTGTCAACACTGCCAAGAACTGTGCAAGAACTATGAGAAGATCCAAATACAGCTGTCAACATCTCAGAAAAGTTCAAAGGTTGAGTGGTGTAGACTTTAGTGTGTGTGGATGACTGGAATCAGGCAGGTGTTGTACCTGGATCTTACACTCAGCCTCCACCAGCTGTAGTTTGGTCTGCGCCAGCTCCAGCTCCATCTCCCTCAGCTGGTTCTTCAGCGCCTCCTTCTCCTCGTCCGTGTCCTCCTCGCTGCCCTCTTTAGGAGCGCTCAGCACCTTCAGACGGCCCTCCTTACTGAAGAGAATGCTGCACTTCTCACAGCCCTCCACCTTCATCTGTACAGATGCAGACGTTCACCTCGTAAGCCTGGAGATCACTGGTTAAGCTGCTTTGGCTGATTACAGGCTCTCAATATCAGCTGCTTATTAACACTAAATAAAGCCCAGCAGGCTGATCAGAGCCATTAGCAAAGCGCAAGTGATGAACGGAGCAGCTATTATCTTGCTTATCACAAGGCTATCCACCAGATAAATAACTCTCCAAATGAAAGACATAAAACCAAGACATCTGTGGAGTCATTTCTATAGGGTTATATCACATGATATTCTAAATGTGTGGCTGGTTCTGTTCATTTGAAACCTTGTTAGCACAAACCCATTGTCACAATAATCATGTCACAAGCACTGAGGGAAACTAAACATCGGTATCAGTATGTGACGATACACTTGTTTTAATTGGTCACAGGAGTCTGATTAGGCTGGTCATGCTGTGGTCAAATATTACTGCATATCACCAGTATAACTGATTGTCATGATTTACAACAGCTGTTAATTAAAAAAAGAAACATTGTGTCTCTGGTTTTTCCAGGACGAATCTCTCTAAATTGACCAACGCATAAATAAAGCATTGTTATTGCTTGAAGTGTCATGCCTTAAATGTTATGCTAGGTTCAATTATTATGTTTTAATGCCTGACTTCAATAAAAATGTAAGTAAAAATTTAAATGCCTGTGAATGCTTTATATAAACATACACATACATACATATGGTAGCAATTTCCTCTCACTATTAACTTGCATACTTGCATGCATACTACTAGCTACTTATAAAGCAGGTATTAATGTCTATTAATAAGCAACAAATTAGGTGTTTATTGAGAGAAAACTTAGTATTCAATAAATATGTGTTTCCTAATCTAAAGTGTTACCATATATTTATACATTATCTATATCTGTGGTGAGTGTTTGGGTCATCACCCACCCGGATCTTCTCCAGCTCTCCTCTGTTGGCCGTCTGCTGTTTCTCCAGCCGCTCACTGAGCTGAGAGCAGATCTGACACAAACACACAGAGGTCAAAGGTCAGTAGAGCTCTGGCTCACACCAATAAAACACAGTTCCAGAGGAGGAGAGAGAACCAGGCTTACGGTAAAAAATCAACCATCATGAGCAGAGCATACAATCTTTCAATCAATCAGGATATCACATTGCCCCGGTCTCTGTGTAATCCCAGCATCCTCTTACAGTAAGTGCACTAACAGCACCGCAGAGCTCAGGTCAGCGGGAGATTTCTGACAGAGTGCTGACTTTTTGCCCTTGATCGATGAGGTTCATGCGTTCTTTTCCAACCTGACGTCAATCCTTCAGAGGTCGCAGTTAGATCGATGTGGCCTGCGTATCTTAATTTGGCGAAACACCCTCATTAAACATGCATTGATCAGCAGGGAGGATGTAGCCTCAAATGACCTGATGAATGAATGAGAAGGAACGACACAGCCCCAGAATATTCCTAATGAAATATTCAGCTTTAAGCCCAGAGTATAATTCAGTTCTAGCTGAATCCATAGCCTTAGGTACTCAACGTAGAAAGATGTGTTTCTCCAGAAGTTAAAACATCTCTGTACTCAAACTAGAGTGGCATGTTTCTCTAAACCTCCTGTCACTAACAGTCATAGACTTGGCCGTCTACTGTTGCTTCAGCTATAGCAGTTTGTTGTTGTTTCTGTTTTGCCAGGAAAACACTGTAAAAGTAACATGTATGTGCTGAACACTTCACCTAAAAATTAAAACGACCCCATGATTTCCTATGAGTATGACTTTCTTCTTTCATATGAATACAATCAGAATTATCTAAAAACTTTAGCATGGAAATGAATGGGGTAGATATTTTGAAGGCCAAAAAAGTGCATCCATTCATCATAAAAAGTGCTTCACTATGTAAATATTTTTATACAAACACCTGAGTCATGTGAAGCACTTTCTATGATGAATGGATGCACTTTATTTTTCTTCAGAAATCTGGACCTCCATCCACTGCTCTTATAAAGCCTGGAAGAGCCAGGACATGTATTCATCCAAAACAAGTCATATACACCTGGCTTGAGGGAGAGCAAATCATTGGCTAATTTTCAATTTTTGGGTGAAATACTTCTTTAAGCACTAAAGCCTAACTCTAAAGAATATGTGTTTTTTTTTTTTATGCATACAATAGGGTATGTGAATAGTGCCTGACACAAATTTAATCAATGCATGTTTTATTTTATTTGCATCAGTTAGTTTGTCCATAAGATTGCAACTCTGACCTAAGCAGTGCTTCAAAGCTGAAAAGAAACAGATGAGATAACAAGCTACTGAAGACAGACTCAACACACGCACACACTTAAACGAGTAGAAACACATTATTATCCATCATACCTTTTGAAGAGAAAAAGCAAAGACCAATCACCAATAAAATGTCCTCCTGTGTGCACTTTAATGGAAATGTGCTTTGCTCCATAATATTACGTAACACTCTGTGGTGCATTTTTAAAAAACAATTTAAAGTTTGCATCTTTTTAATAAAGCTAGGAGGCCATGTAATGACCTCTACAATAATATTTCATTGTCCACCCATTTTATTGTAAACTAAACAAAACCTGTAAGTCTGAAAAGCAGTAGCTTCTCCAATCATGAAGGAGACAGTATGTATGTCTCCTTCAGAAGACATGATTTGAGATGCCATTCATGTCCGTAAGACAAATGAGCCAGAGATTCTATTCTTTCTGTTTGACAAGCGTTAACAGAATGTATCTCACATCGAGAAAATGTCTGAGCTACTCATTTAATGAAAAAATATGAATGAATGGGACATCTTCATCAAACAGACTATTAATTAAAGACCTTTTAAGCTGCAATGCCAGATGTGAATAATAACACAGGGCAGATGACTTTTGAAATGAACATTTTATAGAAATGCCCTTTTTACGTTCCAGCTTTGTGTTTTCGCAGCATAGTCTTCAGACGGCAGACCGTTCCTCCTCTCACTAATGAGTGTATGTGTGAAGCCGTCCAGCGTGATACCTGCAGGCCTCTGACGCTTGTGTGTGTCGTCTGGCTCGTACAAGCAATATGATCGTGAGTGTGTGTGTGTGTGTGTGTGTGTGTGTGTGTGAGAGAGAGAGCTGGTTGAGCTCAGAGGACACCATTATCATGCTCCTCCATGAATCATGCTGTCAGCGGCCCCATTAAAACCAGCTCTGCAGGGACAGCAGCTCAACTATTTTTACAGAGAAGCTCTCATACTGCACTTTCAGGCCAGCCTCTCCTCTTCACACGGATCAGTCCTGATACATACACTAGCATGTTAAACTGCCCCGGTCTGCACATGCATGTTTACAGGAGCTTACAGTGCTCTACTGACAGTTATGTGGGGTTATTTCTGAACAAAATCATACGTAAGGCAATAAAGCTTAGTGGTTAGCCATCTGACCAATCATAACGCTAAATCTGAAATTTTTGTGTACTTGAAAAACGGCATATATTGACATGTTTCCACAGTTAACGCCTTCTGATGTTCATTTGTGTTTATTACATGCTGTAAGAGGAAGAGATGATTGTTTCACTTGGTGCTTGAACTAAGGCCCTCCAGTGGTCTGTAATGACACATTAAAGAGCCACACAACAGTATTCATCGTTTGGCTTGTCAGATATAGCAATATTAATTAAAGAAGGCCAGGTCTTTGCGATGGGTCAATTGATTTTAACCAAAGTTCCTGGTTATGTTCTACTATATTTGCTCCTTTTCCTCTTTCTAAACTCACCTATCAATGAAAGTGGCAAATTTGGACAATGTAGAAGACAATGTACAAGACTACAATAAAATACAGCTAACGCCAAGCACAACAATGGGACAGTGTAAGGATGAGGAGATTTTTTTAAACCAGTATTTACTCCTTCAGAACTTTTGTCTATTAGGTCTGTTGCAACCAATGACTGCAACTACATGACTGAAGACGTTACCGGTCATTTCAACCAGAAACCTCAGTTAAGATATTTTAATGATCAATTTCCTAAGGTTAAAAAAGGCTCACAATAAGATCACTGAGATGCAGAAAAAATGTATAGGGCGAATTTTCATTTAATGCCATTTTAAAATGTTGGTAATGAAAGGCTGTTTAAAACAGAGATATGAGAATTGCCAGCTGGGATACTGAAGCCCTCCTTAAGCAGTGTGCAAACTCTCAACTATACGGTTCAAAAGAGTTTCCATAGACTCCCACAAGAAATGAAGATGAAAAAATATGCGGCCCCTTAAAACTAAAGAAGTATTGTAGCGAGTCTGTTTACAGGCTAATGGGCTCCTTTCCTTTAGATGAACTGAACACTGTACAACACTACAGGAAAAGAAACTCAGAGAGACAAAAATGAAGGTAGAGGGATGAAAGGATTTGTAAAGTAAAAAAAATCCTAGTGGAAAAAAGAAACATGGAAAGGATTATTTGGTGTTTGAGTCGCAGGGAGCGCATGAACTGATCTTCGGATGCAAAAGTTGCCAAATGCATCAAAGTAAAGAAAGAAAAAGGTAAATGAAGCAAATATTTAGTAGAGCAGGAGAATACTGTACGATAAAACTGATGCACATTCATAAAGTGTCTCAGTTAAGAGTTTTATGAAGGTAATTTAATTGGACAATGGGGTGTTTTAAGATGAGATATGAGAGAGACTGGGCCATTTAAACTGATTTAGGCTTTGATGCAGCCATAGACCTAATGGATGGATATTGGACTTTATAGTGATAGAAGACCATTAGAATCAGAACCAACTCGAACAGAAACAGCAGACCATGCTTCACTGAAGACTCCAGGCGAGTGAGTCAGTGTGTGTGTGTGTGTGTGTGTGTGTTCACCTGTTTGTATTCTCCAATGATGGAGCCGTTTTTCTTGATCTCAGACTCGGATTTATCTAGTTCTCTCCGACACATCTCTTTCAGCTGAAACACAAATGCAGAGCCCAAGTTAAAAACTCTGCCATTTTTCCTCCTAAAAAGAAACCAGTCATATCACAACCATCCTATATTTAACCCAAGTATCCCCTCCAGGAGACATTTCTCCCATCTGTCTGAGGACAGCTGTGTCCGGAGGCTGTACTGTTGCAGTAATGTCTCAGAGGAACCAGAGCAATCAGCTCAAACACACATCCAGAGCAGCGTGGGTCCCGCCTCCTCAGGGATCATTCCCCGAGACCACTCCATCCAGAACAATCACAAAACTACATGAATTTGTTTTCCATGCTAACGTTTGTTGTTATTTTTTTGCATAGGCATTTAAAAAAATAAAAATAAAATATTGGATAATATATATATATAAATGGATTTAAAAAGTAGTTTCAATTTAGAAAGCACCACAATTGAAATCTTGTGACTTCTCTGATTGTTGGGTGTTATTTGAGGATTATGGGAAGTGTAGTCATTCACTGGGATTTTGCAAATAAACTTTTTTTTGTTGTTAAACAGTTTAATAATTTAGTAGCTGCTTCTGATGCACATGCATAATTTAATTTTTATTATGTACATATATATATATATATATATAATATATAGCTTTTAGATCACTGAAAAAATATATAATGTATTTTTTATTATATTTTTATACTATTAATTACATATATATTCCACATAAACTTTGCTTTCATGTGATGTTAAAAAAAATATAATAATATTTTATTATAAATGATATTTTCATTATTATATTGATTACTGTAATTACTTTCTGTATTTTAAAATAGATGAATTGAAGTGGATGGTGAAGTAAAAGAAATCAAGAATAGTTCAACAGATTCTGAATGTCTAAAAAATATTGCAACTCAAGAAAGTTGGCTGGAAACCAGGCAGAGGGTGAAGCTAAAATACAAGTCAGTCTCAATTTGTTGTTCAGTACACACTGTCATAGCTTTATTTTTGGGAGGTGTCTGACCTGTGCAGACTCTTCCTCCAGTCGTCTCTTCTCGTCTTCAGATTCCACCAGTTTCTGTTTAGTGATGAGAAGCTCTTTGTTGAGCGCGTCAGCTTTCTCCTCAGCCTAAGAGAAAAAGGACACATACCAGAAGCCACAGGCATGTGTGAATGTCAGGACCTGCAATGAATGTTTAAAACAGTGTCAAACCGTCTAAAAGACTCACGTTGTCCAGGTCTTTCCTCAGGGCGATCTTACTGCTGACCAGCTCGTGAGCCAAGTCGTCATTTTCTTGCTCCAGACGCATGTTAGCTTCCTGCAGCCGCCGGTTTTCTCTCTACAGGGAAGACACAGTGTGTGAGTGTCTCGTGACAGGCACTATAATGGTTAACTGTGCTTGGGAATATGAGGAACCTTGGAGAAGAAACCTGATTAAAAATTGACCAGTTAGAGGGAAATATGTCAGAAAGCAATTAACACACTGACTGAACCAAGTCCTCCGGCTACTGTAGTAAAAGACAGTCAGCTTGTTAAAGAGAGAGCGTGTTAATGCCATTAAACGCCACATTTATGAGCTTCTGTATTAAAGTGACACATATGACGGAGTAATGTCACGTAACAAATGTTTGCATTACAGGAACACAAATTTCAAGAGCAGGCCTGAACTCAAACGTTAATGAGTTGATGTAATGATAATACAATTATTAACATAACAGAGCACCAGTCCATTTTCAAAACTGTGAGATATAAAACACTTACTCTAAATGTAAGATTTCTGCATGAGAATCTGTTTCTGTTTGAATCACACACTTTAATATAAACAGTTGAATAAGCACAAACAAGCATTCAAACGTGTTCCTTTCCTGTCGATCACAAAGGATGAGAAGAATGTTGTTAACAGCTGCTGCTGCAAGAATATCTTGAGGGTAAGTAAATGGTGACAGGTTTTTCATTTATGGATAAACTGTTTGTGTATTAGTTAAGACTTTGTGATCTAAATGAATGAAAATTTTATGTGCAATTAAAAAACATACAGAAAAAGAAGAAGGAAAAAAAACATTGTGAAGGACGATAAGAGGCAAAAAGGCGTCCAAACTTTGTTTGTAGTCAATATTAGCAAGATCTGGGCCACTCTAGCAAACCGTTTTTAATGTACTTTGAACTATGACCCTAATTGTTTTGTAAGAGTTTTGTTATAGAGACTTCAAACAGCATTTGAACTGTACAGAACCCTGTAGATGTGTGTGTGTTGAACCCTGACTGACAGTTCCTAAGTGATGAAGGTAATTCCTGGTGAGCCGGGCTCAGGCTCACAGTTGACTGGCAGGCCGCTATTATCAGGAATCCATCTGGCCAGATTTTCATCATCTCTGAGCCCAGCGGTGACCTCGTCTCCCATCACTGCTCATTATAAGCACAAAGCACATATGCTAATAGCACAAGATACAGGAAGGAAAGGAGTTCGAGCTCAGCGCACAGCTCTGATTGTGAGCGAGAACCAAATCCCAGCCAAGATTAAGTGCATAGGGGCTAACGCATGCACGCCATAACAGATCATGTAAATATTCACAAGCGCATAGTCATGAATGCAGATGTGAAACGTATCATGTGGTCACACACACACACACACAGATGCAGGATAAATCTACCTCATATCTCTCGATGGGTGCCTCCTGCTGTTCCTGCTGCTCTCGAATGGTGTGGTATTCCTTCTCGTACTTCTTCAGCTTCTTCTGACTGATCTGTGACGTACAAACAGACAGAAGACGGTACTGACACAGGTGTAATTCATTTGAATGTAAATCCACGCTTTAACAGTAGGTGACGCTCACGGACAAACAGAAATCCTTTTAAACACTACTTTATTAAGCATCATACAGAAGATAGATGTTCTGATACACATTGATTTAACTGTAACAGCAAATGTTGTTGTAAGGTGATGAGTTTGCAGGTATGCAGGGACACAGGACGGTGTGTAGCAAGAGTATAGCCACGTTTAGGTTTAGGTGTAAGGCCGAGGCTAAAAATATTAGCTGTCTAAAACTAGCCTCAGCTTCAAACAGTACACACATGGGTCATCTGGTGCATTTGCATTTCAGTCAAATATAGTCAAGTCTAGAATAAGAGTTTCTTTCTTTTTTGCATGACGCATTGACATTTCACATTTCTCAAAACCAATGTTGCTACAAAGACCAAACCTAACACTAGTCCTGACTACTGATGTGAGGAAAAAACATTCAGAATTTACTTACTGAAGACAATTAACAGCAATTATATTTAAAAAAAAAATGATAAAATGATAACAGTCAAGTTATTTTTATGAATATTAAAGACATTAATTATATTAAAGGCAGAGATTCCAAAATATTACAATTCATTTTTTATGCTGTTCTGACAGGCAGCCTTTTGTCAAACCAGATATGCAATAGATGATAATCTCTACTGGTTGTCAGATTCATGATAATGATTCATCAGGTATATTATCACCCACCCCAAACAAGATTTTAAAGGGGTAGCTCACCCAAAAAATTTAAATTACCTCATGATTTATTAAACCTCAAGACAACCTAGGTGTATATGACTTCTTCCAGACTAGAATATATATTTCAGAATGCCCTGGCTCTTACAGTATAATGGCTGTGGGTTATTTTTCAACAGTCCAGAGGTAGTCCAATAAAGGGCATCCATCCATAATAAAAAAGCCTCACACGAATAGTGAATCCATGCATTTTCATAAGAAACATTTGCATATTTAAAATTGTATATAAAAAAAAACCTAATATCTAGCTTCCACTAACTGTCAGAGGCGTGTTCACAATAAGAAGCTCTTTCCCGAGGCGTAGAAGTCTTTTTATTATTATTATGGACGGATACGCTTTATTGGCCTTCCTCTGGACTACACCCGCCCACAGCCATTATAAAGCTAGGAAGAACCAGGGGTCATTTGCATTTTTTGCAAGATTCAATCTTATTGGCTGAACCGAAGGTGCTGGTTATTTCAAGAATCATGCTCTTACACAGCTAGCATGAATTCCTCAAGGTTTTTATGACTTCACAACCTGACCTGAGAAATAAAGCTGTGTTTCAGAGCTGCTCTGCACAGGTTCACCTTTCCAAACGCAACAAGCCTAACTGCTAAATCATTTAACAGGATTTGTGTTCATGCACTTCCCAAACACGCAGGCCGAGCCACATTTATTCACCCGCAGCTCAATACTACACCGTTTTTATTCCCAATTTCTGAGACTGAGTGTGTTTTGTGTGTACGGTACCACCAGAACACTGCGAGAGCCGCAGGTACGTGTGTGTTTGTAAATGAGCTCTATTTAGCGCTGGGCCGTATCTGACTAGCTCTAGGACACAGAACCGGCTCTGTTCCATATTTAATCCGTAATGAGATCCATATAAAAGCCCTCAATGTCAAGAGTAGTTCATCAGTCAGCGTGTTTTCAGCGACACCCGGGGGAACAATTAGGCCTGGGTGTGTGTGTGTGTGTGCTGTCAGTTTAACTGAGGAAGGGGTTTCTGTGACGCTGGGCCTCTCGTATTGAAATAGCACACAAACACACTCAGACTCAGTGTTTTAAACCAGCAGGAGAGAAATAAAGGTTAGTTTGTACTTGGAGGAAAGCGAGAGAGAGCCACAGGAAACTCAATCTGTCATGTTTTGACTGCTCTGAGGAACTGATACATCAATGAAACAGAGCACAGAGCTGTTCAAACGTCTCAGGCTACAATAAAAATGTGGAGATTGATATTTCATACACCAAAAAAATGTGAATGTGTCTCCTCAGAAGCCTTGGATTATTTTATGATGTCGTTACAGTGTATACTTGTTGATCTGTGAAAGTGTTGGATATGTGGGCTTTTAATAGCTATACAAAATATGATTATGAAAGTATTGAAAGGTGAATTACGTTTTTATGGGTTTTTATGAGTAAATAACATTTTTGGTAAATCAGGGTTTATCTATTAAAAACATTGTTTATTAAAAGATTGAGCTGAAATAAATCTGAATATAAGTATTTAATGAAAATCTTGCAGGAAAATTAGAAATGATGAGCCGCTTAAGTTGAAGCACTAAAATTACTGATTGAAAAACGCAAAATAAAACTGAAATAAAAATTTATTTTAAACAACAAACTAATAAAAATGACAAAAGTACATTATTAAATGACACAAAATGTACAAATTTAAAATAAAATAAAACATCAATTTAAAAGTTAATCATTAAATTACTGTTTAATGGTCACACTTTATATCAGGTGGGTTAACTACTATGTACTTACATTAAAAAAAAGGAATTGTACGTATGGTGTTCATACTGTGTTATTGAGCTGGATACGGGTAAAGTTAGGGACAGGTTTGGTGGTATGGGTAGGTTTAAGAAATAAGGGATAAGTTAACAGAATACACAAATTAATTATAGATGTAATTAAATCTAGGTGTTTCTAAAAATATAAGCAATGTAAAAACATGTATGTACACAATAAGTTCATTGTACCAAATGATTCATTTAAATCAGTACATAAACATAAACAGTTATATCATTCATTTTAATTATTTAAATCCAACTTTGCTGGGCTAATAGATAATAAACTCTCATAGATAAAAAAAACTAAAAACTATACATCTATATTCAAAAAATATATATAAAAAATAGATTAAATGCAGATGTATAAATAACATTCTGTGGATCTCAACAACACATTAGGACAGATGCTGTAAATGCCAGGAACTCTTTATTACTCCTGCAGTGTCCTCTGCTGGCCCAACCAGATAATTACACCGAGACTCTTTATGTCCCCTAGAGCGAAACATAGTGTCTATTCACACAAAGAACCTTCAGTCTGAATGACCACTCCTGAAGATGTGACTTCTACTGCACCATCCCTCCATCATTTCCTGTGAACTGTCATACTATCATAATTGTTGCATTGCAAATGCTGTCAGATGTCTGGCTTCTTGCACTATACACTTGTTTACTTTTAAGGCCTTAAACAATAAAAAAATACAATAAACATAACAGTTGACACAAAAATTAGCTAAAATAATCCCCCTCAGGACCTGTGTGATGACGATGAGTTCATTCCATCAGAACAGATTTGGAAAAATGCAGCATTGCATCAGTGTTTCAGCTCTGCAGTGAATGGGTGCCGTCAGAATGAGACTCTAAACAGCTGATAAAACATCACAGTAATCCAGCAGTTTAGCTATTGAACATATCTGGACTGTATTTCTCTCCTGATTCAGACCAGATGACAATATTATGGAAAGAGAACTCCTATTTAAGCCAGAAAAACACTGATTTGAAGGTATTTTAATGACATTCTTTGATGTTTTTATCAGCTACTCGAACTCTCATTCTGACGGCACCCATTCACTGCAGAGCATCTACTGGCTAAATTTCTCCAAATCTGTTCTGATGAGGTATATCCTGGATGGCATTTTCAGATTTCTGGAAGAACTACTCCACCTCCTACTCTACAGACGTCTCAGTTTGAAGTAAATAAAAAGTTACCTTCATGCTGCATGCCAGCTCCATCAGCTTCTTGGCGTTCTCCTCAGAGCGATAGCGTTTGGGCACCGGCACTCGAAAGAACTTCAGCGCACCCTCAAAGTCCGTCTGCAGCAGGTCATCTTTAGATGTCTGTGGATAGACAAACAGAGCTCTTCAGAAAGTGTTGTGATGCTCTTTTCCCTAAGCAGAGATTCACGAAGTAACATTTGATCACGCTGTAGAGCAGCTGTCAATTATGAGGTGCGCCAATTATGTCTAACATCCTGGTAATAGCTGTTACCATGGTGATGAGGCATGAGTGACTTGGAGGTTTATTTTCAAGAAACAGCACCGTATTCCATATTTATTACATTTCCTGGTGAAACGATGTAAATTCCTTACCTTTAATAATGCAAGAGCCACGTTAAAAATGACACTGATGCCCTGAAAAGCAGAGAAAACAAGAATGTAAGAAAAAAACAAGTATATGTAATATGAAGTATATTTTCATGCCCATGTCACTTAAGTTTAATTATATATTTATGTATATAATTCTAAATCATTTTTTTGTTTTGACTGAATCGTGTAATATTTGCTTATTTCTACTCTGACAAAATAATAATTAATAATAAATAATTCTGCAATCTTGTTTGTTTTTGTGATATCATTTACTGGGCTATCAATTACATCAGACCAGATCAAAATATAATGCACTACATAAGTCCTAAACCATGAATTAACAGGTAAACCTGGCCAAGAGAACATTTGAAATGAAGCGGGTAAGATTACCTCACACAGCAGAAGGTCTATGATGTGAAAGACCATGTAAAGAGGGAATTTGGCTGTGAAGAGCGTGAGGAACCACTGGGAGGCATACATGTGCGCTTCCAGACCCAGATTCAGGAAGTGTGCGTACAGGTCTGGAATGCATTCCTGCAACACACCGTTTGAAATCATGATATGAAATGTTTCTTGAACAGCAAATCAGCACGTGATGATTTCTGAAGGATCGAGTGACACTGAAGACTGGAGAGACGATGCTGGAAATTCAGCTTTAATATCACAAGAATACATTACATTTACAATATATTCAAATTGTACTCATTTTAACAGATCTCACAGACTTCTGAATGATAGCGTGTATGAATACGGTGCCATGCAAGACGAGGACATTTTATTCTATAAGACAAAATATGTGTCAGAGATTATTTTCTCAAGGTAACAAACCGCCTATTTAGTTATTTAAAGGAACAGTTCAGGTAAAATAGAAAATTTCCCTCATGATTTACTGACTTTCAAACCATCCTATGATATTCTTCTTTTTCGATGCGTTTGTGTAACTAACATATGTTTTTGGGCTCGACCATTAATCACTGCCATTGTAAAGCTTGGACTTTTTTTTTTCCAATTTATTTGTCATACATACCGAGGGTAAGCAAATCACAGGCTAACGTCATTTTGTTGGTGAACTATCCCTTTAAACGGCTTAATATGTGCTTTTATTTCATCCTTTCGCATAATCTGTCATTATTTGTAATCAAATGTGTAATCTAATATTAACACTGACCTGCATGAGTCTCTCCAGCTGGAAGAACTTGCAGTGCAGATCTTCAAAGTTCTGCTTGAAGAGCTCCCGGAGACCGTACTCAAACATGATCTTGACCAGCACGCTGAAGGCCTGCTCCTCTGGCATCTACACCACAATCACAGCACAAACACTCATCTACCGACACCTCAGCGCTCCACTGACAATATCACACTGCAGAAAAACCTCCACTAGATGGCAGTGTCTCAAATCTTAAAGTATGATGTCATATTAGTTCACTCCAAGCGGAGAATCCAGTCTCCAGTCTGTTTCATTTAGACCACTCAAATGCATCAGTGTAGTTCTGACGATTTTGCAAGCACAAATATGCCCATATTCATTATAATAAATGTTAAATGTTGTTTGGCTTCAGGAGTTTGGCATATGTAATACTCACGTGTAGCAGCAGCACCGCAGCAAGGAAAGACTGTCCTTGACAGTAACCGATTTCTTCATCGTACACAGAATATGCCTGCGGGATGGAAGATAGAGATGTTACAGTGAGATTATGGTTAGTAATGCTTAAAAATAACTGCTTATTAAAGGAACACAGCATAAAAAAGGCTAATTTTCCAAATCCTCCAGAGTTGACTGTTGAGTTTTACCGTTTTTGAATCCCTTCAGTTGATTAGACCGTTAGCATTTTGTTAAAAAAAACGATCTAGAGTTTCAATATTTTTCTTATTTAAACCTTGAATCATCTACTGTATGTACTAAGACTGATGTGAAAAGAAAAGCTGTGATTTTCTAAGCTGATATCACTAGGATACTCTCATTGTGGTGTAATAACGAACTTTCAGGAGTCCTGCCACGATAAAGCAGCAATGTTTCTTGATTATTACGCCAGACTGAGAGTATAGTTCAATGATTAGTGGTCGAACAGTGTATCGCCATTTTTTTGTATCTGTATTTTTCAAATATAGGCATAGCCCAATAAATTTCTGTTTGGCCGATATGTCAGAGGCGTGACTTAGAAAGGAAGTGACTGAGCACACACTGCTCACACACGCTGCCATCATTCATGATAGAAGTATATCTAACAATCAGATGATTGGATTAATATTATTAGTAATAGAAAAGCAAGCATCATAATTTATTTGAAAAATATCATTCCCAAAGCCCTGTTAGTTACAGTATTTATTTCCTTTTTAATTATAGTTTTTTTAATATGTATTAAATATTTATTTGTGAAAAATACTTTGTTTTATATGTCTATATTACACATTTATATTTTAATTCATTACTAATTATTTAAAATGTCTTAAATATTAAGTAAAACAAATAAAGTTTCGACCGATAACCGATAATCGACCTATAATCGGTTATCGGCCACCCTGCTTTCTAAGATATCGGCATCGTCCTTCAAAAAACCCATATGGGATGACCACTACCAATGATTTACAGCTAAAAGTGCTTTTCCAGACTCAAAGATCAGCTGAATGGATTCAAAAATGGTAAAACTCAACTGTTTAACTCTAGGGAAGTAGGAAAATTAGGCTATTTTCAAAAAAGTGGTGCGTTCCTTTAAAAACAATTAAAAAAAAAAAACAGTCTAACCAAGAACAGTTTGTGGTAGAATGATTCGCTCAGCTCTTTTAATCTACATGTCCTTTTACATGTTAAAAGTTGCATGCGATTGGTTACGAGACGAATGAAGCTTAATGTGGCATGCTTGAATATGCAGAAGTGAACAGAATACTTACAGATTGACCTACATACCTTGGAAAACTGTGTTAAAATGTCAGCTATTATTGTGTCAATTACAAACTGTGGCGCTAATAAACTTGGTGAACTGTGGGTGGAGAGAGCTGAATCCCGCTGTGTGGTCAATAAGAGAAATCTATAGTGCTGTATGAATGATGGCGGTAACAGTCGGAGAGAGGGCTGGTGAATTATTAAGAGACGCCCAAAGATGGAAACCTCATTTCCTTAAACCCACTGACCTCATTATTTTAGGGTGAAAATTTGAGATGATTTGAGAGTGTTTGGTATGCATTAAACATTTATTAAACTGATCTTCCACCATGAACATACTATACTAGAATGTAGTAGAGCATAAGAGACTATGTATTAACATTTATATGCATTAAAGCAAATTTGCTGTAGATGTTCAAAACTCAAAGATCATGTTAAATCATCTCTCTCTCCCTCTCTCTATATATATCAGCCTATATAAATCCAGTCAATCCAGTATGTCCATTCATGCATCTATATATTCATCTACAAATACATGTACCTCTATCTATCTCCACTCAACCATCTAAAGATCAGACTTTATCCATCCATAAACCTATATTCATCCAATCATCTATCCATTATTCATCCATCTATATATCATTCCACCCATCCACATTTATCCATCCATCTTCGTAGCATATCTACCTATGCATCAATATATATATATATACATCCATCGACATATCAATCACTGAAATCCACCCAGATGCTGTATCCATCTTTATACACGCATAGCATTTCATAAATTAATTTTAAAAAGAAAATCTATAAATTAAAAGTTTATAAAGCAGTCCAAAAGTGCACATTTAACTTTTCTTAAATGGTAGGAAATTGATTTTGCTGAAGATGATAAACGAACAGAAGCAGACAAATGGCAGACAGGTCATCCGCTCACCTTACAGATCTTATAGAGAGAGTCCTGGCCATCACCGCCCGTGTCTTTGAAGTAGTCGTGTGCAGGAAAGGTACGGTTAATGTCACGAGTGATGGCGCTGTCCTGTGGGGATTCCTAATGAAACACGACAGAGAGAAGACGACAGAAAGAGAAACTTTACCATGAGGCACAGCTGATACCGTTTAATGACAAAATATATTATAACATGGCAAAATGTCATAATGTCTTTGCACAAATGGATCTTCCCGTCCTAAACCAACGGTTGAGCCAGTGTTGATGTGTTCAGCTCGCCCTCAACTGCTTTCATTTTACATAGACACATACAGTACAAGCACATCGGACTCAATAAAGCTTTCTTTCATTTGATTCAACCCCACGTGTCAATATACTCTATTCTGATTGGCTTGAACACATCATGGAAATTTTCATTTCTGAACTTGTCCGGAAGACACGATTGCACAAATTCACCTCTATACGCACCTTTTCATTGCCTTAGTAAGTGATCTCCTCACAAGAATAATTACGTTCGCTATTGCTGTGAACACACCGTAAGAATGTTTTTGGATACTTTGTACTTTGTTTTACTGAGTATCAAAGACATTAGCAGCTTTAACGCTCTAGTTCAGTGTTTCCCGAGCCTGTTCCTGGAGGCACACTGTATGTCTGTATATTTCTGGTGGTGGAGTCTCTACTAATGAGCTGATGAATTGATTCAGGTGTGTTCGATTAGGAAACGTTGTAAAATGGGTTGGGAAGCAATGCTCTAGTTCGCTACATTTTGAGGTGTTCAATTTTATTTCAGTTTGAAGAAATAAGCATGATACCTCTCATTAATCAGCTAGCTCTTGTTTTTATTGCATTTTCTGTGCCCTGTCTTGGACTTTATGTCACTTCCTGACTCCTGACTCCTTTGATCTTATCTTGTTGAGCTTGTTGGCCTCCTGTATACAGCCCTAGAGTTTCTTTAGTTCTTGGTGAGTTGTTGAATGTAATGGTCATTCTGTTCTTTCTTAATCAGCTGAACGGACCGAAACTGAACAGAGCTTTTTTTCTTGATACACAGTTTAGATGACTGAGCTTGACAGACTATCACGTATGTTTTCTTTACATGAAAAAGAAGAAAGAATGAATCTTCCTAAAAATGTCTTTTCACCAGGACTTAATTCTGTGGATAACCCAGTGATTAGATTACCCATGTTTTTCAGAAACATGGATGACACAAATGAAAATCACAAATTTGCCCAAGCGTTACTGAACTGTAAGCTGCTAGATGTGAATCCACAGAAGAACTGAGGACTGTGATCTTTCACTAGCTTTCTCAATCACCCAATTAAGCCACTCGGAAAAGGACACATGACGCAGTCGATACAAGAGCTCCTTCACAAGACTGAAAGAACATGTAAAATGTCATGACAAATCCTGTGGGGATGATACCGAGAGCAAAAGAGCCACACGCTCTGAGGAGATGTTATATTACCACTCCGCTGGAGTTCACCGAGATCCAGTTTCAATCTATTTAATTTAACCAGGCGACTTGGGATCGTACTGTAAGTTCCTGTGGATTTGAATTATTTAAGATGTTGCTAAGAGGATGATGTGTAACTGAAGAAAGCAAATGTTCTAATTCTGTTAAACTCTTGAAAAACTACTATGGGAATCAGCCAAACGTTTGGATCACAACATTCTTCAAAATATCTTTTAATGTGTTGCACAGAATAAAGACACTCATGCAAGTTCAGAGTGAAGGATGACAGAATTCACATGTATGCACTTGTAACCAAAGTTTAATGTGAGTGACATGAATTGCACAGGAGAAAAGGTTGGTAAAACTAACTCAGCATGGCCCTCTCAAACCAACTGGTCAGAAATCAGTATCTGCTAACATCTGCAGTCTGTATAATGTCTTCACTATATAATGTTTTTCAGAACAACAACAACTCTCAAGATAGACAGACACAAGAACTAGATCATGTTAAACCAGATCGCTCCCTTAATAAACAAAGTGTGAGTGCCTGGAGCTGCAGACTGTTGACGGACAGACGCTATTCCTGTCACACTCCAAAACCAGTCACTTTATTTTCCACAGCCATTATTGCACCCGGTACATCAAAGCCAGCTCGTGATAGCACAAAAATGCTGAATTCAATTACTCTGGGTGCTAAATTCTGCTCTCAAAACTGAGAGTCATAAACAAAGAGCAGTGCAATGCCCTGTGTTTATTTCTGTCCGGGTTATACAGCAACAGACAGTTCAACTCCAGCTACTCTTAAACTAGAAAAACAAAAATAAACACTTGATTCCTACTGACAGTAAGTAACTTTGACACTGCATGTCAACTAGCAGTCATTGAATCCACAACATACCACATACTATCAGAAACGTATTCTACTAACCCTCAACCTACCCTAACTAGTCTACTCTGAGAGTTAGTAGACATGAAGCTGCTAATTAATGAGAATAAGTTGATATGTAGTTAGTTATAGTTAGCAGACTGTCTAAAATGGACTCAAAATAAAGTGTAGCTGGAAAAAGAGTTGTGGGTATTTGGGTTGAATCAGTGAATCAAAGTATTCAGTTAATGATCAATGATTCTGTTGATCAATGGTTTGTTATTTTAAAGCAATTTTGGATTATTTCAATATTTGTTGCGATGTTGTATGCTAAACAAGAAAAATATGCATGGAAACCACCAAAAGAAACCATTAACATATAGGCTCATTCGTGATGCAATATACTTCTATACGTCAACATAAAAAAAGAAAAACTATAAACACAAATCTAGATACAGATCTGGAATCTAGAGCATATGTCACAACACTCTAATAACAGACTATACAAACATCTATCGGGAAGCCTGAGGACAAACGGCTGCCTTTTCTTTTGGCATTTCAAAATAATGCAAAATATGACATCCGTCAGTTATTAGATACTCGAACAGTAACTCAGAGTACTGCAAAAGCACTGTGTGAATTTCTGGAGTAGTGAGTATAATCGGTGGAAAAGTGAGGGTTAGAATAACGTTAAGGTAAGTCAATGTGTGTGAGCTATCCCTTCAAGTGAGATATCTGTCATAAATTCAGTGATTATTAAATGTGCGCTATAATATCAGAGATGCAGGAGAAGAAGAGTGATGACTCATAACTGCACATCTAACACAAGCTTGCCTGGGAATGGAAAAAAAATCCCGGTGTTTCAGAATTTTTTTTTTCTTAACATGTTGAACATAATTCATAACTGCATTATATGCATGAACAGAATTATATTAACAGAGGAACATATTCAAAAATTAATGGCATCAATATAATTGAATAAAAAAAGTCTAATGGGGAACACACCACTGTGCAAAAGTCTGGGGCCTTTTTTTTCTCTCTTATGTTCACCAAGGCTGTATTTTTCACCAAATACAGGAATATTCTGAAATGTTATTACAATTTCAAACAACGGTTTTCTATTCAAATGTGTTTTAAAACTGAATTTATTCTGGTGATAGTAACGTTGAATTTTCAGCATCATTGCTCCAGTCTTCAGTGTCACATGATCCTTCAGAAACCATAATAATATATTGATTAACTGCAAAACAAACATCTCTAATTATTATACGTTATAAATGTTTGGGTGGAAACCATATTTTTAATTTTAAAAAAAACAGCATTTATTTTATATATTTTCTTTCAAAACATTAGACGTCTTGTTTGTCATTTTTGATCAGTTTAATGTGTCCCTACTGAAAAATAATAATAATAATAATACAAATAAAAATAATAATAATTTCTTTAAAAAAAAATACCCTACATTTTTAATGGTAGTGTAGATGGGACAGAACTAAATAAATAAATTATATTAATGAATAAAAATGTAATAATTTATTGTAAAACAAACAAAGAAAGACAATCATGTATGCTGCTAGAGACGGGGAGTCTCCTCTGGTTCCCCTACCTCTCTTCGGGTGATGGGGTTCAGTCTGAATTCAGGACACCATGTTTTATTCATCCTCTTTCCAGCACAAGACTACAACCTTCTCCAAAAAAGCATGATTAATATCAGTGTCTGCACTCAACCTTTCTTCCATCGCATTGAAAAACAGTGACAGAAAGAATAGAACCGGTTCCATTTCTACGGTCACCCATTCTCCAGTCTCTCTCTTTTGACACTCACAGAAAAAAGGCCATAGGCGTTGTAGTTTTGGGTCTCCAACCTACCAATTCACACCATTCCACATGTAATACAGGGCAATCAGCACCTGCTAACAACAGTACGAGACAAATAACCTTCGGGGAACATTTGCTTTCCAAAGAACAGCCAAACAGACCGGCGTGTGAGTGAAGGGCGCTCGAAAGCCTCCCACACATTTGCACTAACAGCGGATTCCTGCCTTAGTAAGCATACCCCTTTTCAAAGATTAATTACCCTCTCTTTCTATAATTGATGCTATGTTTATGTGGAAGAGAGGAGCCACTAAATAATGCATCTGCAGCCAGCAGCTCAGCAGCGACGCAAACTCAGGCTGAACATGAGGCAGACTGACCCTCCGCTCACACCAGCTCCGGCCTGCAAGACGAGAAGACGACTGAAGAGGGTCTGAGGAGACGAGTCCAGCGCGCTAGAAGCAGCTAAAACTAGGTCAGTGTGAGATGAGAGCATAATAAAGCGTTCTGACTAGACTGCACCTGACCTGAAGGAGGACCAGACCGGGCTCAGGATACAAGGTGATACAAAGTGTTTAGCCTTAGATTAGAGAAACCAGCCACTGGAAGGAAGGCAGGCCTAAATGTCCTAACGTCTAAAAAAAATAAAAACTGTAATGTATATTTATTTATTTTTGTATTGGTATGTCGTTATTATTTTGAATTTTACACTGCATTCAATTGAGTTTAAGTGTTAAAGGAAATGTCAGTAAAGGGATAATGTCCATTCAAATACCTTTTGTGTTCTTTTACTGATTATATTTTTACAGTGTAAGTGATGGACCAAAAAAAAAAAAAAAAGCCATTGACTCAAAAGAGCTTTTTAAAAAGTGAAACATGAGGAAATGAGCAGGAACCAAGCATCAGGTCTTCAGTTT
Source organism: Enteromius viviparus (assembly GCA_032353835.1). Lineage (NCBI taxonomy): Eukaryota > Metazoa > Chordata > Actinopteri > Cypriniformes > Cyprinidae > Enteromius > Enteromius viviparus. The sequence goes on along the minus strand of JAUCNO010000002.1, from coordinate 2,948,536 downwards.
AAGAGGCACACATCTCTTCGTCTCAAATACTTCCATGAACGCCAACAAGAGGAATTAAAGAAAAGCAACAATGCAAAGAATGGCAGGAAAAGATGAATAATAAACAAAGAATTAATGGATGAAGCCAAAGAAAATGGCATGTTTTTTGCTTTTCCAAAACTCTCCTCTGAAACTCCAGCAGGAGGAAGTCTGAACAGGTTCAGGGCTCGTGGGATGACTCAGATAAGGAGCGTATACTAGACTAGTGCTAAGAAAACCGTGCTGATGTAAGAGCGTTTAAAAGTAGATGTGTGTGAACCTCTTGCGTGAGCGAGAACTTGTGCTGTGTTTGGACTGTGATGTGAGATTGTGTGTGTGCTGGGGAAGGCTGCTTCCGCAGGAAGAACTGGACCTTTTTTTTTCCTGACCATTGTTTACGGTCACTTTTTCTGATAGGCAACAATAGGCGAAAATGGCATTTTGTTTTTCTTGGGGGAGGCTGATTATAAAAAGTATAGTGAGCCTGATGAAAGAAAGCGAGAGACTGAGTTCAGTGTAGTCCAATCCCTCCCTCACCAAGAGAGATGCAGGGAGGGTCCACATCCTCTTCCCTTCTACATATCACCCACTGGGCACATGTCAGGGAGAGCCAGCGGCCCCCAGGGTCTGCTACACTACATTAGTGACTGAAGAAAGCTTTAATGAGACTCAAGTGTACACTATAATATGTAAACAATCTTCGTGGAAGCTAAGTTAGGACACAGTGCTACACTGAACATTTTTTTAGCCTTTTTTTCTTTGAAACGCCTGAAAAAAATGGTGTTTTTAATTTGAGAATCTGAATTTCAGTCATGCTGGTATAGCCAACGGTTTAATCCAAGAAGTAAATGTTTTTCACCAACAAACAGAATGATTAGTAACCATATTCATTTATACTAAATGCACTAAATGATCAGAAATTATATATGGCCAACATGGTCTTTCTTCATGAAACAAAAACAATAATAATAGGTTTATTAAAGCCAGAAAATCATATATATATTGTTGATATAACACATCCCTGCTTGGTTCCTATTTTGTTCGGTTGGCCCATCCACTGCAATAAAGGCCTGTGCAATAGTTTTATTTTTATTTTTTTCTCCATTTTTCAAGACTCAGTTTTAATGGCTAAAAACCCCCCACAATAATCAAAAACCATTTCTAATCAATTTAAATCAGAAAACTTAAATGTTTAATAAATTGTAGTGAAATTTTTTTTTGATGGCCCTACAAAATATTATATATATATAAAATATATAATTATGTATACTAAATTCTGAGTTGTCCATTAATTTTCTGGATAACATTTCAATTACTGCATTTTTTTATAATCAAAAGCATCTCTACTTCACTGATTGCATATGAAGAAATACTGTGCTACACATTTACATTTTTCTGGTAAAAATTTTTTTTACTGTTAAGTAATTTTTTTGGTAAACATTCCTTAAAAAATATTTTAATAATAATTGTATTATTAGAAGTATCATTATCATTAGATTAAGTTACTTCAAGTTAAACCAAACCTTTATTTTGACGAGTTGCTGTGAAGACGTTTAAGTTTCAGTTTTTATATAACATGACAATATTTGTCTTTTGCCACGTCACAAATTGTGATACAACCATGATGCAGATTTTGGATGCTGTTATGCAACAAACACTTAAAATCTAAAAAGTAGTCTGGGTTTTCATGATCCTTTAAGCATTCTTACCCCCTTTGAATTTATCCAAAATGTGTCAGATTCTGTGACGTTACACAGCAAATCCCATTTATCTAAATGGCTTCCATGATTCTGTCCGCGTTTCATAGGGCCTTACTGTTAAATCTCACGGTTTTGTAATTCAGCTTCACATAATCATATTTTAAACATTAACTATATATGTTGCATCGTAGAAGGTTGGGCAGACAAATTGCTTATCGCTGAAACTTTGTTGCATTACTTCTGGCTAGGAAACGTTTAAAATCATTGCTGCTGCATAGTAAAAGACTATTAATGACTTTTATAAAAGATTTTTTTTTGTTTTAAACCCATTCAAATTCATGCTTCTACAATAGTTGGTCTTGGATGGTCTTCTAGCTCAACATGCAAAAACGTAAATGTTACATTTGGTGAGATCCAGAACAGAAAAATGATGCAACATCAAATAAGGTCATGAGAAACTTACAGTACTTATGAAAACAAAGACAATTCTGACTTTCAATACGTCACAGAAAAATAAATGTTTCATTTGGCACAACTTAAAAACGCATGCACTTACCCAACAAATGTATGATGTTTTTCCATTTTTACAGTGACATGCACTTTTGACGTTACTTTGCCAGTGAGATGAACAATATTAATGCAAGTAATTACCAAGCATTATTAATGTACTGTCAGAAACGCAAACTAGCACCTACATCTACATTAAAGAAGCATGAATACAGTCACCCTACACACACACAATAACAAGCATTCAAACATGATATAAGATCACATTTATTTCCTCAGTGCAGATATACCAGAATATAAATACATTATTGACAATTATTTTCTAAAACATGACATCATTACAAAATTTGCGGTACACCACATTAGTACCTCAGCTACAGCCCTAAACACCAGACAACTTGTCGATATGCTGAAGAAAACATGGAAAAGCAGATCAAGTTTTCTTTCAGCCAGTCCAAAACATTGTAAATCCCAAAGACTTTGCAGTGCTTTCATATTCTCTTGCGATACGAACTGAAATGCAATGTGGAATGCATTTAAGTGAAAGTGAAAAACAATTCTCTCCAGTTAATCAAATAAAACCCGGAGCCACTTACAGGAGGGCAAGATCATGAGCAATTCATTAAGGAGCCTGGCTCAGCAATTTAACAGACTTGTAAAACATACATGATCAAGCTCAATAAAGACGCCTAGCACAATCAACACAAAGTGTGTGTGTGTGTGTGTGTGTGGGTGGGTGGGTGGGTGTGTTACTCAGGGAGAAAACACACTGTTCCAGCTCAGCCCTCCATTTTCTGTGATGGCAGGGCTGACTGGGTCCTTCGTCCTAATATGGCACAGCGGAGAGCAAGTCATCTTGGGAGATTTTCTCCCTTGAGAGCGCTAGCCCTTGACTTTGATTTCAAGAACAGAGCGGTTTTCCCACAGGAAAGAAAAAAAAAAGGATGCTTTGGCATCATGAGGAGAACAAAAACAAACTGAAGCTCTCTGGCATCAAAATGTCCCAAAAGTTGAAATGCTTCCTCCAGCGTTTACCCATGACAGAAGTACCGTCATCTATGAAGCTAAACATGCAATGTTAACACCCTTTCAGGCAACAAACAGAGCCTCATTCTCATTTCACAACATACAAGTCCATTTGAAGTACATAAAACCAACAGACGATCCTACTTACAATATCCTTCAGACAGCGGAGATAACCAATATCTACAGTCTCTGAAAACACAGATACGCATGCTTCAAGATTTAGATTTTTTTTTCACAGCAATTTAAGCAGAAAACCCAACTTCAGTTTCATTTGTATAGAGAGAATTCACTGGCGACCAATGGAAAAAGACATTAGAACCAGAGGAACAAATGGATGGTTTCACAAAATTCAACCGATCCGAATGGTTCATACACAACCGAGGCAGTTTCTAAAGCATGACCATCAAATCCTGGCCGTTTCATTTAATCTGACTCCTTTAAATGAGTACAGGGAAGGTTTCTCGGGACGAGAGATAGGAAGCAGTCCAGGAGCATTAAAACGTCCAAAAGGCAAACCAGACGAATGCTAAAAACAAGTTCTTCGACTAGACATGCGCCTTTGTTCTGTTTAACACGCATACATACTGTTTCCATGCACGTGTGCACGGACTAGCGGTCATGTGCGATCAATAAAACAACGGATGGGTAAATGGATAACAAATTCTTTCAGTTCTGCTTCAAAAATAGCACTTTGCCAGAGGCCGCAGGATCAAGATCTGCATTTGAACAAACAAGCTTGGGACACTTGGAAAAAACAAAAGCCCTTTTTCGATTGTGTGTGATATGTTTTCTATCGAGTGAGTGGAAGTATTGCACAGCGCCCTGCCATGACATGGCAGTTCAGACTTCATGCGTCCCCTATCAAAACACACTTCTTCATCATGTCACAGTATTACAATTATGAAAGCAAGTCAGACATTAACTGAAGTGATGCGGCGTCTGGCTTCGGTGATAAAACAAGAGCATTTTTCCATGGTGTCATACCAAAAAAAAAAAAAGTCTTTGGGAATATGCCACAATACATAACCCTCTTCAATGAGAAACATTCTCTTAAAACAATTTAAGAGAAGGTAAAGGTCATAAATACTTTTAGATTAAATACAAAGAGGAATGCAGACTGTTTTTATAATAACATCTTACTACAAACAATCGATTCATTCAACAACAATTAATACATTTGTGGTTCCTCTATATATATATATATTAAAAAAATAAAAATAATTCCATCAGAGAACACCAATAAATATTGATACTTTGGTCAGCTATGAGGACAAAGCTATCTGCATAAGAAACCATGTTTAACAGTACCATCCAAATGAGAGAATTTATGATCACAGCATGAAAAAAGACACAGGGCATGATTTTCAATGCCCTCGGTTTTCTTGGCACCTCCACATATGAATTATGTACATGTGTATATGTCATAAAGATAAATAGTACAGCGCAGTACAATGCAGTTCATTGTTGTTTTTGCTCTTTTACATGCAGGACTCTTCAGAAACATCTGCCTTTAAACTCGGACCTCTGCATCCTGATATATCAGTTTCAGCAGCTTTTCTTCCATTTCATCCATTAAGTGTCCTAATTTCAATCGTTTTGGTTGTTGCCCATATCAGCAACCTTTACCAATGCAGTCTTGTTCATCTGAAGGATCCTGTGACAGAATTAAGCAACTAACATCTGTTACGGTCACGTGTTTCTGTTGTGCTTAACTGCATTATACAATATTTTATGTGTGATTGTGCGTTTGGAAAATGCATTTGAACAGATGTGACCCATACCCCTTAACCATTCATTCCTAGCACTAAAACACATTGTAACCAGTGGAAGTGAACCAAGCATGGCAAGAGAAATGCACATGACTGGCACTTCAGGGCAGAGGGCAAGTCCAAGAGTCACTCTGTCCAGCACATACTCCAAACAGTCAAGTAGATTGTTTTGTTTTGGGATTTTTTTTTCAAGATGACTTGCTAGACGGTGGGTTCCAGCTAAATAGTTTGTCTCCAGTGTGATCACGGTTTAGAAATGACCCAGGCAGAATAAGTCCTCGGCTTGTTGTTGTATTACTGCGTTTTTTAAGGATGGTGTCCTCTGACTGGAGGCGTGGTTATGTAATCCCTTCATGGCTTTAAATAAGCAGAAAATGGGAAGTCCGTGTAATCGTGGCATTGCTTGGGGGCTGGGGTCGACTTCTGCTCTTTGGGAATACAGCTTTTTTTTTAAAATCCAATTGCGATTGCCGAAGGTCAAGACTTGTCATGGATCCAAAGACAAAAAACACTAGCAAACACATTCTTCCACTGAGAGCAGAGTAGTGAAATTCAGAGGCATGACTCAGATATTACTAGTAAAGCGTAAATAAAACCATGAGTCCTAAACCAGGTAAGCCCTTGGAAATGTTTTATATTCTTTGTCCAGAAGTCATTTCAACATCTATATTATTTAAGGTTTTAAATCAGGATCTTACTTTTTTCCCCCTACGTATGAACTAATGTGAGCCTGTTAACAGGAGAAACAGAGCCTACTTGTTCTCACTGTTCTGGCCACATGATCAGAACTAAAAGTCAACAGAGCAAAGGTCAAAGGCCAGCAAATGTGTCACAAGTCACTAAAACGTGAGTTTGCCTTCAACATCATTAATACAGCTATGTTTAATGCAATCTAAAGACTTCACACTCACAAGAATGAGATTTTCCTTCTTCCCTCGTTGCTTAATTTCTCTTTGCAGCAAAAACTGCTGAGGATGGTATATCTGCAAATACCGATGAGAATAGCCCACTCTCGCATAACTGTCCTCTTCATCTTAACCAAGGTCAAGGGTCCATGTCTTGCTGCCAGGTGATTCTGCAACAATCCTCATGACCGTTGTCAATCTGCCTCACCTGGCTTGAACTGGGACAGTGCGCAGATGCCGAACCAAATCTTCAGTATCTGCTTTTAACCCTCGCCATCAAAATCAAGCTCACTATCTTCCTAAAAGATGGCGTTACACATGGCAAGCAGGCTGCATAGGTGCTGGTGGGTCTCCTAGGGGCTTCTTGGTGTCGCTACGTTGCAGGCAAAGCAGGCAGATGCGCTTGAGACCTTTGCGGAAGGCGCTGTTCGACAGGCTGTAGATGAGACAGTTGCAAAAACTATTGCTGATTGCCAGCCATGTGGTCAGGAAGGAGGCAATGGCATGGCTGTATATCCCTGCGCTCTCTAGTAAGAAGTAAATGATGTAGGGCAGCCAAAGCAGGTAGAACACACTGGTGATACGGAAGAGCACAGTGGCATAGCGCTTGTCCGTGCAGGCTTGCTCTCCCGGCTCGGGATCCTGTGGGCCGAAGCGAGCCCTCCGCTCGCTGATCTGCCGGGTGTGTTGCCGACAGATCCGGAAGATATGGCCATAGGTGAAACAAACGGTGAAAGCAGCTGGTGCGTAGAGGGCCGCAACGATAAACGCGGTAAAAAGGGGCTGGGTGCCCCAGGAGGAGCACCATTTAAATACATCTCCGTGGTATCCCGGCTTGCCCCAACCAAAGAAAGACGGCAAAAAGATGAGTGCAGAGTACAGCCAAATAACGGTAATGCAAGTACGCAGACGGCAGGGTGTGACCAGAGCAGTGTAGGAAAGAGGTCGGGTGATGGCAACATAGCGGTCAATACTGACGCATGCCAGAGAGGCCATGGAGACGCTCTTCAACACGCAGACCATGTAGCTGAAAACCATGCAGGTGAGCTTCTCGTTCACACCCTCCAGGTGGTGCAGGAGGGATAGAGAGGGAATAAGACAGCTGACCCCAACCAGAAAGTCTGCGTACGCCATAGTCTGTATAAAGGAGCTAGTGGTATGGTGGCTGAGTAGTGGGGCACAGTGGAAAACAAAGATAACCACCAGGTTCCCGGAGATGATGAGCACTGTCAAGAAGAGAATAACAGCTACTTCCAGCAGGCAGGTGCTGAAGATCTGAGAGTAGCCAATGTCCAGCAGGCAGAAGGGTTCTGTGCTATGGTTCGACTCAGTTGCGTTCATCTTGTAAAGGGTGCGCTTGGGCGCACAATTAGGGTGCTAGTTCCTTGGGGGCCTAGCTCAGCAATGGCTGCCCTCAGTACGGCTGACATGGGGGAGGTGTCCGTGCCAGGTGCCTTCCATATCAGCAGCAACATGAGCTGCGAGTCCACAGAAATCCTTTCCTCACAGCACACACATGCAGCGACAGTATCCTGAGGAGAGTCACTTACTACAAGCTGTTGTGTAGCGTAGCTTAAATTCCGGCTCAAGCCCCAGCAGTAGGGACATAAACACCCCCCTCTTTTATCAGTCCCCCAGCTTTCCGGGGAGAAGCACAGCTGCGCCTGAACAGGGCAGGCAGCTGGCGGCACAGGAAAAAAGCAAAGGAAGCGGAGTCCTTGCCACTCTGTTCATTAAAGTCCCAGTTGCTCTTACACACTTATTAGTCAGGGCTGGAGATTCCTCACAATAACGTAGTCGAATCGTTTATTCCTTCAAAACCCAAAAAAGAACATAATCCAGAGTCTGCAGCAACTTCAGTCGTCAGTCAAACGGAGACCGGGGAATCTCTTCAGTGTGTGCCGGGCACCCAGCTCCCTCACATCAACGTGGAGGAAGTGTGTGTGATGAAGGATGAAGGAACAGCAAGTGGTGATTGGCATTTCAAACGGAGAAGGGGCTCTCCAGAGAGAAGCCAGCGTCTGGAATGTAAATGAAGGACAGAGTGGTGTGATGCAGAAAGCAGTCTCTCGCTCTCCTCTGTGGCACTGATGCATCCTCGCTCCTTCCTTCCTTCCCTCTCTCCCTCCCTCACTCCGCTGCAGCAGGAGCGCTCAAACTCCTCCCACCCTTGGCTCTAGCCAGTGAGCAGATGTCGGAGCACAAGCAGAGAAGAGGCATCCCCTTCCCTGGTCAGTCCATACACTCCTTCACCCCACTCATTTCTTCTCTCACAAATATGAAAAAGGCATTGCCTTCAGATTTTTAGACACTATCATTCTAATATAAAACTCATATCATGTGCTTTATCCTTCCTTTTCATTCTATTCCCATCGCAATTCCAATGCAACATCCCTCCCACATACTCACTCTCTCTTCCCCCTCATACACGGACACATGCAAAAGAACAGCAGGAGGCCAGTGTAGCACTTTCCAGCATCCCAGAAATAAACCAAGTACATACATTTCTAATTAGATGCCATCATATTTAAAATTCTACCCCAGCTTCATGCAGTATTGTGGCTCCTATTTTAAAAAGATTGTTCACCCAAAATGAAAAGTCTGTTATTAAAGGGGTCATATAACGCCAGTATTTCCTCAAGCTGATATAATTCTCTAGGGTCTTAATGAAAACTCTGTAATATAGTTTGTTTAAAATGTCTCACTGGTAGTGTAAAAAAAACACACATTTTACCCTGTCAAAAACAGCTCTTTTCAAAACACTGTGTACTTTCACTTTAAATCTTCACGAGCTCTGCTGGCCCCGCCCTCTTTTCCGAGGCGCTCTCAGAGGATGTTTATTTAGCCATATTCATAGTCCCAGATATTACAGTCATAGTTAAACTTGCTAATTAGCACATTATTAGAAGGCATCATCTCCATCAGGTGTTTTCAAACGGACTGCCAGTTCGTTCACAGAGCCGTATATCACTAACAAGCTACGCCAATGATGTCAGTGATCTACGGCTCGGTGTATTAACTGGTGGTTCGTTTAAAAGCAGCTGATGGAGATTTACCTCTAATTAAAGAACTGGCTTTACTCACGAGATGTGCAAACATATATATATATATATTTATTGCCCAGCCCTAATACACATTAAGAAGCATTAAATCAGATGTACATATTTTTCTGGTGCATCATGTATCAACATGTTATCAGATAAATTAGGTTGAAATGTGACGTCTGAGGTTGAATCCATGCACGTGGGCAACTGAACTATATTGTTGTATGATTTGTGCCAGTCTGGTTTCAGACTGGTTGCTGACTCTACAGATTTACTAAACTCTTGAGTCACAATCGAACGGTTTCCATTTAAATCACTTTTATTAGTCCCCGTTACCACAGTTATATTAAAACTGAAGCACCCCTTTAGTCTCTTTTCATTCTTTCACTGCCAGAATCTGCAAACACTCACACAGAGTCCCCACTTTCACGCATCCACTCAGCCAGACACACGAGGGGCTAAAAATAGGCCCGACTTGAAAGGTGGGGAGCAGACGACACTGGGCTCATCCATTAGGAGGAGGACAATGAGGAGGAAAGGAAGAAATAAAGAGGAATGGAAGGGCTGAATGCATGAGATCGAATGAGGCGACGAAGATAAAGAAACACAGACCCTAAAGTAAACGGCATATTTAACATGACAAAAATGAGGCTGTGAAGGATGGAAATAGTTTTTTCCATCACATACCTGCATGTCAAACTTAACCGTTAACTCCAAAACACAGCTCTGTGACATGACTGAGGAATCATATAATCCACAATTTGATTGGTGCATTAAACTTCAATTAACACAAATAAAATGTTTTCCTCATAATCTTCCTCTCATCAATGGCTGATGTTGCAGGTCCTCTTATTATGAACAGATTATCACAACAGATTATCACAACCTCAATCTTACGCAATCAATCAAAATGCATAAACACTGCATACTTTCGTATCGACAAGAATGAACAGAACTTCTCTCTCTCTCAGCCTACATGTCGAATGAAGCTGTTTATTCTGCCTACGGTCTATAGGAGATAAGATAATAGAAAGGCTGTGCCTATAGTGAAGGGAAGGTGCTAGCCAAGTCCAGCCTGACTCAGCTTATCTGTGAAAACACAGCAAACACAAACAGCACATACCCGTCCCTTCATATAGTGAGACAGCAGCTTTACATCGGTAGTCAGCCAATCTCTCAGCCTCACAAACCTGGACATCGCTGCTGCGGCAGAGACCAGCCAGAACCCTGCTGTATAGACCACCCACAGCCTTCCTCCATAAACCCTGCACAATCCACCGGGTCTAAACCATTCAGCGTGACATTAACCCCACAGAGCAGCGAAGCTATATTTGGTACAGACAAGCATGCTACTATGTGCCATCTTAAAAGGTCTTCTATTGAACACAATGAAGCTGGAGACTATCTGTTCTCTATTCTGTTAGTCACGACTGGCGTGGAGCTGGATATTTATCGTGGGGTGCGTTTAGAATGCCGGGACTTGAAGTGAGAAGAGGTGCAGGCTGCCGCAGACTAACAGGCCAGGCTTTGTGTTAGCCGTTTGTTTTTATTCACCGCATGGGGTGCTGTGTGAGGAGTGTCTAGAGAAATCTGTGTGTATGTCTGACCTCTGCGTCTGTGTTTATGGACACTGGAACATCTGGTAATGGTATGAGCCCAAAAGAAATGCAAGCCGACAAACATGCTCGGGTGTGCAGATGGGTGCAGAGTGAACCAAGCATCCAAAACCATCTCAGTGGCAGACAATTTAATATCCATCGAACAACGACAGAACAATGCAATGCATTGCTGAGTTGAGAGCATTTGCAAAGTCACCAATTAAAAAACTTTTAAGCCCCACCAACACTCATAATTTGCATGTCCTATTGTCCTTTTTGTTGTCTGCTGTCCTAGACTTGTCCTGGTTCATGTCTTGAAGTGTAGACTAACGCACTGATGACCTGAATCAGGAGTGTCTGATTGAGAAGACATGTAAAATGTGCAGTGTTGGTGGAGCTCCAGGAACGGGGTTGGGAATGGGAGCATATTGGGACCAACTTATAGCTGACCTACCTTACCTTAAATCTTCAAATGGTCTGTTCAGCAGCAAAATCAGCCACACTTTATATCACCATGAAGGGCAGGACTTCTTAAAGTTATTGACAATTTAACTACGAAACCTGCAAGAATGAGAAAATAAAAGCAGCACATGCTAGTTTTTAAGCACAACAGACCTCCTGTACCTAAAAGCACTATATAACTTGTGTCTTAAGGGCCTTTTGGACCACAGGAACTATTTTGTAGTATCCGAACTAAATGTGCTACTACCCACAATTAGTACAACAACTACTAGGAACGATTTTTGTTCCAGGAACTACTGGTGATGTAACTGTACACTCACTGGCTAAACGCGTACGAAACCTGCCAATGATTGAAATGCTGTGTAAACCTATACTGTGTATACATTGTATCAAAGAATTTCTTTTATAAACCGCATTTACCTAAAGACTTTGTCTACGCTGTTATTCGTCGTGCACAAATGACGACTTGCTCTTTAAAAGACTTCTTCTGTCGGTGCAAATGCAGCTCTTCTAACGGTGCTGGGAAATAGTGCAAAATCTTCCCAGTATTCCAGTACTGTACTTTTAGTTCTGATCTAAAGCGGTGTGAAAGACCCTTTAGTTTTATTGTATGTGTCATTTTGTTTCTTGCATCTATTTTTTTAAATTGGGCTGCACGTTTTGGGAAAAATTAGGGTTATTAAGGACAAAATTGCGATTTGCGATTTACAGTATACAGTGCAATCTAGCAACAACTAATTAAAACTAAATTGTACAAAAATAAATAAAAGTAACATCTTTACATTACTGAATTAAATTACATTTAATTAACATTAAAATAAAATGAAAAAGTCAAAAGTACAGATAAATAAAACAAATACCCATTTTTATATTTGCACATGTTGTCCCAAAACATTTTAGCAGGATGTAACATATTTCTTTTGGTATCTCTTGTCCAGTGTGCAATCATTTTCTCAAATCCCTCTTTGCTAAAAGTGTGTTCACACCTGATGTGACTTGGGCGCCAGTATGAAAGCACAATCGGCGCTCGCTGATCATGCTCTGCATGCGCGCCGCTTCCACGCTGTTTATTTAAAAACGCGCCACTTAATTCGTGCTAAGCTAATTGCGTCTTTGCATTGACTTAACATGTAAATCACTCGCTTCATTCGCATCTGATGTGAACACAAGAATGAATGTCTTGTTACGTCCACGAATGCATTTGTTTATTTAATATAAATCGCAACATTTGCTGTAATGTAATCGCAATTGCGATACGATTAATCGTGCAGCACTAGATTTAAATATTTACAATTTCATGATAGAAATTATTGTGTCATGAAATAAGATTCTGGCCAAATTTCCCACACCATCTCATGCCCTCATGTTTAGCAGTTGTACTCAAGTTCTGTCATCATTTACTCCGTATTTTACTTCATATCATTCCAAACCTCTGGAACATGAAAGAAGATTTTGTTTTTGTCTATACAACGAACACCAGTGGGGTCCAAACAACACTAAACTGCAATGACTTTCAATGTACGAACAAAAACAACACAGAGACATTTTTCACCTTTTGAGTCGTTTCACACCCAACCATCTGTCATTTTTATAAACCTCACGTTTCAACAGCAGCGGTACTGTACCTGTCACATCCATGGCAACAAGTGTAAATAAATGAAAAGTCACTGGGGTTTGAAAGAGTGCTAGTACTTGAGTAATACATGGAAAAGGTGAAGGAGCTCAGTAAAACTAGTCATCACTCAAGTCCTGATGTTAAGACGTGTCCTGTATTTATGACCCAGCCCTGGTGAAAATCAGCACTCGTCTTAATCCAGCCGTTTGGCCCAGATATTTCAGAGGGAGTCCTGTCTCTCAAAACACTGGAAATTCTATATTTCTCACTAAAATGTTTATTGGAAGCAGAGACAGACTGTTTCATCAATGTCACTTTGTTGCTTAACTTGCCGTAAGCATTGAACTATAGAGCAGCCTGCCAGTTCCGTGATAACAACTCAAAATAGAAACGTGGGCCGTCAATGCCTCCATTGAATTAAACACAATGGCAAAACTCTGAGAGCATGGCTATTCTTTGTGCGACGCTTTTAAGAAATGAATCACCATGGTTCCCAGGCATCAACCACAAACATGCACGTACAAAGCAAAGCATAAGGAAAATAGAGAGCATTTGTTGTGTTCATAACTTTCCTGGTTTAGCATCTGTCATTACTGGAAAAACATATATATATATTAGTGACAGCTGTATTGGCTGTAAGGTTAAGAAAACTAATTAATTAGTAATTGCGCAATGTGAGAGGAAAGTGTGGTTTGCGGTATAGCTTTCACTCAGAGCCCATGAGGGATCATTTCAGCCCTCTTTGATCAGAGTTCAGAGCGCTAGGAGGGCAGACGGTGAGAAGTCCAGGTCTGTGATAACTAGATGAGAGGAAACAAGACCTTTCGCTATAATGAGTCAGCTTAGCGAAGGTTGCCTGTATAATCTGCTCTCAAAAATTTAGCAATACTAAAAACAATGCATGTAAAACATAATATTTTTCATGCTATCTCACAACTAATTTACGAGGTGGATAATTCGTATGAGTCCGTACAACATTGCTTGTGCTTTACTGATGAAATGCGTATGAATTAAGCAACGATTAAATTGCCCAGCCCTACTCATTCATACAAATTCTTATGATATTTGCTAAGTCGTACATGTTTAATGAGTAAAATGCACACAATTTAGCCAAAACACATTCATTTGTAAGACTTTTAAAATTTTTGCTAAATTAACCACCTCGTAAAATATACTGACTGCTGTGAGACGGGGCTGAAAAAATGTTAGTACGCTAATAATAAATAATAAGTGCAAAATTTGTAAAGCAATACAGCTTTATTATTCATATATAATTATTTTTAAAACATAAAAATTTTAAAGCAAAATCTGAAACGATATGAATGGCAAAAAGGCTAGATGTTTCTTTGAAGCAGAGTTTAAAAGTTTGTTTTGAAGTGGATTAAAAAAAAAGTGTCGTAAGACAAGGATGCATTTTGTTTTTATGTTTTAGGACACTTGGATGAAAGGTGCCGCTTCGAATGTTGACTAGTACAGATATCAGGACTAGTCCAAAGTTGCATGCTCTTCAAGGCAGATGGAGAAAGTTTTAGGACAGGCTATAAAATACATAAAATACAATATAAAACCCTGATTATTTCTGGGAAAATGGTTTCTTAGTAAAGTACCCCTCACTTAATCAGTGCCACACTGTGTATTTGACCATCCAGAGAAAACTCCAGACCATCTCTTTTTTTTTTTTAAGTGTTTTTTCCTAAATCCTGAACAAAGAAATCTTTGAGCATTCACAGTATTCATTCAACTCCACGTGTCGCAAGAGCTGGCAAAACCTGCTCTTGTCATCATCAATTCTTCTTAAACACAAATGATAACTCTGGATCACTACATAAACACGTGCCGGCCTTCAGCGATGCCAGTATCGGATCAGGACATTTCCATGGCTATTATTTACTGCTACACCATACTATTTTTATTTTCTTTTTTTCATGTAAATGAAACTTTGTGTAGACATACAACACTTTGACGTCATAAGTGATGAATGGCAGAAAAGGGCCAAGTTTAAGTTTTGGCAGTATTCTCTAAAGAAGGGTTGTTTGGCTCGGTATGGTTGAGGAAACAGAGCTATATGCGCAGGAGCCGCTGAGCACGGCTGTTGTCCTAACAATCTCACACACACATCAAGTTTATTTGGACTTTGGGGTGGGTGGGAGAGAGGAACATCTTGTAGCCACCTGGGACCTCAACGCTGCGGGATGTTTTCTTTACATAATGACAGCTGACATGGCCGTGCCCAATGAAATCACTGCGAGCATGAGCAATTCGGCTACGGCTGTTCCATGGATGATTCAGGAAAATAACCTGCTAGTTTTATTCCGTTTTTGGCACACCTTCCAAATTCCAGCATTAAATACATCTAACCAGATAATTTTTTTTATACATTTTATAATTACATTATTTATTTATTCTAATTAGTGATGCACCACAATTGAAAT
>JAUCNO010000002.1:2913316-2925043 GCA_032353835.1 Enteromius viviparus | reverse complement strand
TGAATTAATATTAGTTTAAATATACAAAGTGTTAAACTTGAAAAAAACACTCGACACTGGGAGTCGATTCCTGACCTTGAGTCGATTCCGACACTAGGGCTAGTGAGAGTCGAGGAATCGACTCTTTTGGAGTCGACTCCCCATCTCTATAATTTAATGAAATTACTGTATTTAACCGTACAATTAAGTTATAACCTAAAATGTAGCTATTGTTTTTTTTCTGGTAGAATTCACATCTGCCGTTTTTTTACAGTGAATTTTTCAGATTTTTTTTACTGTGAACTTTGGCCTTTAGTGGCACAGACTTTAGTTTTCACCTCAAAACAAATGTTAATTCCTTGTTTTTAGGTGCGTCCTAATTTGTGTGATTATGTGCTTATGTATTGTACGTTGTGTTGTAGTTTAACTACTGTGAGTATTATGTTCACGCTAAAAATTCCAAAAAGAACATGTGCAATTTAAATTCTGCATTTAATTAACAAAGAAAAGTAATGTTGGGCACATCATGCAGCATTAATTACATACAACCAATTTGTATGTATTATATGAGGTGGCTAATTTTGTATGATTTGTCTAAACTCCAGTGAAATCATATATATTTGTACAATATTTGTATAGATTTGTAGCCACTTTGTAGAATATGTACGAGTTGCATTTGAGAGAGGCTATCCGACGCCTTAATCCGATTATGAATGACAAACTATCAAAATATCAAGTCTTGTAATTGACACAGGAATTAAAGTTGTGGAAACTCAGTTGTTCCTCTCAGTTTCTCCAAACCGGACAGGAAAACAAAGTGTGTGTGCAGTCGTACAAGAAGCGAGGAAGAAAGCACAGAATTTATGGCATTCCTCAGAGCATGTAACAAACCACAGGAAGGTGTGAACAGCACGCCAGTTCCGATCCGCTCGCTGCCTATGAATGGGACACCGCCGTCCACGGTCACTGCAGGAACCCTTGACGTGTCTTGACATTTGCCTGTCAATTCCAGTGGCTTAGTGGGTGGCGCTGGAGAAAGATTGTCCTATTTGACAGCAGCTATTTTGCTAATCCAAAACAACAGCTGTAAGGTAAAAATGAGCAAGATGGGGGCTTGGAAGGGTAGGGAAAATTAAATCCTCATGTTGTCGAACAGAGATGGAAAATAGCACTCCACATAAAAATGGATTTTGGTGGTGGTGGTTGGGGGGTGGGGGTGTTGGTGACAGACTTTTCTCAGCTTGTCTACGAAAGAGGTGTAGCTCTGGGCCAATGACCACACGGAAACGAGGGTGAAGTTAGCGGGGTTCATACAGTCTCTGAGGAGCAGGAAAGGGCCGCAGTGGGGCGGCACATATTAGCATCTACACGGGAGACTGTCATAGGACAGGTGAAAATAATTACTACTACTAGCGCAGTGAAGCTCATTACACATCTGGTTGAGTTTTGGGGGAAACTAGTGTAGGGGTGGTCCTCTCACAACAAGGAGAATACCCTGTTAGCACAACACACTGCTAAACGTCCGCCCCCGGTACGCAAACCTAGTCTTCTGAATGTGGGTTCAGCTGAGCTCAGATCGGATTCTGTGGGTTGATCCAAAAACGCCTTTCAATTGAGCTATACTAATCAATGGAATGCCTCTAAAATTGATTCATTAGCCTTCATCAGGATACAGAAGGGACTGTGCCAGTGCGAAACCACAGATGTACATCCTTGAGACAGACCAAGCTGCCAAAACTGATCAATCGGTTTTCGAGATGTTCCCTTGGTGACAGTATTGGCAGGGCCCAGAAGGGTTTCCTGTGTGGAAGTGCGTACATTTCAGCTCGAGAGTGGAAAGACGAAAGCATGGCTTGTGGCTTCTGCCAAAAAGTAAATTAATAAGCTAGCTGAGGCATCAGCTGAGTGAGCCAGTGTTGTCAAGCACAGATCTCGAATTCATTAGCCTGTCGATAGAGCCATTTGACAAAATGATCCTCTATAAAACAGCTCTTTCTTTTAGACGGGATCAGCCTGTGATGTTAAAACGGTTAATACAACCAGGACATGTAAATACAGGAAGTTCAAAAGAAATGTGAGTAGTACTTTCCCATTCAACTCTCCACCCCAATGCCAAGGTGTTTTGGATGCATTACTTTGTTGAATAATGGCCAATGTCAAATTATGGTCTCTAAAAATTAATATGTGTGTCATATGCATGTGAGAATATTATAGGAATTTATAATGAGGAAAAAAACAAAGCTAAGCTTAATGTGAAATAAAAAAATATTCATTTCTCTAATATTTCCCACAAGAAATAATGGGTTTAGATGTTTGTCTAGCCTTTTTCGTGACCTTTTCAAACATGCACTTTCTTTTTAAATGTCTGTCTTTCTTCATCTTGGAATTCCTATTTCATAATTTTCTGTCATGTTTTCCTTTTTCATGCATGGTGCCTTTAAGCTATTTTTGGTAAAACAGTATTTCCAAAGAAGTTTCTTCCAAAAGTCGTTTCTATTTATTCAACTTTATGTTGTTCCAAATTTTCTTTTCTTCTTCTGTGAACAGCAAAAAAAAAGATAGTCTTTTTGCCCATGCAGTGTAGATCAGTGAGGTTCAAAACAATATCAGACCCTATTGACTTTTATTGTAAAGACAAACATTTTTGAGTATTTTTGGGTTGAAAACTGCTTTTTGATTTTGCATTTTGGGGTCCTTATTAGAAAATAATGACTGAAATAGGACACTCATAGTACTGTGGTTTTGTGAGAATCATCAGGCTTGACCATCTCATGGGGTCTTTGAAGATGTGACCATTCAGTGGTGATTGCACAGACTTGGTTTCCTTGGCGACCAGCACAAAGCAACGCATGCATCTTGGACGTAAGTAGCAACAGATGCTGCACTGACCTCAGCCACTTCCTGGAAACACAAATTTGTCAAAATACGAAAAATAAAGCAGCTAGATTAATGCAGAAGGTCCTTCATTAACTGCTGGAGAGGAGTCAAAATTGTGTTGTAGTACTCTGTGGTTTTACTGGATGTATACAAAGCAGTCCGTGTGAGATGAACAATTGAAGATGGACGAAAATATCAAATTCAAATAACTGTTTGGACAGAGTACTGAGTGAATATAGATGGACTGCGTAGGAGCCAAAAAGCTTGCCGGTTCCACCGATCAAGTGATTCTTTTTGAACCCAACCCTTTGAAGTCGTTATAGGTATTTATCAAATTATGATTTCTTTGGCCTGGGAGTAAGTTTACTCTCATATGAAGCAACACGTGCACAAGCGCAGCAGCTGGACGTCCCCTGAAACACCTAGTTGAAATTTCCCCCTTGATTTTTGTCTTGAAAACATCTTGCAGGCCTTCGAACTTAATTGTAGTCAAATTTCCTCGCCACGTCATGTCGATGGCAGACGCTGCATACTTGCTGAGTCCATGTGGCTGCGGTCCAGGGCAGTTTGCGATGGTGATAACGCCACACTTTGATGAGAGCACTCCAGTCCTGTGGCGTAATGCCTCCATCTCGCTGCCCTGGCCACGGCGGGGGGAAGCAATCACAGTATCACAGGAAAACTCTGACCGCATGATATCACCTTCAAAATGGAGGAAACACGCACCGCCACACTCACATGTGATCAATTATTTCGCAAAAACTTATGCAGGGAATTTCAGCCATTAGCTCCAAAGTGGGATCGTGGCCAGGGTAATGGCGGCTCCCAGAATAAACACATTTGGGTAATAGGTCACAAGGAACAGACTTGCCTAGAAGGTAGTTGTCGTTTTAAAATGGTTACATGTCTGAGCGTGTGTCGGAGTTCGAATTTAGGCCGTGGTAATTGGCATAGGCCAGCGGGGCTTCCAATATCCTGATTGCCGCTGACCTTTTTGGCTCGTACAATTGAGATATCACAACAAATGCAGTGCCATCTCCATTCACTCAGAGATTAACGACAAACTTCTCAGCAGCTGCGTGATACGTTTCCAACTCTCGGACGGTTGTAGCTTCATCCTGTTGTTGTGTTTATTCATGCAGCGCTGCCAGGCCATAGAGCCCAGAAGGTCTCGTTTCTCAGGCGCAAGTCAACTCTCCACAGAGCTGATATCAAAATAGTTTAAAAAGAAATCGCCTGATAGCTCCCAGCGAGCGAACCCACCAAATGCTTCCAGATTCCTCGGCTCTGACAGTATAAACAACAGCACACTGGGAACGAGTTTGCACACTGTGAACTTGCTATATAGTAAGACTAGAAGTCAGCACAAGAGCAATGAGGGTGCAGATTTGGTGAAGCCACACAGTTTTGAAGGAGAGACCAAGCTGATTTGATGATTTTACAAAGGTATGTTGCACGGTGGGTGGCTTTACTCGAGAGGATGCATTTCAAGGTCTTTTGTGGGTGGCAACCCAAGTACTTGGAGCTCAAAGGAAGCATGCAGTCCACTTTGTTATTATGCAAAAAAAAAAAATGTAAATGCAAAAGAGCTACTTCAGAGCATTTGTAATAAGGTAATGGACATCTACTGATTACAGGCAGCGGTGACTCATTAAAACGGACATCACCACTTATTTAAGTTGGCCTCAGTAGTATTCATGTGTTAACTTGACAACTGTGTCAGTCATTCTGTAGCTAATTCTGTGGTATCATTTCATATTGCCAGTTAAACTAAGCCTGGCTTGCATAAAAGTGGTCCATTGAGGTTTGTCAGGAGGAGGGTTGGGATGCACGGCTCGGAAACCATTCCACATGCATTGTGACATGCAGCGCTTTACAGATTATCGTTGTCTGGATTTAGAGTCAGAACAAACATGTCAAAAATGTATGGAAAGAATCATTTTCGAGATTTATTCAAGTACACAAATCTGGAAAGATAAAGAGACTAATGTCAAATGGGAAAAAAAACAAAGCTTCTGTATTTTTGTTGTGTTTATAAAAAAAAACGTTTGACACTGTATATGGCGTGCTAATTTTGACTTGAGTGACACTGGCATACCAGACAAATCTGTTATTGAAATGTTACATTTTATTTAAAAAAAAGCCCACAACCTCTTTACTAAAAAGAATACATTTCTGCATGTGCCATTTAAAGATTCATGAGTGTCACTGCAAAAAAAATGCCTCCGTATTCCTAACCAGGTGTTGTCTTTTTATCTACTACTCGTCTCAGGCCTAGCTGGACACCACCGAACAAGAGCCTCAGAGGTGAAGGCCAAGGATAAGCAGGAACTTTCCACCATTTTCTCTCCCCTTATTTATTTTTGTCTGTGTTGTTTTCTCAGTATTGCAATGCATCACTTGACATTACCCAAGCAAGTTTGAGCTGCAGAGTATCAGCTGAAAGCAATTTCGTACCGAGCGCAGCTGCCAGGCGGATAAGACTCTCCCTCTTTCGTTTACTTTGAAATGCTGCTTTTTTTTAACATCCAAAATACACAAGGCAGCCAAATTGCTGACATGTGTGCGAAGAGCAGTGAAATCCTGCATTCTTTCATGCCCCTCTATGCAAAACTCCCCATTGTTTATTTAAAGAACACAGAACACTTTAGCACTATTAAGAAACATGTCATATAGTAAACTAAAGGTTTCCTCCCAGGAAAAATCCTCTGCCGTTTATTTTTCTTTGCAAAAAGTTATTTTACTTTCTATTCGCAAACTCACCGCATACACAATTAAAGCTATGGTGGTTGTAATTGAGTTGTGTACGGCTGGACACTAACAGGCAAGGCAAACGTGGAAGTGAGGTGCTTATTTGTGTTCAGGAAGTTGGACGGGTGGACTGGACTCCATCTCTCACTCACATCACATCACATCAATGTTCACACATAACACCACGTGGTTGCCTGGCATGAGCTGAGGACTCGCTTTCAAGGTGCGGTTCAGCTACTGTCTTTGCTGCTCACGTCCATAAATTGGTCCTTGAAAGTGTTGCTGAAGGTACACTGTAAAAAATTTTTTTTTAAATATACTGTAAAAAAAACGGGTTGCTGTGGTTGCCGGAATTCCACCGTAAAAAAATTACGGTAACAACATTTCGGTTCGTCAAGTTGATTTTACAGTTAAGTACCGTAATTTCATTAACTGATATAATGTTAATATATCAACTCATTAAAGCACAGAAACACCATCATGGTGAGACTCATTAAACTGAAATATGCAATAAACATTTATTTAATAACATTACATGTATCATACAACCCTAATAAACATAACGAATAGAAACGAAGAAAAAAAACTAAAAAGAATTTCACGGAAAATCCATCAAATTCAAACAACAAATGCAGGGGATTCTGGGAATATCAGTTTTTCCCTGTTAATTTGACAGGAATTAACCATTTAACAGCTTTTTCACAGACCATTAAAATCGCGGTAATTTTTTACAGTGTAATGATCGAAAAGTAGTTGAAAAAACATGAAAGTAGGTGGGATCTATGGTCAAAACAATCCATACTTCGATGTCATACACCGATCAATCTGCACATGTAAACAAAAAACAGAGATATTTTAGGCAATATAGAAACCCTGGCAAGGACGCATAAGAGTATAAACCAGGGCTGGCAATTTAATATGGTAATTTAATACAATTACTCACTTTAAATAAAAAATCAAAGAACCACTCAGAATTCAACTGAGTACCAGACAGGAAGTAGAACTGCTATTTCAGTTTGAATGCAAGGAATCATGGCTGGGCCTCATGAAGGGTGTTGGGGAGGATTGTGTGCGTTCGCCCCAGCCATTCATTAGAGATATTCCTGTAAGAAAGTACAATTAAATTAAATCAAGAAAATAAACAATATAACCTCAATTTTGAATTTTCTTTTTCTGTCAAATTCCATTGTCGCAACACTTTATTTCGATGGTCCGCTTTAGAAATTCAAAGTGGTAAGTAACTTTGCAACTACATGTCAACTAGCATTAGAGTATTAGTAGACATGAGTCCACAACATACATACTATGAGAAGAATATGTCAACCTATACTGACCCTAAATCTACTCTGAGAGTTCGTAGACATGTATAAATGAATGAGAATTAGTTGACATGTAGTTACAAAGTTACTTAAAGTTAGTAGAATGTCTAAAGTGGACAATCATAAGACAGTGTAACCTAATTCTTAATTTCAGAATTTTCAGTACCTACCCTAATGGCAGATGTTGAGGTTTGGTTTTTCTCTCTTATATAGAAGTCTTCCAGTTGTCCCTTAAACATGGATTTTTTGTCAAGTAAAAGTTCATTTAGTTTCAGCCATTATGTCTATGAAAACCCCTTAAGTTTCGACCACCATTTACAAGTCAAGCTCTGTTAGCTGTTGATCTCTCTAAGATCTGTTGTCATTCGGCGCTAGTCTAAATAGCTGGTGGAAGTGGAAAGGCCAGAAAGGTCACGGTAAACAAGAATGATGTCATGAGAGCCGATGAATATGGTTGTAATCATGTCAAAAGCACTGACCTTTACATTGAGTGACAAAACTGAATTGGATTCAGGATCCTTCTACCAGCTAAACACTTCCAGCCTTCCTGTCACTGAATGAGGTCTGCGGTGTAAATATAATCTGAACCTTTAACACACCGACGCACAGCACCGAGCACGAACTGATCCTCACATCCTTCTTTTGATTTCCAGGATGGTTGAGCGTATCCATCACAAACAGAGGAATTCTGACTTCATTACAGTGTGCAGAGGTCTCTCTAGACAATGCACTGGACAGTCCCGATGCTTTCGCATCCTCAAGTCAACCGCCAAGACTATTGTGTCGTCCAACCAGTGACTAAGCTCTCAACTTCCCTGGATTAGATCTCGTTCCCAGTGAGCAGCTGCAGCCGTGTGGCTTTCAGCAGTAAACAGGATTCTTCCGACCCACACTATCCTGTGGTTACCTGGAACAAACACACCTCCTTTTATGAGTGCTTTGACTCGTGGCTTTAGTTGGACGTCCGGGCGGCACACGGAAACATTCTGCTGAATGAAACAACCACTAAATAATGTCGCTGCGCCAATGCAGCTGGAAAACTCTACATGACATGGCGGTTAGACCGTATGATTCAATAAAACCTGGAAGTTTAGGGAGATGCAGAAAAAAAGAAAAATGGCACAGGTACATGAGAAGCTAAAAAATTTGACTCTTCATAGTGCACGTTATAGGTTCATAAAAGAGCTGCAGCAAAGAAGGTGTTCTGTGAAGAACGCAAATTACAGTATGGTTCACTGCCGGTCTAGATGGTTGACCCGCATGGTCTGTCTGGTGATACTGGTTAACCAAAAAACTTTGGATTGCTCAGATAAGACCATCATCCAGCACTACCCAGGTGCACAACAATACTAAAAATTATTCTTTAGTAGTTTTAAAAATAAACTTACTAACTACTATGTACTTACATTTATCAATCATTTGGTACAATGCACATATTGGTAACTAAAAACATTATTTTTAAATACAGAGATAATATATGTCATAAATAATATGTATAAAGTGCATTTTAGTTCATATTCATGGTGTCTCAAAATAGCACAATTGAGCACACTCTTAATTTTATCTTAAAAAGTAAGCTTACTAAAGAATATTTGTTGTATATTAAGTACAAAATTATTCTCTGAAAATAGAGCACTTGAAGTGCATTACGGAAGTGTTCTTGTTTTTCACCTGTACACAAGGTCAGGGTTGAACTTGCAGGACAATTAACAAACAGTAGGAAAGTGACCAAAAGCAAACTTACTTGTAAAAACAAACATACTTGTAGTTAAAGAGATGTATTGGAGATGAAATGGACATTAGAAGGTGAAGGGTTTGGGACTCCCTCAGCTCAGAAGCGTGTGGATCAGATCCAGGCCTGGAGTGGGAGGTGGTCCGCAGTGACTGATGGCCTACCACGGCCAGAGAAACTCGAGTTGCAGGGAAAGCTTAACACACCTTGACATCCATTGGAAACTCAAGACCGGCTCAGAGTCAGATACGTACCACCAGAGCAGCTCGGCCGCTCAGCACAGCTTTTAACTCGATCTGTTTAGATGAGCGCACAGAAAAAGAATGTCTCCATCCTGCACCTCCTCCCCTTCACCGCTCTCTCCAAAAGCCCTGAAACCACATACACAAATGCATTAAAATGACATGTAGGCAGATACGTATGGGAAATGAGCAACTGCCTTCAAGGAGCATTCAGCGCAGTGCCAACAAGTGAGCCGACATGAGATTGTGCTGTATACGTTTGCTTGGGAGCAACAAATATAGGCTGCCGACTACAAGACGTGCCAAGATGTTTGGAGAAATCAAGGAAAAGCCCTACAGGAACATGTCAGTATAGAAAGACAGCAAATAGTTTGAGTTAAAAAAAACTGTAGAGGTCTGTTTGATGAACGCATGCATTGGCTGGAGAGCTTATGTCTATGATGTAACTCTATCTTAGTAAGAAAAGGAAAAATCAAAGATGGAAAGATAGTCCATTGGATAATCCCGGGAATACAGATAATTTAATTGCAATGCATCTAAAAAAAGGTCAGCAGGTACTCTCCCTCATATAATTCCAAAACTCTATGCTTTTATTTATTTATTTTTTACAAAGACTACTTGCCTTTTGTTTTTTTGCGACACGGTCACTACGATAATAATTTTTCAAACTTCTCCTTTTATGTGTTTCTCCAAAAAATTTTTGACTGAACTATCCCCTGAACATCTCCGTTCGTCCTCAGCCAAATTTTGCCCCGAGGATACTGTGATTATTCTCCCGTCATTGAGCGAAACCAATGAATCGAGCTTGAAGTTTCAACAAACAATGCCATATATAACACTGCCCCTCTGTCAAGAAATGAGGGTAAGGAGTGAGAGAGGAAAAAGAGAGAGAGAGAAAAGGATTTGGAGCTTGCACGAACGCTGCGGCCAGGGCTGTAAATAGTCCTGAAAGCTGTATCTCAGAAGGAGAAATGGGAGGCTGGTCACGAGCCAACACAAACACAGGGCTGGCCCAAGAGGATCTGCACCGCTGGGCCCGTTTTCCTCCTTTTCAAATCCAGAGCCCCATGCCCTCATCAGCTGCCCTCCTCCACATCCCCTCGCAGCTGTCAACAGCTGGGTCTGTCATTCACTGGAACCTCTTTTAATGAGCAATCAATCACTCCGCTATTTGTTTATCTATCTATATACAATATGAAGTCAAGTATGGAGCCTCCAGCCAGGCTTGTTGCATTCAAAGCACGCGTACGCTCCAGAGGACGCGGCGGAATTGCCATGTACAAACGGTTATGTTGCCACAGGCATACGGTGGATGGAGCTCTGCAATTAATCTTTGGAAAAGCGTGGAGACACCTGCAGGCAGGCCGTGATGCGTTTAGACGTCGCGTGTCATCACGTACTTCAGTAACGGTTTGTGACGCACTGACACTTTTGGAAAACTTTAACTTCTGCCCAGCACAATATCGCATTATGCAGCCAATTCAGAAAATAAACAAGCATTCATGCGCTGACACCTTTCAATTTCAACATGCGCCAGAGTAACGGTTATTGCGAGAGCGCGCGTTTGATACACAAGCTGAAGTAGAGCGTTTCTTCCGTTGCTCGCTCAGGTGTGGTCAGGACGGGACGCACGTGTGCTGTCTTGTCTCGGTTTTGGCTTGTGAAAAGAGTGGCTAAATGGATAGCTCCGGCAAAGCTATAACGAGCCTTTTCAAAACAGAAAAGCCACTTCACACGTCGTTTGGAATGCAAAGAGCGAAGTGGCCATTAGTTATCAGATGTCTGAGAGTGTCTGTTATGAAAGGATATGCTGGAAATATGCTAAATCACACCGGGAGGTCCAAGGATGGTGCGTGTGTCAAAAGCTCGGTGGAATCTAGTCATCAGCTTTCACAACAACATCAAACTTATTTTACATTTAAAACCCTTATCATTCTAGCCACCATCATTTTGTATAATGTGTATCCATCCATGGAGTATAAGTGGGTAATGATCTCAAACATGCCACCTAAACATACAAATTCTGTCATCACTGGTGTTGTTACAAACCCATTTGACTCACAAAAGGAGACATTTTGAAGTATTTACTGGTTGCTCTATTCCATTAAATTATAAAGAGTGGGGACTAAAGCTTTGAAAGGACATCATAAAAAGCTTTATTAACTTTAAGAGCAGATCTCCGATGTAAAATGTTCTGATGATTTACCAGTTTAGGAACATGGCTGCCAGACTACTTAGATATAGAGCTTCACACATGACATGTGAGGAAAAATGTATATTGTAGAATCCGCATGACTTATTAAAGTGCCTCTATTATGCCTTTTCAAATATGATCTTTCAAGCAGTGTGTCATGTAGCTGTATGTAAACATAAACTATCTGCAAAGTTGTGACGCCGACAGTGCACGATAAATAAAGTTATTGTCTATCAAAAAAAGAGATGGCTCACATTCACCTTTTGCTGAATTGTCAGCAATTCGAATCATTTTCTGTTACGACCACATGTCACTAAGTAACATATTTGCATAATGCCCGCCCACGTTCTACGTCGCGAACAAAGTGCCCGCCCACAAACAGTAGAATTTCCATGTGGATTACATCGTGTCAAAAAGACGCTGGATCCGGTGTTGTGCCGAATTATGATTTATAATCTAATAATCTAATATAATCTGGCAGGGGGTCAAAATTCGGCACTACACCGGCTGTCATTCAGTTCTGGTAATGGGCGTTTCGTTCTCCGACACACGCTGCAGCGGTAGACCAATCATAAAGGACTGCACCATCTGACCAATCACAGCAGTGAGGGCTCACGGAGAGGCGGGGTTTAG
>JAUCNO010000002.1:2896041-2913216 GCA_032353835.1 Enteromius viviparus | reverse complement strand
GAGATGGAGCCAACACCGAGCTTCGTGATTGTCTGCTGTAATAATTAACAAACAGACATGAATCCTAAAAACTAATAATGTCGGAGCAAATAATGATTTTTCCTTTACACCTACCCCTGACTAGGCGTAAGATTTAGTCTCAGACGTAGCTTACGCCGAAATGGTGCAACAGGTATAAGTTCTACGCAGGACTTAGAACACATTTTACGTCCAGACTAGTCTTACGACCGGGCGTACGTCCAGCTGGTGCAACCGGCCCCTGCTCTAATCAGCATTCAGTGCTCAAATCATTGGAAACGTGGACGGTCTGCTTTGTACAGACGGTATCATTTACCTGTATGCACACGTCTGATCCGACTGCAGAGGGAAAGAACACTAACTGCCATCATGAAACCGTAAGATGTTCCAGGATGTTTCCCTGGGAAATGCTTTGCACATCACAGTAAATTATTTACAGTGATCTTTGGTTTTCGTGCTGCAATTTCGATACATCACATTGTCCAAGAACCGCACAATTGGACTGGAAGAATTTGGATACTTCGACTGAACCATCTATCCAGGATCCTTGACCATATGGTCCTCAAGCAGACGGCTGCTGGGTGTTCAGACACTGGGCACTGCCACCAGACAGAAGTGCTCCATGTGGCAGCACCAGTGACCTCTCTCAGCAGAATGCCCTGAGTCAGGCTGCCAGCCGAGACACACAATAACGTCTGGCCAGCATGTTTCGTTCGAGGCCAGACAGAATACAGATCCCACCCAGCCAGACAGTTCTACTTCAAGCACACAAGATGGCCTTTGTCTTCACATCTCAAACACATCTTTCAGGACGAGGAAAAATTCCTCCCCCAAGAAAACATTCAATTGATGGCGCCTGATGGCAATGAGGACTTCTCTAAGATTTTCCTCGCCCAATGTATTTCAGAGATTCACAACAAACCACTCAGGACCACTTAAATAAAGTGTCGTAAGGTATGTTGTACATCTTATTGCTCAGTGTTGGTCAACACGTCGAGATTCAATTCCATTGTATAGCTAAATGAATTTGCCAAAGAAATGTCCAGGAATGAGAGTATCCTGGAGCAAGCCGGGTTTGCGAGTATCAGTGAGGGTCAGTGAGGACACGGGAGGGTCAGATAAGCCAAACATGTTTGTTTTCCAGCTCTCTCTGCAAGGGAAGCGATGTAAAATGGTACCTGCTTGCAACAGCAGACTCGAAGATATCTGTCATCAGAAACAGTTCTGGAGCTTGGGGGTCTGTGTGCGTCTCCCACTCATGTTCGTTCTGCATGCATCCATCTCTATCAGTCATAACTTTATTAGGGCCAGATGTTACGGGTGCCCTGTCTACTTCCAGAGCCGTGGTAATTTTATTATTACTCTAAATCACAACCCAGTGAGATCAGCCACGGCAGAAGGGGAGGGGGTCTGGGTCATGCAGGGGAAAACCAGGCGGTTCTTTTAAAGGTAAGACATTGACCCCTTCCATTACCGCATGGGGGGAGCTGCTTCCAAAGAGCAGATGGGGAGACGGGGGCAGTAAATTACACCGGTGACTGTGACTCTGCTGGGTAGAGTTTCAACTGCCAAGTCCTTACATTTGAGGACCATGGAGCTCCAGGGGTACCATATATCAAAGATACAAGAATCTTTCTCTTAAGCATGAAGGAAGGGATTTAAAAAGTACACACACACCTGTACCAGTCAACATTAGAGTGCTGGTTTGAAACAAAGGCAACATTTCCTTTTTCTCCTTACAAATCAGTTTTTCTGGTGGTCAAAGCTGAATTATGTCAGATTAGTCAAAGGCCAAAATGGACAAGTTATGCAATCTCCAAAACAATGAAAAAAAGATATGCAAAAGAAACCAGACAATATTAAATACGGCATCGAACAAGGATTAAATATTTATATTTGTGCTAGTATATAAAGGTGACTTTCGATAGAAACCCTATTTTCCCTTCATGCATGTCTCTTTTTTCTGACCGTTCAATTTGCAATCTAAAGCACTTGAAGCTATTACATATTTGCTCATAAATATTATTGAAATTGTATGATATCTGCCTCTGTCTTAACTGATTTCATTAGTCCTGCATTTGCTCAGTGAACTGTTGACTGAGGTTTTAAAGGGATAGTCGTTCCAAACCCAGCAGACCTTCATTTATCTTCAGAACACACATTAAGAGCTTTCTGGTCCTCCATAGAAACGCTTGAACCACTAATGCCACATGGACTATTTTAATGATGTCCTTACTACCTTTCTGGGCCTTGATCCTGGTGGTTCCCTTGCGCTCTATGAAGGGTCAGAAAATGAACAAAGGTCTACTGGGTTTGGAACAACACGAAGGCCAGTAATTAATGAAAATTAACTCTTCAAGTCATTATTTTGCACAGTTGGCTACTTTTTTTTCTTTGCAATGCGGCCAAAACAGAACTCTTAAAGTTGAGAGAGTGAGTACATTTGACTTTTAGTTTCTAAACTATTCTGGATTGCCACTTCATGCTCAATGTCAACCTGTGTCCTGAAGCGAAACCAGTCAAGAGCCACTGATCTAAATAATGGGGTTCAAAGACTCCAGTATCTTTGCATAATCAAAATGAGAAAGACGATAGAGAGGGGGAGGGAGCACAAATGAACAGCAACAATCTTTCCCACAGCAAGTAACATGAGAGACTGAGGAAGGGGTGTAAAGCCAGACAGACACCCAGACAGTGGAGTGTGTGTGTGTGGTATGAGGGAGAATGGTGTTTCTCCTGCTGATCAGACACTGGCCTTGGCACCCAGCACTGAAAACCATGCCAATGTCGGCTGAGCGAATTCCAAGCCCCCGAGGAAAACAACAAACGGGTCTGTTGTTCGGACGCAGATTGCTGTGTGACCACGAAGGACACAGATTCCAGGTCTGTACCGACTGAACTGAGCCGGTCTCTCTCACATCACTTCTTGGATCTAGTCCGTTGTTAACGTGCAAACTGAATGGTACTAACCGCCTAACTGGCTTTTCTCTTCTAGATCTTCATCAATTTTATGTTGTCACAACTTTTCTCCATCCATTTGGCTCTGGACTGTCAACAGTGCAGTGATTTGATGACAGATTTCCAGATCTGCAAGAAAAGAAACTCCTCGTTCTCTTTTAAAATCTCATTCGTTAAAATATGCTTTGTATAGTTACATTTGTTCCCTTAAGCAACCTTAATTGCAGCCTCTGGTCAACTTGGCACACAACAAGGAGAGAATTATACATTATTTTTCATGTGGTTGTTGAGACAGTCATGCATTGGTTTATTCAATTCCACTACAATAGGTCCCTACTGCCACATTTTTAATCACTTTTATTATACTCACACTCAACAGGTCCTAAATTTGCCTTTTCAACTCATCTTCATGAATAGCAGAGGAAAACATAGTCATAAATCTAGAAGTCAGAACAAATGTTCTTCTTTTTAAATTCACTTTTCTTTCCAGTTTCTCCTGCGTCATATCCTATGCAAGACAGAAATGTTACACTTGACTTCCAATCTCAAGCAGTGTGCTCATAACTACATACGTGGTTTAGCAATTATGAAATATATTGACTAGTCATTGAGTTGTCTAAATGATTAGTCAACTAGTCGTATCTGGTGCAACGTGGCTAAAAATCATTAAAGCTAAACATTAAATCCAGATAAACTTCAATAACCAACCATTTGGTTGTGAGACGACTAGTTAGTCCTCCTGCTTAACCTTAATCCAGCGAAGACTATGCTCAATCCTACTACAGTAAAAGCAAGCCTTAAATTTATAAAGAATAAGTCCAATTTGTCTTCATTCTTGTCACCAGCCTGTAGTCATTTATTTAGGATTGAGTGCAAATAGAAAGAAAATTAAATTTAGTGCTGTCGAATGATTAATCGCGAAGGTTTTTGTTTGCATAATATGTGAACAAATATTTAACATCTTCTATTTTACATGCGATTAATCATTCATCTCTGCAAACTACACACCATCTTTAAAATGTCAGGTTTACTATTTTATTCCAATATAAAAAAAATTGTAATATACACAGCTGCATGCATATTTTGGGAAGGGGCTTCCTCCAATATTTGGAGCTCCCTGGCAATAAAATATTTGACAACTCTTGACATAGGTGGATTACTTAGTAACCTAAGAAGTACAGAGATGTTTACTGGAATCAAACGCATAATGAAATGGTCATTCAGGGCGAGACAGATGATCCATCACAGTTCACACCCTGAAATATAAAACAAAACAGGTTGATGCTGGCGCACAGGCCACTTCCACGCAAACCACATTGCAATGCAGGCCTTCATTTGATACGTTCAGCAATTTATATCTGGCAAAAATGAAAAACGATCTCAAACGTCTCCACAGAGTAACATGTGCAGATGAAGTAGTATAGAGAGAGGATTGTATTTCAAGATTACATTTAACAGCAAGGCTGTTGGCTGCAGACTTGTGGACTTAATCAGCAAACGCAGCTGATAACAAAAAATAAAATACAAATAAATAAATACGTTATATAAGGCTCGATGTAATTTGTCACCCACAAAGTTTTTCACAACGTAATTTAACAGTGGATTTGGCCTTTTAAAAAATGCTGGCAGCAACTTTATCCCGCATAATGACCAAAAAATATTTGACCGGTTCCCGTTCTCCGTTTTCTGCACTGTTGGATCTTTTCTTCTTTAAAAAAAAAAAATGCCCATAGGAGGTCTAGGAGATCTGATCCAGTTTGAAATCGATTGAGAGCAATTTAACGGAAAACAAGCTGGTCAGGTCCGATCTTGTGTAACCCAAGCTGTATCTCCAGCAAGGAGAGCGAGTGTCGCTGCCAACTGAAAAGCCCCGTTTTGACACACATCAGTGAACTGGGATGTGTTATTCTCCAAAGGCAGATATTTACTGCTCGCTCAGGACCACTTCTCGGCCAGTTAATTAGCGCTCTGTGCATTGGGTGATACCCTGCAGCCCGTGGACCGATTTCTCCACTCGGAGCAGATGTGCGCACTCACACACGGACACACAAACCAACACACACACTATCAGCCAAATAACACACACAGACACCAAATCACTCAGGAAAAGACGCACAGGCTGAGTAACTCAATCCTCCAAACATAAAAGTGACAAGGGGACCATTAAAATAGAAATGTGACAGCAGAGACATGCCACACATTCCAACTGTTTGCTATTACCAACAATGGCCAGCAATTCGTCTTAATTTCGATGCCACTTGCTTTTGAAATGATGTTTGAAAGAATCTCAAACAGAGCAATCGGTAAAATGAATACACTCTTATGAGACGGGACAACAGCTGTAGTGTTTCCCCACACCAGCAGTGTTTTGGGCTCCCAACAATACAAAGACTTATTGTCAGGAAAGCCTGAGAAAGCGGGTAAGCTGGGTGCTGTGGATCTGTGGGAGAATGTCTTGCGGCCTGTCTGTGTTTGCAAACAACAATCGAATCCTCTGAAACGGATCGAGTGTTGCCTAACGTTGGGTTAGTTCACCCCAAAAATCACAATTCTGGCATCATTTACTCACCCTCGTGGCGTTCCAAACCCCTCCGATATTTTTCATCATCTGAACATAAATGCAGACATTTTAATCAAATCTGAGAGATTACATCCCTTCACTGAAAGAACCAATGAGTTTTGTTCTTGTGCCTCAAGTAAAGTGTGTTTACGCTCGCTGATCAATGTTTATGTGAATAAAGGCTTAAATTAAATTTGCTCATTATACAAACCCGATCATGTTTGTTCAGAAGATTTGGATTAATCTCCATCTCATATTTATTCTTATTATGCACAAGACCTCTTTATGAAGAGTTTTCTCTCTGGTTTCATTATAAATGTCTTAATTTGTGTTCCAAAGATTTCCGTAAGAGTTTGGAACCACACTAAGGGTGAATGAACTATCTTTCAACTATTACAATAAACATCAAAGTGCTATATGTTTTTGTATCTCAGCTAAGGTCTAAAGATGTGGTCAAATTCACCATACTTCAATTAAAAAAAAAAGAGCAAGATCAGGAAATCAACACAAGCGTTAAAAGTTCCCCAATCATTGATTGGGTAATCATTGATCGGTGGCCCAGAGAGCTCAACGCGCTGCAAACTTAAGGAAACACATGCAAACTGCAAATTCTAACAATGCAACCAAACACAGAGAGGCGCTGCAAACAGCACAGACCACGACGGAAATATTTCAGGGGGACCTCAAAAAGTGATGAACCCATCTGGGACCTGATTATTTGTTCAGTGGCTTTTGGTCAGAGCAGAGATGTTGTCACTGAACTAAAAGGTGAGATTTTTTTTTTGTTTATTTTAACAACCTGATCATACAGTCTTTTGGGGTTCGTCACTTTTTGAGGTCCCCCTGAAACATTTCCGTTGTGGTCCGTGCTATTTGCAGCGCATTTCTGTGTTTAGTTACGTTGCAAGCATTTGCAGCGTCTGTGTTGTCAAACTGATGAAGATGTTTTCTTAATGTATTGTCATTTTTTCTGTTTGCATGTGTTTTCTTAAGTTTGCAGCGCGTTGAGCTCACTCGGCCACCGTTAAAGCCATAAAAACAAAAACAAACCATGGTTTCCATCCGAGACTTGCAAAAAAAATACTTCACATTTTTACAGATATAGCTGATGGAAATGCCATTTATCAATCTGTGTCGGCACAATCTCAAACACATCAATTCAAATGTCAAAAATTTTTTTTTTTTTTTTAGATATTATTACAAAAATTTGCGACACACCAAAACCTATGCAACAATTCAGTTTTGTTTTGTTTTGTTTTGGTGTTTCGCAAAATACAATATCTAAAAAACTATTTTTTGTGACATTTGAAGTATCTATATACAATTTATGTGCTAAAGTTGAATGGAAAAAGATTGTGTCGACAAGATATTTTATCGATCATGTGCGTCATCATTTTATCGGTAAAAGGCCAGTTGGATGGAAACAGACTGGAGAAATATTTTTAAAGCATATTCTCTTTGTGTAAAGCAGGACAGAAACTTAACTACTGATACATCGTTTTAGGAAATCCCATTCTATTCTGATTAAAACAAATATGAGCTGCTGCTGAATGACTGAAAATAGCTGCAGATGACTTTTTGCTTTAAAAGGGACATCATTTACTCATTATAAACCTGTATGACTTGCTTTCACCTGCGAAACAAATGTGATGAACACGATCAGGTATATAAAAAAACTATACATGTAATTCATTTTTGGGACCCCACTGACTTTCATTTAATGGAAGTGAAAGTGACTCAAACAGGTTTGGAATGACATGAATGACTAGTATATGATCATGATGGGAGGTATAAAGCGAGTATTAGGTTCGTTTTAGCACAAAGAGGGCGGCAGGCTCGTCCCAGTGGTTGGCCAGTGCGTTGATGGGAAGTGTTAAGCGAGTGTAAAGTTACAGCTCATTTAGAGCGGGCGGCAAGTTTGTTCTGGCGGTTCTCCAGGGTGAGGAAGGGAAGTGTTAAGCGAGTTTCGAGTTACCTCTTGCACAGAGCGGGCAGCAGGTTTGTCCTGGTGGTTGGCCAGAATGAGGAAGGGAAGCGTGCAGAGTTGCGGATGCTGCAGGGCCGAGTGGAGCTCCGTACGCGCCACCTCCAGGTCCTCCTCCGACGAAGCGCTGTCCAAAACAAACACCACCCCCTGAGAGCCCTGGTAGTACCGGCTCCAGTACTTTTTAATTGAATCCGCTCCTGCGACACAAAACACACGATTTCACACCGTCAGGAACCCAGCGAGGAAGTCATAACATTTAATACACACATTAACCCCTTCGCCGAAAGAGGCTGGCTTCCCTGTCCAACATAAATCAAAGCTCTAAACAAGAAGCACAACGAGAAACTTTCTGGCACCCGAGCGGGAAACGGACTGCAGCAATGAGTTTCGACACAGCATCAGTTGGAATGCATTTGGTGAGGACCCTGACCTCCTTTTTCAAAATCATTGCGGATATTGCATTATGTATTTTTATGACTTCAAGAACGCATGCCAACTTGCACTCTCGCTCGGGGAGGCCTGTGGGAAAAGCCGTGTCCAAACGAAGAGCGCTCAACGCAACAGTGTTTCTTTAAAGTCGACCCTGAGAGCATATTAAAATGGTTTCTTCTGATGGCCAGTCTACAGCACAGTTCAAATGGGCCCACTTTTACAGTGAACATATGGTTTCTCTTGTGCACAGCAATTTGGGGGTACAAAAATGTGGCCACCAAGACACACAAGCGCAGCATGGCTTTGGTTAAAGTGAGTCACTGCGGGGCCTGTACCCTAACCATGAAAAAACAGAGTCTGTCTATACCTCTTGTCCTTGTGAGTCTCGTGAATTGAATTCGTCGTATTAATCACTAGCATGCCTCGCGCACGCATCACGTCCTACGACGAGGACTCCTAAAAAAAAAAAAAAAAAGTAGCTTCATCTCTTTGTTTTCCTCTGGAGTCATGAAATAATAAACAGAATGCTATTGGAAAAGGTGGCGTCCTAAATCAATGCCAGACAGTAATCGACAGCTTTATTCAAAGCTCTTGAAGTCTGGCCAAGACGTATAAGCTGTTTGCTTGACACTAAGCAGCTGCGCGATCCTTTTTTCCCCTCGCTAAACACACTGGACGCAAGTTTAATGGTTCCACTTCCAAACTTCTAAGCCTTTGTCACACCACAAATTGAGCTCTTAGTCATGCCTCGCCAAATTATCAGCACTAAAACTGCTCTAGAGGTCTCCGTTCACGTTTGGAACAGATTCCACCTATCAGGCGTTTCAGAGCTCGACTCCCCGATATCGTCGCCGCGTACGATCTACAATGTAATACTTCCAGTTCTCATTAGGTATTATCCATTGCGTTATCGCCAACAGCTTTCCAACCGCTGACATGCTAGCCTGACAGCAACAGCACTCGCCGGCCAAGGAAATAATAATGTTTTCTGCAGATGTTTAGACAATCTGTGACTCACAATAAATATTTGGGATCCTCACAGACAGGCCATGTCCGAGGCTGACTCATCTAATTAACAGGCGTTTGATCTATTTCATTAACGCATAATCACTCAGCCTGATATTTCTTTCCTATGCGGCCTGGCTTTTCCACAACAAACTCAAATGCGTACCTTGGTGTAGTTTTACTCAAAGTCTCCATCTACTGGCTGTGGAAGTGCAATCAAAACGCTGGGAGGTCCTGGGTCTCGAAAAGCTTTTACGCATAAACATGTGCATTAAGACCAAAACAATGTGACGGAACAAAACAGCATTTATCAGCAACGGGCCGGTGCATGTGATAATGCAACTAAAGCGCATTTTCGGAGAAATCATTACATCATGGCCGTGCTCCAGAGAAACAAAGAGAGAGAGCCTGCTAAGTGTTTTCAGATGGGCGCTGTGAGACGGTGAATGTGAGCGTGTGGGGCTCCCTTCTCTGTCAGATCGCACAGGGTGTCATTGTGACACTGATGGCAAACGCGAGCAGACAGTGCGGCGCTTTGAACATCTCCTGGCTTCCTCACCCAAACCCAAAACACGGGCCAGACGGGCAGACCAAGCAATAACAGGCGAGAATGGTGAACCGTCTCGATGGCTGCGACGGAAGCGGCGGGAGAGCCGGCGTGTCAAGACGCCGCACAGCCTCCATCAATAAAGTGTGACATGAGCCTTCCGCGTCAGGTTCAAGGTTAATGTCCCAGCCGTAACCCTACACTGATGTTTTTGGGGAAAAAGAGGTCATGCTCCGCAGGCCCCTGACACTGAGCTGAACTCGTTGGAGGTCTGGAGGAAAGGTTTCCAAAGCGCTTAAAAGGAAACCAGGACATAATTATACCAGTTTTCAAGGAGAATTCAGAGCTTCATCAATTTCAAGCCGATCTCCTTTCTTTCGCACCGAAAACAGTCCTATAAGAACTCACTCATCATTTTTTATTTTCTTAGGGGGAACACAAAAAGAGATGTTTTGAAGAATAAGTTAGACTTTATTTTGATAGTAGACATTTTACTACATGTCAACTAATTCTCATTCATCTGTAACTACACTACTAACTCTCAGTTTGACTGTTAGGGTAGGTGTAGGGTGAGTAGAAAAAGTTTTTGATAGTCAGTATGGAGTATGTCGTGAAAAAAATTAAAGGGTAAGTTCACCAAACAATTTTAATTTTGTTTTTAATTAATCATCCTCGTGTCACCTTCATAGACAGCAACACAACTGAAATGATCCCAGATCCAGAAACATAGTGAAAAACAGCAGTCCTTGTGACATCAGTGGGTCAACTTCAGTTTTGCAACACTATAAAAATACCCTTTTTTGCGCAAAAAACAAAAATAACATAATTTAACTTTACCATTCTTCTCCCGTGACTTAAATTAAGTGCTACCAAAGATTATGGTAGTTGCTTTTTTCATGCAGTTACAATTAATGGGGGAAATTATATGATATACAATACTAATTTTGCAATATGATACTCTGACTATACTTTAAACAAAGCCAAAATAGAGTTACACATGTTGAATAAATTATGGTTATTTTCTTTGTGTACAAAACGTTTTCTCGTCGCTTCATAACGTTCAGATTGAACCACTGAAGGCAGATGGACTATTTTGACGATGTCTTTCATACTTTTCTGCACCTTGACCGTCTCAAGGCTGCTGGTTGTGTTCTGAAGACGAACCAAGCTCTCAGGGGTTGGAACGATGGGGGTAAGTGATTAATGACAAAATGTTCATTTTGGGGTGGATCCCTTTAACAAAAGTATTGTTTGTTAACTAGAAAGACATTTCCTCAGATTAGCTAAAAATACAGAATTATGTGAAAGACATTTCGTCCATGATACGTTTAAAAAGTTTGAAATATTGTATTTTATTAAAGTATGAAATATTGTTTTTTTTAAATAACTGTATTTTATCTTACAGAGGGGTTTATTTAATTTCATGTCTACTTTAATCTAAACATCCACCCTGGCTAAACATACAAGCAGTACAATTGTTTGTTCGACGGAAGTACATGCTTTTATTCTGTGACGTCACCCAAACTTTCAGTATTTTCATTCCTGGGGAACCTATTCCTTTGAAAAGGTGACATTTTTCTGTAACAGGCTCCGATACACATGGTTAGATGGAAACGCCTCAATCTGAGCGCCAGCTGTTTTTTTCTGCTCACCTATCTAGCCCTCTCTTCCCCTCGGGGACCCTGCATCCTCAACACCCTCTCATTCTTGTCATCACTCACTCATTTTAAAGACAGATTCAAAGCCTCAGCCCATCACTCATACAAAAAGGGAAATGCGGGCCAAGATGGCTCTGGGTTCATTGAGCGAGTGACATCTGAAACATTTCCTTTGCGTGCCGCATCCAAGCACTGGCGCTTCCTGGGGTTCAATTTAGCTTGAAGAGAAAACTATTAGTCATCAAAGAAATGAGTTTGTGTCCTTTCTGCTCGTGTAACATCTGTGTCAAATTACATTCATATTTGTCATGATATGTCAGGTGATATGTTGCCAAAGTTTACTTTTCAAAAGATCACACGTGA
Source organism: Enteromius viviparus (assembly GCA_032353835.1). Classification (NCBI taxonomy): domain Eukaryota; kingdom Metazoa; phylum Chordata; class Actinopteri; order Cypriniformes; family Cyprinidae; genus Enteromius; species Enteromius viviparus. The sequence continues at coordinate 2,901,688 of JAUCNO010000002.1, read as the reverse complement.
AATAATGGCTTGAAATGTTGTTACAGATGTGTCCGCAGATATTCACTAATGGGTCAATTACATAATGCTCATTTCTTTGTCTGGACTGATTTATTTACTTGTACATACAAAGACTTGAATGCACTTCTTACATTACTAATCAAACGTTTGGGGTAGGTAAGGACACATTAAACACATCAAAAGTGAGAGTAAAGAAAACACTGATGATATTGAGAAGTCAGTCTATTAGAAAGAATCATGTGACACTGAAGACTGGAGTAAAAATGCTGACAATTCAGCTTTGCATTAAAGTAATAAATTACATTTTAAAATATAATCAAATAGAAGTCAGTTATGGTGAACTGTAATAGTATTTCAAGATATTTCTGTTTTACTAGTGCGCATTAAACCACACACTTTTCGAGAAGCAGTGCATGTGACTGAATATTTCACTGCTTATTAATACTTCAATTTACATCCAGCAGTCTATAAACATGCACAGCCAAAACTAACATCATTTGTTGCTTAAATATCTCTTAACGCTATTGTTTTCGTTTGATGGTTAAAGATGAATTGTCTTTTTAGGAGACTTTTTTTGTCGTTATTTAATATTATTTGTCTTTGACTCATAAATAAAATGATAAAAGCAGTATTCTGATGAACAGAATACAGCAGAGAGCATTTACCTCCGAGTTCCTTGACATTTAAAATGGCATTCTGGAACGGGACCGCTTTAATGCTAAAACCTGCGAATAAAAGTTGAACAGGATTAAGAAACGCATGAGGATTTCATAAAAGGAAGTCATTAAAACACCTCCATTGCTACACTGACCGAGACTAAATATGATGAAAAATGCTTTTCGAGCTAAGATTTGTGTCTTGTTTTTAGCCAAAATATGAACATTTTTTTGGTCTTTTATTCCAGAAAAAAAACAAGCAAAAATTACGCAACTTTTTGCTCAGAACAAGCAAAATAATCATCTAACATAAAACAACATTATTTTGCTTCTTTCAAGCAAAAACTCACTTAATTTTGCATTTTTTTTTTTTTCGAAAACAGGACACAAATGTTCTTGGTTTTAAGAATTAATAGATATTTGGGCTGGAAGCAAGACAAAAAAATAATAATTTCTGCTGTGTTTGCAGGAGGGCTCTGGTCCTGCTCTATGATGGTGGGCTGACCTGTGGTAGGGACGATGTTGTCTGTTGCCTCACTGCAAAGTCTGGAGAGCAGGCTGGTCTTCCCAGAACCCGTCAGACCAATACAAACCACGTCATATTCTGGTCTGGGAGGAGGAGGTCCTTTACAGCACAACGTCCTGAAACACTGGAGACGGGACAAAGAAGGGGAAAGGGGAGGAAGGAAAGAAAGAAAGTAAGAAAACTTACAACAATTTAGATACAAACGTCCCACTCATGTTTGTGTTTATGGGTTCTCTTGCGACCGGCCGTTCTTCACGAGAAAGGCTGTGGGTGTATGCGTGTGTCACTCTAGAAGCAGAAACACATCTCAAAGACATCTGTTGACACCATCTGTTTGAGGAAAAGTTACTGCGGAAGAAAAAAACAAAGTCTACCGCACAGTGCCTCCATTAAAATCATATGGGTCGAAAGTCACCACAGTGTTCTGGGATAAGCAAGCACCCCTATATATTTCCGCCCTGTTTTCTGTAAGCCGCTGTCAGAGCCCTTCGGTTGACGTCATGACATTGAGTGATAAAGCAAATAAAAAATTGCCCAATAAATTTCAACGGAGCGGAGTAGAACTAACCGCCAAAACACACACACACATAAAGAAACCCGTAATACTGCTTAACCCGATCACATGACATCAAACGCTTCCTACTATACGCTTCACGCAGGGAAGATCAAAGCATGCTTGACAGGCATATTGTGCGAGGAGGAGGCATTGTGTTGCGTTACGATGGTACGGGTAATACGGTCAGGCCCCTTTCGAGTAAAAACAAACCGATATTTTGTATTATACTCTTCCTTTCCTTTTTTGGAGTTACAAAGTTCATTTCACATCTGAAGGTCTTTATCTGGTTGGCTGGTGTAGCTGTATCTGTAAACGGAGGCTCTTTATACGGCCGACAGAGCATCCTGACCCAGATAGACCCTCAAAAGTGATTGACTTGGACCTCTTCATAGGCCAAAACTCAAAAAAGATGTTGTTAAACCAACAAAATGGGACTCTAACAACCATAAAAACACAACATTAGAGCAAAACAATCCCTTTAAGCTCCTTTTCAAGCGTTTTTTCATGTGATGCACTCTGGCAGTGCTTGAGTAGGTTTTGGGCTGCAGTGTCTTAAAGTGCTGTCTAGGTGCACAACTACAGTTTTCAATTAAGTCCAGTTGACTGTTGGTTTTTCAATATCACATGATTTCAACACATTTCAATCAATCAGTACTTAAGGTGGCCATACTTATTTACTCCAAGAGTTGAATGCAAAGCGTAACAAATGCTGCTTTTTCAGTGGCCTTGGTACCAGAAGCGTCTTTCCAATGAGAATTTAAAAAAAGTCACCGTTAAAGAGTTACATCACGAATCAAACAAACCATCTACGAAGAGAAAAGTATTTGGAAATCTTACAAAAAGACACAGCTTTAATGAGTGAAAAGAACTACAGCAATCGCGTGAAGCACAAAAAAATGACAGAAAAATATAAAACTACTAATCTACAGATGTTGATTATTTATAAATAATAGATTTTAAGTTTATAACAAAATATGGATATATAGTTTAAGATTTTGATTCTGATTTGTCAAGATTGTTTTTGAAGAATCATGGGTAATGTAGTTTCTGATCAGCATTCCCACTGTTAGACAATAAAATAAAATAAAACACTTTATGTGTGTATATATATATATATATTACATACTTCAACTCATCGCACGTGTACACTTGTAAATTCTGACTTATATTTATATTTTTATACATGTCAAACTGTGATACAGTAAATGCATACTCATGACTTCTATAGCAACCTGTACATTATGCACATACTTGTTAATTCCTGATTATAGTTCATACAAACTGTATATTATTTTCATATCACTGTATATCCACCTGTAAATATTTTCCAGTTTCTGCTTGTACATATCTGCTATAAGCGCACTTATAACTTATACCTATATCCTGCTGCTATTGCAATACTGGTTAGACCTAAACTGCATGTGTAATGACAATGAAGTTGAATCTAATCTAATCTAATCTAATAAATCTATATGGACCATATTCATATTGATTATGTTTGATTAATTTATATCTTGACCCATAAAAATCTTCTACATTCCCTCCTCTGAGACTTAGTAAGTCTCACATTCATTTATCTTTATCCAGAGTGCTTCTTCATAATTATAGTTAACACTACCTATGACTAAATGAGTAGCACCCACTTCTATCTGTCTAAATAACTTTTTCTTCAAGACCTAAAGCTGGACTGGTACCTGTCAGAAAGCAGATTGAAACACAGAATTCAAAGAATTGCTGGGTGTCCAGTGAATAATCTCAAAGGCTTGGTGTGAGCTGTCTGCTCTCCATTGTTTCAATCCCCAGTCTGGCTTTTATTTGCTGCTTCCAAATTTCTGTATTTCCAGTTGTTCTATTCACTCAAAAGTCTGAAGTGAAAGGGTGGGAAAGTTCAGCCCCTCCTCTTCTTCTCTTTGCAGCTGTGTCTGCTCCTTCTTCACTTGGTTAGACAAAGTCCAGTTCATTGCTTTCTTCTATAAACATCTATGGCTTTTGACTTAACATTTCTATTAACTTAGTCACCCAATCTTGCTCTCTCTCAAGATTGCACTACACAAGTTATCTTAAAACTAAATCTCAGAAACTCTGTAGTGAATTTAATTTCATGCTCTATCATAACAACATAAAATCTTAAGATTCTTAAGTCTTTAAATATAAGACATAAAGATTTAAGCACGTGCAATCTTTTTATTCCTCTATTAAGAAAAAGTTTGTTATCTAATAAAAAATCCCCCAAAAATGTGTCCACTCATACCTTATGTATATAATAGATTTCTCCCTAGGCTGAAAGAGAGAGGCCCCCAGACTTGCTACATCTGTTTCTTATTTCCTTACAGTTTCCTCATGCAGGCCTCCGTCTCCACTTACTTGTTATGGGAAAGACAGGGGGCCGGTTATTTTCATTCCAGATGTGTCTTGTTTTCTGAGGGTCTGCATCTTTTCTCCATGTCAGCCTCTGACTCCTTCACAGGCATGTTCATACATATTTGCACTGTAAAAAAGTGTAGTGTTATTAGTAAGACCAGAAATATATACAGTGGAGGAAAAATGATTGACCCCTCGCTGATTTTGTAAGTTTGTCCAAAGGCAAAGAAATTAAAAGTCTCAGAACAGTATCATTTTAATGGTAGGTTTATTTTAACAGTGACTGACAGAACATCAAGGAATAATAAAAGATTAAATAAAACTGATTTGCATTTCAAACTTATAAAATCAGCGAGGGGTCAAATAGTTTTTTCCTCCACTGTACAGTATACTATGTCAAACAATTAAATTGTGATTTTAGTTTTCTGCAAGAGAGTCACTCATCTGTAGAAGAAATACATTTCTTTAATAAAACAGTTTAGAGGAACAAGTGTTGAATCTCCTGACTAAATATTCACGTACCTTGCTTATTTTTGGTGGAGATTTTAATGTGACTTTAGACAGCAGTATAGATAGGTGGCCTCCAAAACCACTGGATAATTCTTGGCTATATATAAAAATGTTTATGCAAAGATTCTCTTTAATAGATAGTTGGAGGGGGGGGGGTCGCATACTTTTGAAAAGAAGTTTACATGGTGCAACAACTCTTTCTCCTCTCAGTCTCGAATTGATTTTTGGCTGATTTCTAAAGAATTATGCAATGCATCCACTAATATTTTGCCATCACCATTATCTGACCACGGGTATTTTTATTCACACTCACTTTCAAGATTCCAGTCTTTTCTTCTTACTGGAAGGTTAATAATTCAGTTCTCTTTTTTGTGAGGAGGTGAAAGATAAACTTATAAAAAAATATAATTCAAAATAACTTACATAATAAATAGAATAAATGGAGGAGCTGTGTTTTTTGGATCAAATCACGAAAACTTTTACATTTATCATCCGAATTCAATTGGTTTGAAACATACATGGACTAAAAAATAACTCTGCCTCCATTAGTCAGGCTTGGAAAATTGTTATTTATTTATTTTGTTTTAATTATAAAAGGTCGCTCCTGTTGATTTGAATGATTTTGTTGATAAAGTGCACAATAAAATAGTAAAAGTGATATGTGTGATATATAAATAAAATGATATATTAATGATATAATAATATATATTAGTTAATATAATATATTAATATTAATATATTAGTGATATAATAAAAAGTATAATGTACAAGTTGCAATAATGTAATAAAATACTGTACAACAGTACAATAACACAAGTGATATAATAGATTTATAATAACAACAATTATATGCAAAATACCACATCAATGAAGAACAATAGATAAATAATTGCAAATAGAATGCAATATCGAAGATGGAATAATACAGAATAAATAATGAAGAATAAATATAGTAGATTAAAAAGTAAATGAAATAAGAAATAAGTGAAAAGGCTGTGGTAGTATCGGAAATATTGGAAATGCACAACTGGCTTTCTT
>JAUCNO010000002.1:2871648-2889305 GCA_032353835.1 Enteromius viviparus | reverse complement strand
CCCCTAAGTGCACTTTCAAAAAGTGTCCACTTCGAGGAAGACCTTAGGGCGTAGTGTGAATATTGGGACAGGGCATAAAATACCAAGACAAAGGACTTGCACTCAGAATTAGATACCATGACCATAACCATAACCATATTTTTTATTTCTTATACTTGACAGCATGTGGACTCCCGAATACTTCTCTACTCTTCTAATCTCTCTTCTGACTCTTGAAAGAAAACTAAGGGCATTAGCATTCTGAGACTCTCAAATGACCTTGTTTGGCACCAACAATCCTTCACAGTCAAGTCACTCAGATCACATTTCTGGCCCAGTCTGATGTTTGGGTTGGAAAACTGACCTGCTCAACCATGTCTGAATATTTTGGGTTGCATGCATAATTTTGGATACAAACGGCTTTAACCTAGCCTATGCACTAAGGTCATTGAGTGAGCAAAAGTGACACTAAAAACACTGCCTAACTGGTTTCACACCTCAAACCACAGGTAAACAAAGAGAAATCTATCCTTAGGCTGGGTTCTCCACAAGGTTGCTTGACATGACATGCTTACATTCGCTATCTTGACAAAATCTTAGCAATTTGTCAATTATTTGACAATTTGTCAACTTGGAGCAATTGTGTGGGGTTTGAACCTACAAGCTCTTATTTTTTCTCAATCCTAGATGCTGCATATCAGACCAGAACTGTAGATTTCAGCCAGCGCTGATTATTTGTATGTGCAATACGCACCAGAGGATCAGTGAAGGATGTGTGGGTGATCTGTGGCTGAGACAGAAGAACAGGTGCATGTGGTCCTGTGGTACAACTGAATGATCTACTTTTTTCACTCAAGCAGTGAAGCCAGTCACGGCCTTCGATCAAACAGGGCTTGAGCCTGTTGAATAAACATGAGAGTCACTGTGACTAGTGACCTCACAGCATCCATTAAGAGATCAGCCTGATAAACCGACTATTTAACACACCATTAGCACTGAAACTAGATCACACAGGGCACAAATGACCCACATCACACAAGCCCAAAGACCTCTTTCAGTCCATGTCTGTTTGTTTTGAGGCTAAAAAAAGTCACTTTCAGCAGATTTGGGTCATTCTGTGGTCAAATCAACCAACTTTCAAAACATGTCCACATTGTCTCTGTAGAAAGACAAACATATACGACGAAAGCCAAAATATTAAATGTCACAGATGTAAATTTAATAAGTAAAAATGACAATTTCCTCTTGTGTTTTGGAGCCAATTTACAGGGGCATACAAATTTATTTAGAAAGCTGGCAGCATCATTATTTATTATTAAGTTCATTATTTAGTCTAAGATGTGTTGACTTTTTATTGATATTTGTCAAAAAACTCATAAACTACCATATACCAGCCACATGAACACTTTAAACTAATATCAAATTATTCCAATAAGAAAATTAAAAGAGAGAAAATAAACAATTAAACAAGTCCTGACTAAGTAGAGAGATGTTCTTCATGTTGATTTTATCAGTGGGAGACATGAGGTCAGATCTTTTCAGGTCACCTCCTGACAAAACATTAAAGACAAATCTCTCATTATTAGTATACTTGTTTTGATACGCAATGCACTAAAGCTTTCTCCTGACTATAGGTGAATTAAATTAATAGTTTACCAAATATAGCCATATAGTTCCATCAAGTAGTTGAACCAGGCTGTTTTGGGTCCGTATTTTTTTTCCCAACTATGGAAGTCAATGGTGACCCAAAACAGCCCGATTACAAACTTTCTTCAAAACATCTTCCTTTGTGTTTGGCAGAACAAAGACATTTATACAGGTATGGAATGAGTAAATAGTGACCGAATTTTAATTTTTTGTGTGAACTATTCCTTTAAAGGCTATGTGGAGCAGAGATGGAGCTCCAGACTCCGGCATCTACAGTGACACCAATGCAAGAAAACCCGAGAGGAACTTAACCCTAAGGGAAGGACCCTAGATATGTAACATGATAGAGCATGCCATGAAGTGTCCAAACACCGCTAGGAAATCCTGGAGAAGATGATACTTGTTTTGCTCCCCAATGACATTACATTTACATTTACATTTATTCATTTAGCAGACGCTTTTATCCAAAGCGACGTACAAGTGGGGAAACAGCAANNNCATTTGTAGAGGTTTGATGGTGCTGGAGGGAAGACCGGCTAGAAGGGCGTTACAGTAGTCCAGCCTGGAGATGACCATACTGTGGTATGACATACTGTGAGCAAAAGCCACCAGGCAGATAATCGATCAGGACGAGAGTATAAACAGAGTTCAGGAGCTTCTGTGTCAAACCTCTCAATTTTATCCAAGCTGTGATAGTTAGAATATACACCAGGGAGAAGGCCACTCTAATTTTGGAGTGCCTGAGTTTTGGAAATCTAACACACTTGAGCTAATTATAAAGTGTTTAGGAAGAGCAGGAATCGCCGTTATAGATTTGTGTGTTCAATTGTAAGCACAATGCTAAGATGGTCTCCGATGGTATTACGCAATCAACAGATGGATGCAGAGATGATTGTTCAATCACAGCAAGGCATCAAGTTCATGTGTAAGTCTGAGATGACAATAGAAGACGCTTCAAACCATCTTTTAGACATTAGCACACAGCATCCCACCCAAAACCCAACATATGCTGGCCTGTTTTATCACTATTAAATGATTCAATCACAGGAAATCAAATACATTTGAGTGCTTGCAGCAGCCAATAAAGTGCCTTAATAATAGTAAATCACTGCAGCTTTACCTCTAGTCACTGACTTCCTCACAGCATTGCCTGACTCGCTGAAACATAAAGCCCAGCTCACATCTACTGCTGTTGCTTTTGGCAGTTAAACGCAAACCAAGGCTTTAACGCTCACCAGGGTGAAAGTTAAACAAACAATTCAAACACAATGTTCCCGGACACAAATTTTCCACGAGCCAATATGATTTTTTACATAAAAATACAACCGTCAACGCACAACGAAACATAAAAACATAATAATTATGACATTTTAGCTTAATGGTTTTAACACACTGGAGTGGTCCATAAAAAAGACGAATAGTCATTGCCTTGTATCATAAAACGCAATAACCATTAACATCAAATCCATTGCCATTGATCCAGTTTCACTCACAATATCCATGTCCACAAGCTATGAGAATAAATGCCCTTAAGTAAAACCAGAAGCTTTAGGATAAAGAAATTTCTCATACTCTTAAAGAGGGGTGAGTGGTATGATGGGTGACGTCTGCTACAGATTACAGTTGCCACTAATGATTATTTAGAAGAAAAAGCTCAAATGTTTGTTAAAAAAATAAAATTTTAGTCTCTTAACAAAGCTGCATTATTACTGTTTAAAAAATTACAATTTAATATATTGCAAAATAAAATGCATTCCTGATAATAGCTGAATTTTCCCGTCTTCAGTGTCACATGATCTTTCAGAAATCATTCTAATATACAGATTTACTGATCAAGAAATATTTCTTTTTATTATCAATATTTGTGATAATGTTTGTAATGTTGGATTAATATTTTGTGAAATGCTCAATAAAGCAAGACTATAATAATTAAAACTTTTGCATGGATGTAAAGGTCTTTAAGTAATTTAATGCATCTTACGATGAATATTATGTGAGTGTTTGTTTATATATATATATATATATATATATATATATATATACACACATATAATTTTTATTTATTTTTTTTAAACTGCTCTTTCTTCAAATAAATTAAATAACAATAAAAATCTACCTCTGCTTCTGCTCTAAACTATATTGAGCTCTTTCACTCAAAGAAAAAATGTAAACGTGTAAAGTGCAATTACAGTTTTAAATTAACTTCTAAACTATACAAATTCTTGTTAAAATATAATGTGGCTGTGTAAATGATAAAAAACTTAAAATAAATATTTAAAGAATTTAACGAAAAATTATTTATTATTATTATTATTAAGTGATTACATGGCGCATAAGATGTTCATTCATGTTTATTTTAAATATATCCTGACATATATAATCTCTAAAAACTGTAGCATATGTACAGTATGATTTTTTTCTGCTGAGGATTAGAGCATCAGATGATAGCAAAGGAAAAAAAAAAAAAAGCCAAAACTAGTAACCTGGCATACTTTCTGCTGACATCTGCCCTCAGTTAACCATTCAAAAAAAGTTTCCGGTTTGGCTGTAAATTAACTTGGCTGTCTGTAAAATGAATAACATGTGAAAGGATTAAAAGAATACAGCAGCTGTACGTGATTCGGCTTGATTTAATGAGAGGGACACCAAAAAACGGCTGCTGGACCAATGCTTGAATACATTACGATTCCTCTCACAAATGAACCATACAGAGTCAGGGAATAGAACACAATACAATAGGATCATTGTTGTGCCCATTCATTCCTAAATCAGCAGAGCCTGGACCAAATGTAGCCAGATCCATAATTAAACCCAAATTATGTCCTTTAATAAAGGAAAACCGTGGGGACACCAGGAAGAAAGAACTCAAACCTGAACAGTTAGAACTCAAAGCGAACATTAAAAGCATTGGGCACGGAGATAAAAAAACATACCAGGAACTTAGATACAATGATGTGGTTTCCATGCCAACTACAAAGGCACAGATTCAAGCTCCACCCCTTTGGGGAACATACTGTGCATGGCACGAATCCCGAAGGGCTGACAATGATAAAGCTTTCACTGACCACGCTAAAAGCTTTTTTCTATGCAAACTATTGAGGACATAAAGTTTGTTTACAGTTGTGTACAACCTGCAAATATATGCTGATGTGCACATGTTGTCCAATTTCCACATTCTATTGAAATAAAAGCAGGTCTTACCCTCAAGAACTACAAGCCCCTTCGATTTCATAATGCATCAGGTGAGTGAGAAACAACATCCTCTAGTCCTTAAAACGTGTGATTTGTCCGGACAGAAATACTTACATAATCAAGCATGCTCTTACACTGCCAGCACTTCCAGTCTCTTTTCAGCTCTGTTTCTGGAGGAAACGGTTCTATTCTGAGAATCCTGACCGGAATATCCCAAAGGAAACACCCCTGTGACCTCGCTGCGTATGTCCAAGTCAAGTATCAAAGCATGTGAATGTGCGAGAAGTTTACTGGCACCAGAGTTCAACGCTGTCACGCTGCACCACACCAAGCTGTTATTATCACCGAGTACTGTAGGCAAATTATATAACACAAACGGTGCAAAAAAGGACTTTGAAAGAGGTCACGCCGAGGTCAAATAAGCTGATAATAAACATAAAAATAAATAAATAAAAAAGATTAGATGTGATCTGTGACCATGTCACCTCAGGTAAATTCACAAGTGTCTGTTTACGTCACTATAATATCTAGATCAAAAGAAAGGTCATAAAAGGCAATTGTAGCAAATTTAAAATAGACTGTAGTCTCATCTGTAAACGTGTCTGTGAATATGCAGATATCTGGCTATGCCTATATTATTTATATATGTGACTTAAATATAGGTCACCATTTATATATATATGTGTCATCATTTACTTACCCTCAATTCTTCTGAAACCTACACATTAGGAACACAAAAGGAGATGTTTAGCAGAGTGCCCAAGCTGTTCCTTCCCACAAAATGAAAGCGAAAGGGCACTGGTGTTGTCATGATATAAACTCACAGTAACCAAACAAACACACAATTATGAGATAAAAAAAATGTATACATTTATACATAAGAAATACATTTAGAAATACAAGAAAAAAATAAATATTTATATGATACAATTCTGACTTTTTTCTCCAAACTGCAAGAAGCAGAGTTTTGTGACAAAAAAGAATTTTTTTTTTTTTAATCCTGTGTTGAAAACGGTCTTCTAAACAATTCACCTTCACCGTATGGAAAAGAGCAGCTTGGACTTTGAGTTTTTATGTTCAGAGGAATAAAGGAAGTCGTGCAGGTTTTGAAGGACATGAAGGTGAGTTAACAATAATACTTGAATAGTTTTGTTACCTGGTTTCAGATAAGTGCAGCAAATTAAATTAGTTTTGCAGACTCAATAAATGACCAATAAATTACATTTAATGTGAACAACTACAAAAATCTAACCGCATGTTTACAAATTGCTAAAAAGCAGAAAAGATGCCAGAAATTGTTGGTATATCAGGAAAGACCTTCTTTTAATAATGCTCATAACTAGGTTTCGAGACACCCATGTCTATTAGCACAGGTTTGTTTTTAAGCGAAACAAACAACAAGCTGACTTCACCCATCTAGTGAGAATATTTATTATACAAAACAACTGTTCAAAAACAATCTCCACCAAGCTTCAGAAACTGTGGAAGCAGCAAGCAAAACAAAACACCAGGGGCCAGTTGCATAAAACGTTAAGACTAGTCTTAAAAGTCAGTCAGCTACATTTTTCTTTAAGACTGGTCACATGAATTTACATCAAAATTGATATTAGTCTAAGGTAACTACAAAAACTAAAACATTACTCTTGGCTAACTGCTAGCTGACCAGACTACCCAGTCTTAACGTGAAGGCTAAGTTTATGCAACTGGCCCCTGATCTTACAGATTCTGTCCATCTTCAAGAAATAAAAGAGAACACTCTACCAGATAATCCATGTAATTCCTCGACAGCTTCTTGTTGTCTCCAGAAAACAGAAGTCCTGAAGTAAGGCGACTATGAAATGAAACGCTGGTGTTAATTGACTGCATCCAAAAGTCTCGATGTTTGACAGCTCTGGGTTTGGATCCCCCGCTTCTCAGATGTGGAAAACAATATAAAGCGGCTAGCAGCGTTAGCTGAGCTCTCGTCTTCCTCTGTAAACCCCACGCACGATTATGACTAAAACGAGTACAGGTAAAAAGAGATTCAGGATTTAAATACATTCAAACACATCACTGTACATGGATTTGAAGTCGTAACAATTCGGACAAAGATGTATGTTCGGCGAATGCGATACAGTTTAATGGTGTGGGCGGAGACAGGCGCTGTTTGTTGTGTGTTCGCGAGCCACGGAGGCTCGAGCATCACGACTTCCACGTGACGTCACCGTCACGCTGAATATTACGTTCATTCATCCAACACGGATTGAAATTCTTTGTCGTTTCTTACTCCTTTTATTTGTTTTAACCGATAACTTATATAAGTGGCCACGCTTCTAACGTAATGATAGTCTTTCCTTGATACTGATAAGGTAGGTACGTGCTGGTTTTACGAACGTCTGCGAGATCACGTGATAGTAGATCGTATCTTAAAGCTGTGAGGCTACAGGTCCTTTTACATCACGTGACAAGGAACTAACGGGGCCGGCTTTTTGTTTGACGGTGACCTCTGCTGGTTAAAATAATGTATTTTTTTTAGAAAGATGCCTGTAGTATGCTGTGTAACCTGAGATTATATGTCCGCAGAAACATGAACTGCTCGTAATGCCAGTTTTTTATCCTAATGCATAACCTTTCGGTTTATAATGTACACTTTTAGACATTTGGTACGGAACAAGTATATAAGTAAAGTTATTATAATGTTTTAACATATCTGATGGTGTTTATTTATATATGAAACAATTTGAAGCAATGTTTGAATAGTAATACTATTCAATGCAACTAATGCAATAACAGTGCAATACAAGTTTACAAGTACAGTTTTGGCACAAATTGAGCTTGAGTTTATTTGCAGCCTTAAAGTGAATAAAACGTTCAAATTGAGGAGTATTTTTCATGATTTACTTTTCATAAATAAGGTGTCTATTAAATCTGGCACAGTAACTTTTCAGACAATTAAGTATGTTAATAACCTTTTTAATCAACACGTTACCTTCTTAACACCCAAACCAAGAAAGACTTTTTTCTTTCTTTCTTTTCTGTAAAAAACAAGTGACAAATATGATTTATTCGGTTAACAATAGTTGTTTATAAATATATTAATGACCATTCTAGTAATAAACACTGATGCAGATACAGCTATTCCTACTGATCTTTTTTTTTTTCAAAGTACAAGAGAAAAAAACATAAATAATTACACTAAAATATTTTTTACTCAGTAGCAAAGTACAAGAGAAAAACAATCTTGTAAAATATGACACTAAAATATTTTCTACTCGGTATTCAGTTAACAATCATTTTTACATTAATTGTTTGAAAATATTAATTCTAATATTTAATTCTAATAGCTATTCTGGTCATCATATTATGATAAAGTTAGTATGCGTTACGCTAAAGATGTGTTATTAATAACGTATAACGACTTGAAAGATAACAGGTTTCCAATTAGAAATATACCGTGATGGTTTACATTATATTCCTCCGTGATGGGGTTTATTCTGATTATTCTGATTGGCTCCACCCTCGATTATTCTGCCCTGGACCGCAGAGCGCATTCAGCGAGGAGAGGCAGGCGTACTCAAACCCCACTTTTCAATACTCTTCTGAGAGGAATTTCAGTCTGTTTTCAGGGAGTAATGTCTTCAAAAGTGTTCGACGTGTTTTGGTAGAAAACGGAGAGCGTGAATTCCTGGAGAGGCTGATTTAACGGGACGGCGCGGAGGAGAGTGTATAGGAACTTTGTAAACTGAGTTTGCACACAACTATGGCGCTCAGAGCGAGAGCTTTATACGACTTTATCTCTGAAAACCCCGGCGAGATCTCCGTAACAGAGAGTGAACTTCTCACTCTGGGTAGTGAAGAGGTTGTCGACGGTTGGTTGGAGGGCACGAACAGCAGAGGTGAGACGGGGCTCTTCCCTGCATCATACGTGGAGATCATAAGGACTGACACATCACTGCACGGTAACGGCACATCCGCGAGTCAGGACTACTACTGCCAAACTAGTCCTCAGCGGAGGGACACCTCAAATGAATCTACTCCCACTCATTCAGCTGTTTACCAGGGACAACTTCAGCAACAGCGACACAGTTTTCAAACGAGCCAGGGAAGCGACGAGGACTGGGACGATGACTGGGATGACAGCGTAACGGCGGATGAACACGGAACACCTGAAAAACGCGGCAATGCTCCGGCGGGATATCCCGTTACTAGCACCTCAGCCTCTCGACGCGGTAGTGCGCAACAGTCCAAAAGCTCAGGAACGGTTGGGAAAAATCTCAATAGGTTCTCAACCTTTGTAAAGTCAGGTGGTGAGGCCTTCGTTTTGGGTGAAGCTTCAGGTTTGGTCAGAGATGGAGACAAAATATTTGTGGTTTTGGGCCAATACGGTCCGGAATGGCAAGAGAACCCATATCCGTTGGCCTGCACCATCGACGATCCTACAAAACAGACCAAATTCAAGGGCATGAAGAGCTATATGTCCTACAGACTCACGCCTAGTCATACTCAAAGCCAGGTGAATAGAAGATACAAGCACTTCGATTGGCTTTATGCGCGACTCGTAGAAAAATTCCCAGTCATTTCGGTTCCTCACTTGCCTGAGAAACAAGCCACGGGTCGATTTGAAGAAGATTTCATTTCAAAAAGGAGGAAGGGTTTAATATGGTGGATGAATCACATGACAAGTCATCCTATTTTATCGAAGTGTGACGTTTTCCAGCATTTTCTTACCTGCAGCAGCAATGACGAAAAAGCTTGGAAGCAAGGCAAGCGGAAGGCCGAGAAGGACGAATTAGTCGGTGCTAACTTCTTCCTCACCATCTGTCCTCCAGCTTTACCGCTTGACTTACAAGAAGTGGAAAGCAACGTAGACGGTTTCAAAGCGTTCACCAAAAAAATGGACGAAAACATCATACAGCTCAACGTCACTATTAACGAATTTGCCAGAAAGCAGATCACTGGTTTTAAAAAGGAATATCAGAGAGTCGGACAGGCTTTCAGAATTCTTAGTCAGGCCTTCGAATTCGACCAGCAAGTATATTCAGCGCCATTAAACAAGGCCATGGCGCACACTGGAGAAGTTTACGAGACCATTGGGGATTACTTTGCAGAGCAGCCCCGTCAAGATTTGGATCCAATTTCCGATCTTTTAGCGATTTACCAGGGCCATCTTGCTAACTTTCCAGACATTATCCATGTTCAGAAAGGTTTGCGATTTTTCTCATGTGTTTGCTCAACTACCACTTGTCAGAATGACATGCCATAAAATGAATATAGGTCAGTAGGTCAGTAGTCTATGTGCATGCCATCAGCTTAAAGAAGTGACGCACTATCCAATCAAGCCACCATACGACTAGATAATATTTAAAGTAGAAATCATAAACTGCTATTTCATGAAACTAAAAAGCATACTGAAATAGATGGATGGCATACTACTTTTGGTTTATTAACTTTTCACTGCCTAATAGCAACAGGTTCTCAGCAGTATGTCCTGATTTTTTTGAGAGAGAGGGAGCATATGAGGCCTGCTAGCTCTCTCAGATGTGTGTCGGTATGGTGGAAGGACGCCAAGCCTGTTGTAATTCCCACATTACTTTTGTGGGGGAAGTGTATACTTCTGACTAATCAGTTTTTCCTTTACTGTGACATTACAATTCTTTTCTGTAGAATCATATCTCTGGGTTTATGTGACGCAAATAGCTGATGCAGTTTTGTAAGAGAAATTGCGTCTCTGTGTAAAACAACTGATGCTGGGAAAGCTTTTGTGTTGAAGGCTCTAATCCTGAGCTTAGGGCCCCAGCACAGGGTAGCTGTGAGCGCTTATACTACACTCTAACATAGTTATTCTGATGCCTTGGATGTAAAAACACATCTTTTAACTAAACATGCTGTATGTGATTGTCGATGTGAAGCTGCATTCTTATTTTACTTCCGTAATCAGAAATATCCCAGGGTGAAACGTGATATTTGGCAAGATATTTTTTTTCCCATCTGGATTTGATTGGATCATGAAAAGTAGGCATTGCGTTTCAGAACGGAGGAGTGAAAACCAAAAGGTATTCGTGAAGTCAGATGCAAAGAGAAATATTGTTTCAGAGGCATGTTATATGGAATACTAACGCAGTGTGAATAAGTTCATTTCAGAATGACTTCTAGTGCACAGGGAATATTGATTTCTCCTCGAGGAATTCCAAAGAAAGCTGCAAGCCATAAATCAGACGCCCGACTGGTCTGAGCTTGCAGTTTAACGTGTTCAAAAGAGTGCGTGTGTATTTTAATGCTTTAACTAAATCATCGCTTTCCTTGTATTTTTTTCTTCAGGAGCCCTCACTAAGGCCAAGGAGAGCCAGAAACACGGGGAGGAAAAGGATGGCATTGCCGGAGGAGGCATCCACGACCGCTGCAACATCATCTCCTGCGCTACGCTAGCCGAGATCCAGCACTTTCATCGCGTGCGTGTACGTGACTTCAAGGCACAGATGCAGCATTTCTTACAGCAGCAGATCAGCTTCTTTCAGAAAATCACAGGCAAGTTGGAGGAAGCTTTGGACATGTATGACCAGGCCTAGGACGTTACCTTCCCACACTGTTGTAACAGAACTGAAATAAAACAAATAAGCAGCCTTTTCATTACAGACTGGTGGAAGCACACTTCCTGTCTTGCAGTAGTGTTTGGGGTGGCTTTGAGAACGAACAGCGTGTGCCTGACATTGACAATGGTCCTTAAAATGTAGAATACTATATAATCTGATGATACATAACAGTCATAATTGATTTGAGCTGAAACCCTTGAAACATAACCACAATTTTAAGTTTACATTTTTAAGTCGATATAAACAAAATAGATGACTTATAATTGTGTGCCTGTACTGATATGATTCTGTCAGTGGAGAGCTGTGGTGATGTCAATTAAAGGAATCTGTGTCTTCTGAACTCTCCTCGGATTCCAGTGCATTTTCATACAAGACACATTATGCATTTTAATGTCTTATTGTGTCGGCCTGTCAAGTACAGTTGTTTGTGATCCTTGCCAGTCTCTGCAAGTTAACCTTCATCAAATTTGCTTTGAACGAGAGGCGTGTGTCTGTTTTACATTAGGAGCTTGCAAGAGAAAGATGAGACAGTTTCTCAGCCCTGGAGGAGAAGTGCAAAGGAACAATGACCTAGAAAACATGGGCTGAACCCTCTTTATCTAGAGGACATTCCATACGAGGATTCCTCACGGTACTAGTTTACCAGCACTTTCATTATCATTGTCATTATTCATTATCATGTTACAGTATTTTAGGTAAGTACAGCAAATGAAAGCTTATATTTTAAGACTATATTTTAGACCATTACCAGCTGTATGAGCAAGAAAAATTGAAGTGAAACTGCGGTTCTCGAACTCTGGACCACCGGTGGTCCGTGACAGATTCCCAGTGGTCTGCCAGTTGTTATTGGCTGGTTAACAAAACAGACCTAAATGTAGATATATATTTGACAAAAATCACCATTTAATAAACTCCTAACAATTATGCGTAATACATTAATCAACTGGTGTTTGACAAATTCTTCCTTTTGATAATATAACTGTTACAGGTCAGTGTAGCTATTAGATGATCAATGCTTATTCCAAATTTTTAGCTTGGCTTGTGTAAATTCAGTAACAGCAGTGGTCTAGTTCGTTTCAAAGAGGAACAGAAACAAACTGGTCAAAAGGATGACCACATGTTAGGAGCTTCGCAATTTGTGTTTTACTCTTTAAGTGGTCTGTCATGAAAAAGGGCTTTAAAAACCCTTAAAAAAGAATCAAAATGGTAAAATAACAACCATCAAAGAAGTTCAGCATACTCAGAGTTCCAATCAAATGACCTCTTGAAGAAGACTGTACCATTATTAGTCTCTGTGCTTACTAGAGAGAAAAACCAGAGCCGCCCGGAGCGGTCAATCTGTCACTGCGCTTGAATTATTTATCAGAGCTAAAGTTAGGCTTCTCTTTCCACACACTCAGGTCCTCAATCATGAAGAATTTATTCCCACACCCCGATCACTAACAAGCCCAAACACAATGCTAATGGGAAAAAGAATCTCAATATTTGGTGCTATATTAAATTAATTACCTGTAATGTAATGCAATTCAACCCTAACTACACTAATGTATGCTATATATTTTATTAATCATAAATATAATTTTGTTACTATTTAAAACTGGCCATAAAATTATAAAAAAGCAATCATTATTTAATATTTATACATGAAATGACAATCATTTTTACATGAATGCATCTAAAAGAGATCCTTCCTCTGTCACACAGACGTAATACACACATACAAGTAATCATTCATCAATCTGTAGCCCATAGTAAATTATAGGTATCAAAAGATAAACACAGATATCAACACATTTCTGTTGTATCCTCACTAATGCCACTTTGCTAGGAATGTAGAAATTATGGTGTAGTATTTCTGGTTTTGTTTTTTTTGTGGTCAGCGTAACATTTAAATTTGAGACACTTCTTTAAAATGCACCTTTCAGTAGTTTCAGTTCTCTCTTCAATTCCATTACATTCTGACACTGGTACTGTTTACAGCAAATGTGACCATATAAACTAACATAAGGCATTGGGTACAGCATAAAGCTACTGTACGTTTTGGAAACCGTTTAGAGAGATGTGAAAGAAATATTCTGCTTAGTTATCTTATAGAAGTACTTGTTATTTTTTATATCTTGCACTTTTATATATTAACAAACAAACTGAATTCAACTTTACCTTTCGTATTGCATTTATCTGCAGTCTAACGTGTCATAACAATACCTTTATTAGTTAAGCAATCCTATAATCATTGGCGGAGCCAGGATTTTTTCATACATCATATTATTCCTCACCTCCAGGTATTTTAATAAAGGTGCTCACTATAGTTTACTGCTCAATCAGCCTAGTTCTGGTTCTCAAACCCCCAAAAGCATGGATGAGACAGGCGGAGTGATAAGAATGTGAAAAGGCACATGCCAGAAAGTAAAATGACTTATTTTATGCATTTTAATTTTTTCATGCTTGTTTGTACTTCATATTTTTTTTAGTTAAGTTCACTGTGTTCACATATGTGCTTTAAATTACAAATAAAAATAGATATCAGCTTGCGCCTTATGTGATCTCAGATTGCAGAATATATTTTAGTGCATGCATTTGAGAGACATTCCATAAAGTGATACATGTTTTACACGCATGCACTTCTGGCAGCTTCAATCACCTCTTTTGTGATTATATAACTTAACTGATGACGGACCTACATTGTATGCAGTTTCTTGTTCACTTTATTTAAGATAAAACGGCTGACAGGACAGGGAAGTTTACTGACATAGCTAACAACATCTCATTAGACTGCAGTTCACTGTTCCTGTACTGAAGTTCGTCTGGCACCTTTTCTGCGCTGGTTTGACTTGTGCCTGGTGCTGGGGCGAAGTTGAATTTCGCGTTTGAAAAGTGTGTCTTTTCATGTGATCGTAAAGAGATATGCCAGCTCTGCATCTTAATAAATGCACTTCTTGTCAAGAAAAAAAGGGACAAAAACTGCAGTTTTAAGTGGAGAGGCCATCCCCTGGCTCCGCCCCTGCTTATAGTCATAAAAACAATAATGTATTGTTACTACATGAAGGGTTAAGCAGAATAGTGACCAATATGTGTATTTTATAAAACCAAATACACTGCATGTAAACACTTGTGTTTGACCTCTGAAATGTGACAAAGGATTTAAATGTATGGTTATATTTGGTTTATACTGTATTTAATGAACTGAATGAAACATTGGTTATTCATTCTATTCCATTGTTTTTCATTGGGGTAGTACCCTCAAAGGTGTGCCTTTGTACTTTATCTACCCATAAAGGGTGCATATTACTATCTAAGTGTAACTTTGACGCTCCTGTCCAGTGACAAGCTACAATTTTTGCACATTTTTTATGACTATGTATGCTAGAAAATCTATGTAAGAAGATTTGGTTGCCACCTGTGTTTTGTAAATAACAAAACACACACACACAAAAAAAACCAAAACCACAAAAACATCTAAGCTGTGGCAGGACAAACTGAAACAATAGGATTAACATCAAAATAAATATTAAAATTGTAGTTATCTATCCCTTGATACTGAGCCAAGAGACCTTCAGAGTCTGCAGGGTGGACATCAGCAATAGTGTGATTAGATATTTACATTTCTCAATGTATGGTATGAAAGTTAGAAGTTTGCTTTCTTCTGCCAGTAATGCCAAGATTTGTCTCTGATGATGGTCACGCACAGTGATAGTTCACAAAATTGGTTCAAGCAACATCTGGATGTGATAAAAAGGGTTGAGTCAAACCCAGTATTGGTTTTGTTTAAGGGGTGGTGTTACTGGTTGCTGGACAGAAACAGGGTTAAGTGGGTTCCATGTGCGAAGGAGAAATGGAGACACAGCTTGTTCAATTGCTGGCACCAAGGCTGCATCGTGTACTTCTTGTAAAACAGGACTGTCCGGGCAACTCAGAGTAAGGGGGGTTACTATAACCGAAGGAACAGTGAGACTTCTCTCAGGCTGACCCAGATACGGGCCTCTGGCTATAATATCTTCTCCAGGGTTCCCTGTGAGATCCTGCATCATTGCGGGGTGGGCCCGCTTTTCCCTGCGGTGCCGAAAGACGAGTATGAGAACCATGAGAATAACAATCAGAAGGAGGCAGGCCAGAAGTGGCAGGATGATAAGCAGGGGATCAGATGCAGGTCTCGGTAAAGACTCCATCCTCACCAAAGTATTTTCAGGGGAGGGGTCTAACTTGCTCATAGTGGTACGGTGCACATGAGGGACCGTGGATCTGCTTCGTGTGTGGTTCCCCCAGCGGTTTCGAGGTTTTAGCTTTGAAGCAGTCCTGTGTGGTCTTGTAGATGGATCTGTGTGAGATGGAGGGTACATAGCATTCGTTGTTCTGTTTAACGTCGGCATCTTGGTCGGCTCTGAAAGCATATGCTTCCCTGTAAGTGGGTCATAAGGTAAGACTAGGTACACAAATTCGCCCATGGCAGGCTGGACGTTGTCTGCCTTCAAAAGGAAAACAAATGAGTCATTGAGTGGATGGACCGCTGTGATGTTATGCCTGGGTGCTGTTGTGTTGCCATAAATGGTGTGGAAGTTGATGTGTTCCTCAATTGCCACTCTGCCTTGTTCCACATCCCTGAATGAGAAGGACTCCACCGAGTGAGAGGCTCCTCCGAGGTCAAATGTGATTTTGACTAGCTTGCCATGTTTCGGCGGTTCGAGAATTTCAAAAACGGGATCGCTAGCACTAAGGGAGGCCAATTCTGTAGCATCCAGGACGTCCTTTCGTAGCTTCACTGGGATACCATCTGGAATCCTGACATGCTCTCCAAGGTGGATCAGTGGCTTGACCGTGATGTTGACCACCTGGTTGGTCAGGTTACCCTCGGATGTGAAGACCATGAATTCAAAGCAGTCTCGAGGGGACGACAGGTCACTCATATTATAAAATACTCTGCCAGTGTGCAGGTCTTCTTGGTCAAAGTGTGTGACCGGTTCTTCCATAACCATGACGCTCCCATGACTTGGTGGGCTTGTAACTAAATACTTGATGGATGCACGTCTCTCATTGGACACTGCGGCCAG
The DNA here is from genome assembly GCA_032353835.1 of Enteromius viviparus. NCBI lineage: Eukaryota > Metazoa > Chordata > Actinopteri > Cypriniformes > Cyprinidae > Enteromius > Enteromius viviparus. The sequence continues at coordinate 2,872,873 of JAUCNO010000002.1, read as the reverse complement.
GTTCTCAAATGTCAGAGTCACTGTGGTCTGGCCCTGCAACAGAGTCAGTCCAGTGTTGTTGACCACACTGATGGTAATATTCTCTACCTCTACACTGAAGAGCTTGTAAAGTGGTCTGTGGAATCCATCAGTGATGCTGAAGTAGATGACCCCAGATGAGAGTTCCCCTTTTTGTACAAAGTGCACCCTTCCTTGATTTACATCAGCTTGGGTGAAGGTGCTGATAGACTTGTTGAGCTGACCCTCCAAAGCAAGGAAGCCATTTTTGGGCTTGCTGATGACAGTATAAGAAAGTTCCTCAGGTGGAGTGTCTTGGTCTTCCACATAAAGATTTTCGGGATCCAAGGTCACGGTGTCCCCTTCGACTACTTTGAGTCGAGGGGATCCGGTCTTGAGCACAGGGGGCCGGTCATTAACAGGGGTCACAGTGATGTTAAATATTTCAGATACTATATAATCTATATTCTGAGGTCGCTGAACAGGCTTTCCTTTTGGGATTAGCCACACGTCGAAGGTGAAGTTATCACGAGTGGTCTCTGAGTAGTCATGTACGTATATGATTCCGTGCTTATGGAGGTTAAATTGAGAGAACTTTGGTCTTTCATGTGTCAGGTTCTTTTCACCTACAACAATTGTACCGTGCTGGGGTGGAGAGGTGATTTCGTACCAGACCTCATGGAAATTACGTTCCTCTTCATCTAATTTTCCCAAAATGTTTGCAGCATCCAATTTTGATTTATCAATGAGAACACTGCTGCCCTCAGCGACAACAGCACCTAAATAATAAATGTGTTTGTTAGTATTGTTAAAGGAATAGTTGACCCCAAATTGTCAAAAAGTCAGAAATCATTACCAGTATTTGTTAAGAGGGCACTCCTATGCTCCGGGCCTGTATTTTCATAAGAGATGTGGATATTAAAGGTATGAGCTTGGAGGAATGCTGGGGGGCACGACGCCGTGAAGGTGAAGGAATCTGTAGCGGCCCATGAAACAGGTTTAGTCTGTGCATACAGCACAGCACGTTCTTTCACCTAAAACAACAAAAGTCAGTTAGCTTATTTATAAGTTAGAAAGGTCATATCCAACTAGTGGATCCAACCAATGAGCGCCGTCATGATGAATTCTAACTAAAGCTGGGCGATTATACAATCTCGATTTGTGATCGCGATCAAATTAAGTTCGATCACGGTGATCAGCTGTGGGTATACTTTCTCGATCACGTGTA
>JAUCNO010000002.1:2842308-2871548 GCA_032353835.1 Enteromius viviparus | reverse complement strand
TTATTTTCTCTTGCATATTTAGTATTGCTCTTTAATTAAGCAAAAATATGTTTTATCCGATTACTCGATTAATCGATAGAATTTTTAGTAGAATACTCGAATACTAAAATATTCGATAGCTGCAGCCCTAGTTCGATATATATCGCCCAGCCCTAGTCTACAAAACAAAATCTTAGAAGACCTTCGAAATGTGACGATCACAAAAACACAAGAAAATCAGAAAATCTTAGCTGCAATGATTTTCAACCTAGCTGAACATTGGAAACTCCCGAAATCTCTCGAGACTCCAGAACGTGTTTTACTGGACATGCTGTATAAAGCAGTTGCCACAAGCTGATCCTGCATCTCTGCTGTCCAAACGCTTTTTTGCAGCACCATGACTACATTTGTTATTGCGTGTCAGTCTTCTGTCAGCTTGCTTTCTGATTGGATTTCGTTTTGCGTGATAAACTCTAGATCATATCCACATTTGTCCTCGAGGTTCCTATGACTCAAGGTATGACGTAACTTCCGTCATGCGCCCGGTCAGAAGTCAGCCAAGAAGTTGAAACTCTGCGCTAATAATGTAATGCACCTTGAAGCTGTATGCCAACTGCCATTAAAATACAAAGGAGGAACTCTGCATGCAGTCAGGTTCAAATTTAAAAAACTAGAAATACTTTTGTTACAAAAAAAATGATCAATTTGCTTCAGAGGACATGTGATAACTCTCCGGAGGTTAGTTTTACGATGCTGTACTTGTGGAAATATCCAATTTACGGATCTTCAAAATAATGGGCACTATCCACCCGCATAACCAAGCCTGGAAGAGCCAGGATACTTTTTTTAAAAACTCTAATTTCTACTTTCTAAAACTCTAAACTATTAATCACTTTTGACATCTTATAATTGAAATTGAGAAAGAAATGCTGTTCTGACCAAGCATTAGAGCCAAATGTGGAAAAGTGTTTCCAATACCTGTATTTCCTTACGGGACTGTGCTACAGTTTTTAGCAGGTTGAGTCTTTCCCTCTCAGCCGGGCCCATCATCATCTTCTCTAGGGCCAAAAGTCTGTCCAGAACCGATGAATCTGGTGAACTGTAACATTAGGCCATTAGCACTTGCACATCTGCCAGAAGGCATCAGGTTATACATATTAGTGCATTCATTTAAAACTGGGTCTTTATCATTATAAAATGTCTTTACCGTCACTTTGTTGAGTTTTCTGAAGTTGATTAATGGTCACATAAACAACCAAGTAAATATTTAAATAAAGAGCAAGCAATTAAATTTAAAATGACTTAATATTAAGGTTGATTAGTCTCAAACGACAGTGTAGTAAGTTAATTTAAAAGCTAAAATCACAGCAACAAAAAGAGATTTACTGCACCAAATATTTTCAGATCGAGTGTTTTAGCTTGATTTAACACATAGCTGTGCTTCTGGCACCAATACCAAATGATGGCCCAATGCACACACAATAAATGAGTTTATATGTTGTAATGCTTATGTCTTACTTGTGTGGATGTACGGGCAGTGATGAGGACTGTTCAGCCTTCTTTCCCTCTTTAGACCTTTTGTTCTGGGACTCACCAGAACCTCCAGCCTCCTGCTCCTCTCTGGTTCTCTTCCCAGGAGCTAGGAGCGAAGGGATACAATTATTATTGCATATCCTGTTATCAACAACATACAGAGAAAAAAAATAAGTAAAGCTAATTTTGCATTGCTAACCAATCGCAGGAGCCAAAATGGATTCCCTGACAAAGGGCCGATTGACAATCTGTTTAGACTTGGCTGCAAAGTTGAGGGCTGAGAAGGTGTCAAAGTAGTATCTGTACTCCGGTGCAATGTTTGTGATCATGACGGAATGGGCTGAACCGCCCAGAGAGTCCTGCAGCAGACGGGTCAGTTTACTGTCTCTGTAGGGCACGCGGCCCCCGGCCCCTGTGTTCAGAGCATCCACCACTTTACTGAGGGTGAAGAGGGACAGGTTGATGGCTCCGCTTTCTTTCAGACGGATGCCCTGATTTCCTGTGCGCCGGTTGTCTTCTGAACCTGCCAGGTCAACTAAATACAGCTTCCCTGTTTGCTGTCTGTGTGGCGGCCCACGTTGAGACTTCACTACCTGAGAGCAAGCAGACGCATTTATGTCATTATTAGTCTTTTGCAGAAAGACAGTAACTTTATAGGGCTTTCAGGTTTGTTTTTTTAGGCAAATCAACGTTGCTTTTTAAACAAATTAAAAACATGGTAAACTGCATTCCTTAAAATGATGCATTATTAATATTGCTTTGATTTATGCATTATGATGTACAGTAGAAAAATATTTGTGTCTTAATTCAACTAAGCGTTTTGTCTCTCACAAATAAAACCAGCAGACACTGAGTTCAGTGGTATTAGTTTGGAGATTTAATGTCAGCACCAGCTACCAAATCATGGTCTACCACACAGAGACCAGGACCTGCTTAAGTGCTAATGGAGAACTAGAATGAAGAGAAGTGTGCTTGTTCAAACCTTTATGAGGAGGATAGCGTGACTGCGGCTGGAGCGCTGGTTGAGTTTAGTAGAGGCTGTGGTGCGGTTTAGACTCGCGGGGATAAAATGAGTGTCGAAATCGCTAAAGGATGAAAGTGGTGTGCGCGTTAAACCAGGAATGAGGATGTTTCGGTCCTTGTCTTCGCGTATGGGCAGGTCCTGAGAACCCGGGGACAACAGGTCCAGCACCTATAGATGCACAGTGCATCAATATACAGCTGACCATATACATAAAAAAACAAATCTTACACTAGCATTCAAAGGATACTTCATTACATATAAGAAAGGAAAAAAAAAAAGTTTAAAATGTATATATATATATTTTTTTTTTTCAAATGCTGCTCTTTTGAGCTTTATTTTAAAAAAAAAGTAAAGTTTCTAAAGCGGCAAATCAAAACCTAAGACCTTTTCATTGTATATCTCAAGGTAAGACATCCCAACTGAGTATTCCCAACCATCCTGCTCCTTTTTCTGAGCTTCAACCAGTTTGAAGACCTCCTTGACAGCTCTGGGAATAACGCCCGGCTGCTCTTGACTGCCGAGCATGGTGTGCGTCTTTCCTGAAGGAATAAGAAAGCTGTTTAGACTGTGAATGGACTATATTATGGCACTTCATAATAAAGACGTTTTCTTAGTTAATAAAGAAATCTAAAGTAGGGCTGGGCGATTATACGATCTCGATTTGTGATCGCGATCAAATTAAGTCTGGTCACAGTGATCAGCTGTGGGTATACTTTCTCGATCACGCGCATAACATGCTGCAATAAAGTGCACGACAACAAATCACAACCCGCTTTCCTGGCACCGCGCTGTCTGCTAGAGTTGTGACGTTCGCGAATGAACCGATTCTTTTTAACGGCAGATAATGATGAACGATGGGAGCGGAGTTGTGGTGTGAGACGTTCTTTTTGTCCTTCTTTTTTCCTATGCGTGTTTCACACAGATGCACACAAATTATCTCCTCTGCGAGACAGAACAGTTATAGGGGGTGCTACTGCCTAACAGCATCAGTGTTGCCAACTATTTCCATTGAAAAGGTAGCTGTCTGCCCAAAAAGTAGCTAAATGTTGCCATTTGATGTCACGCTCTAATTTGCATATCAGTGATGTCATCACGTAGAATCTGACAAGAGCAATCCTGTCATGTCTCTACTCTTTGAGGCGCCGTATTATATTACATTAAAACATTACATCCAGATGCAGAATAAATAGGTTTTTATTATTATTATCATACTACTTTGCATGATGTCTTCTGATTAAAAAATCGTGATTAAAAATCGAGATCGTTTGATATGGGGAAAAAAATCGTCATCACTTTTTTTGCCATAACGCCCAGCCCTAATTCGAACTTCCCGTCTCGATAGAAATTTAAGTTAAAATGCAGAAAGGTTTGACTGAATCAGTTTAGCAGAAACGTTTTCAGCATAACTAATTATAAAAAGGTGTTCGGGGATAAGCGGTGCTGTTGCCACGGTAACAGCAATCTAACTAAAACAAAGCTGAAAACTTTGAACTGTTGATATGGTAGTTAAAATACAGTATGTAAAATAATAAAATGATGTGTTTTGTGGACAAAATCCTTTGATCTTATCGAGAACTGTATGTGTTTTCAATGCAGCTGACCATGGGTCACTTCACGTCATCTACCCACTCAACTATAGTTGAGTAACTGTACAAAGACAGACATTGCTACACTATAATGTGATGCAACTATAGCGCCATGTACTTCATAAAACCATTTTCATTGGTTTAACTTAATATTACAAGCTCAGAAAATAAGTCTTGACTAGAATTTGTCTAGAAACACCAGAGACCGGAAATGTAAAGCATGGTTCCTGTATCAATTGGGCGAGATTTCCACATTCAAGAAAAAGGTGGATAAATGTTATTTAATATCACATTTTAAAAATAAATCAGCTTAAAGAACAAGCAAGTCACTAGAAGATGAGGAAGTGTTGGCATTATGCTTTAGCATTTCCTCTATGTGGTTGATTCAAATATCATGTAACAGAGTGAGGTTTGCATCCTAATTTCTTACTGCCCAAACAAAAAAAATAATAATTGACATCATTAAAGTGACTTGCAGTAGTCATATATAGACTTGCTGAAGTTGTTGGCCATACAGATGTGTCAAAATACAATATCTGTCCAAACCACGAAACTGTACATGGACATGGAAAAGCATCCTTGAAATCATATATATCTACATATGCATGTACATATCTACACTACATATCAACATCTATGCTGAAAGACATCTGTAGTAGACATTTAAAATGTTAAACATTGGCAGAAATTGCTAGCTCAGTACTTCCATGTGAACATATTTCAGAAAAGTAGTACACATTTTAACATCACTCAACTAAACTTGGAAGCAGATTTCATAAATACCATATTTTGGGTAAAGGACGAGATTTCTTCTGTGGAATTTTCATCTCGTTTCCAAATCAGGCTGCCAAATCTTGGAGGTGATGTCACAGTGTATGCAATGGTGCGATTACCATAAACATCATCAAAGTCATTTGTGATTATCAGCAGGTCATCTTCAGTAATTAACTCTGAAGCTCCTGTAGAAGAAGGATACAGGAAATACATAATTTACATCACACAGACAGTTGCATCATTACTGTTTCTAAGACTAGGCCAGTCTGAGTTTCCCTTTGTATGATCCAGTCTGCTGCAGTATCTTGTTCTACCCTATTGCTTTATATGAATGGCACCCTTACTTTTCTTCTAAAAAAATGTATAGCATTAACAGCAGTAGAAAATATCACTGGAGTTTTATTTGAAGAAACCGGCTACAAATAAGTCCTATGTTTCCTTTAAAGCACAATAAAATCTAACCTGGGAAAACTTTGAACTCTTGATTTTTCTCTAAGCTGATAACCAGAGATTGGGCTGCAACACTGAAGATTTGCCTTGGAGCAAAGTTTAACCCATCGTTGACTTGAAAGTGAAATCCTCCAGACAGGGCACCTGTCAAAATATAAATACCTCAGCCTTATTGAGAGATCAAGGAAAATGGGTTATCAAATCTTATTGGCACTTTATAACGCAAACTAACCGCTATGTACAAACACTAGCTGGCCATGACTGATGTGCTCTTGGGTGAAGTTCAGAACAGGCCTGGAGGGGGCGCTCTTCAGGGCTAGATGTCCATTACTTGGTGGAGTAATGATGAATTCTAGATTCTCGGGAGGAGAATCTGGATCCTCAGAATTGAGGTCTTCAGTGGTTATCTGTGTCACAGAACCTTCCCACACCTAATGACAAAAACACACCATCAGTTCTGGTCATGTTTTGTCAGTTGAGGTCTGACATTTTTCACTAGAAGCTTTTTTACTACACCAGAGGCTGTGTGTTTACTGAGCCTCCTGCTGGCCAAAGTGGGCAACTAAAGTCTAGGCCTCCACACAGTTTAAAGGAATAGTTCACCCAAAACTGAAAATTCTGTCATCATTTACTCACCCTCATAAAGAAATTTGTAACCAGGCTGTTTAAGGTCACCATTCACTTCCATAGTAGAAGAAAAATACTATGGAAGTCAATGGTGACCCAAATCAGCCTGGTCACAAACGTTCTTCAAAATATCTTCCTACAAGGATGTAACTAGGGTCTGTAACTACTCAAGTGTGAATAAACGATGAAAAAAATTTCATTTTTGTGTGAACTATTTCTTTAAACTAGTTTTAACAAGTGCATTTTTCCATGATGAAAATGGAAAAACAATGAATGCAAAACCTATATTAGATGAATGTACTACAAATTTGTTAGGTTTGTGTAAAGAAAATAAAATCCAGTTGTTCCTACTTTAAAGCCTACAATTTAATTTCACGATACTATATGAATAAGAAGATATACACATTGGATTAAAGAAAAAAATCACCTTAAGAATTCTGTTGAGAGTTACTATTGGAGGTTCATCGTTTATGGGTGTTATATTGACATGGACCACGAATGGCAAACTTTGCTTCCGGATATCTGTGTTATTGGCCACCACTGTAAAATTATCAGCCATGGTCTCACTTCCATCATGGACATAGAATATGTATCCCTGTTCAGCCTGCAGCAAAAGAAAGAATACAATTCTGTAACAACTTTGATTATAAAAACCACTAGTGAATATTATCCTTTCATAATAATTATGCATATTTACTAATGTAAGCTGTGATAAATATATTGCCTTGTTTTAACCTTTATGGGAGTGAAAAGAACCAAAATAACAAATGATGAGTAGAACTCACTTGAGCCCTTGTGAAAGATGGAATGGGAACACCAGGGATCCTCGAGTGTTCAATTCGTCCATGATGAGGCCCTTCGGTTACAAGATAAAAGATCTGAAGTCCGTGAAAGTGTCGGCTGAGAACTTTGATGATGTCCTGAGTGAGAGCTTTAGAAGAACCCTCTATCAGGGTCATATTGGACACCTCTAGTGGGATGTGCAGTGGGATTATATCCACTATGACTACCAGGTCAAGGACTGTTAGAACACCATTGGTTATGTCAAGTGAGAAGGAGTCATTAACATATCCACACTCTGTTTGAACATACTGAACATGCCCTTCATTGATATCACCCTGTGAAAAGCTTCGGATGGGATTCTCTTTACTGCCACGGTAGTGATCTTCTTCTAGCATAGATATCTGCAGAAAACCATAGGTGGGATTCATCTTCACAGTATACACAATCTCGAAAGGTTTGTTATCCTCATGAACGACCTGGAACGAACCACAAATGCACATTAAATAGATAGATAGGATTAAATAGTCTACATTTCATCATCTGAAAATGATTTTGATGAAGTAAAACTAACCTGGAGAATGTCCTTGTTGATTTTAACAGGCTTTCCTTCTTCCACCACAACTGGGTTGTTGTGAATGACTCTTGGAGGCTTCTGGTGACTCTCAAGGTACACCTTAACTGACACACTTACATCCAGACGGAGGCCTTTAACCTTGCTGGTGAAGTTAAAAAAGTCCTCCAGTATTTCACTGTCGTCGTGATGATACACTACATGGCCCATCTTCAAGTCATGCTGTGTGAAAGTGTTTGCTTTTATATCACTGCAGTAAAGAGTCCCATGGCTCGGTGATAGAAACACCTCGAAGACCACTTCTTCATCGTGCCTGATATCCATATTAGTGGAGATACTGAAATTAGCAACTCCTAAACTGGCCATCTTGCCTTTCTGGACCAAAAGTCCCGTGTTGTTTGCCACCTTAACAAATGGATCATGGGCAGACACTTCAAGTAGTGTTGATGTGTAGTGCTTCCCATCTGATACAAAGAGGACAAAGCGGCCATAACTCACGCCTTTGTGAATGAACAGCACTCTCTTCTCTTCTAAGTCCTTCTGATGGAATTGATAAAGCTTGTGTGTGGTGTCATTTACCAGGACCAGCTCCCCCATAGGGATCTTTCGTCTGGTATAAAGCAGATCTTTGTCATCAAAGTCTGTGTCTGCATCATGGTAGCACAAATCTTCCAGTGTAAGCAACCGCTGGCTGTCACGCACCACATGGAAAACCTTATCCACAACACGGATGGGTTTCTGATCATTAACCAACTGGATGGAAATATTAAATGTACCCTTCGTGCCTTGGGACTTATTTTTCAGAGAGCCAAAAGAGGCCAGGAATGTAAATGCATCATGGGTGGTTTCACTATCATCATGGACATACAAAATGTGTTCTTCTGAAATGTCCTGATTAGTGAACTCTATTATGCTGGCAGAGGAATTGGAGAGGTTTATTTTTCTCAGTACCCCATGTTTTGGGCTGCTGGTGATAGTGTAGTGTATTGCTCTAGAGCTGGGTGTCTCTGAAAAAAGCATTGCTTTAGTAATGACTTTACTTTCTCCTTCCAAGAGAGAAAGTCCATTACTTTTAAAAATTATGTTATGAATATCTGCCTTGATGCTGATTCTGAACTCGTGAATCCCTGACAGGGCGAATTTTGAGAATACTTGAAAGTGAAACATGTCTCTTGTATCCTCAACGGGGCTTTCTAAGAGCTCATACTGCAATTTGTGATTAGTAACGTCATCTTGGCTGAAAGTTGAGTTCTTTTTTAAAATCTTATTACCAAGAAGAAGATGTCCTTTCCTTGGTAGTGTCAATAAACGGATGTAAAGGTCATTTTCCGAAAGTCTTGCACCCTTGGTAACAACATGGAATTGCTGAGCTGTCAATGTGACTTTCTGTTCACCGTCTATCTCCACCTTACTTCTGGTGATCCTGTAACGAATCCAGCGTATTCTAATCAAAAATAACAACTCGTCCGTAATGACTGAGCCGACTGTGGCTTTGCATTTGAAACTGTCAGTGACATTACTTTGCTGCGTCCCGTGGAAGGTGTTGAGGTATCGTAGACGCTCTTTTTCCAGAAGTTTTTGCGTAAATGTGCTTGTCTGCTTCCACTGCCCACTTGAATGCAGCCTTTGAAGCTCACCATAGATTGGTGGCACGGTGACGTCATATCGAATGTCCACTGCTTGTTTAGGAACATTGACCTGCACAGCAAGATGTTTGTTACTAATATAGGTTGCTTCACCTTGGGTTACCTCTACTCCGGTGTTGTTGGCAACCTTGTGTTCTAGGGGTACAGCGATGATCCTGAGTACCACTGTGTTGCTTAACTTGTCCCCATCGCTCACCCTAATAGCCATTCTGGCGTTTTTGACACCTCTGTGGACATAACTCACTTTACCCTGCTCTAGATCATTTAGAGAAAATGAGGCAACTGCTCTGCCCGGTTGGTCCTCGATCTCTAGAAAGCCTGAAACAGCATTCAGGTTTCCAAGGACTGAGAACATCAGGTCTGTTGAGTTACTGTCAGGATCGATGACCCTGAGGACATCTGTGCTCATACGACGTCTTGAGCGCTCTAGAAGAATGAAGAGGCTGCCCTCAGGAAGGCTGAGTTCAGGAGCGTCATTGACAGGCGTGATGCTGATGTTAAATCTGTGCAGACGGTTCCCTTTGAGAAAGCTAGGCACTTCCTTTTTGCTGTTGGTGAAGATGGAAAACATGAAAAAGTCTACTAGGTCCTCAGATCCTCCATGGACATACATGACCCTTCCATGCCAGAGATCCATGATACTGAAGGTGTTCTCACCTACATCAGGGTCAACATCCAGTCGGAGCTGCCCATGGACTGGCTGCTCTTCAACGTGAAACATAATCTGCGACTGACGGATCCCAAGCTTACGGAACTCCAGATTAATCTTAATGTGTTTAGACTGAAGTGGTGCCCGTCCGCCTTCAAGTACCTCCAAATCCTTGAGTAAAAGAAAATTTTTCTTGTCCATTTCAGGTAGGGCATCTGTGATATTTTCCGAATCTATTGCAATAACTGATGGACTTGTGGTACTGGGTCCAAACTGTTTTTGTGGCTCACAACCAACAGAAATATCCTTGGTAACCAATGCTTTCGGAAGGCCCATCCTTTGGTAATTGACTCTGATATTCCTAAGACAGCCTTTAAACGATCCTCCTCCTGTACGCTTCCCTACCATAGAGAGCAATCTATTCTTGCGGACTTCTGCGTAAGTGCTGACATCAACCCCACCTAGGAACAGAGGTCCAGTAAACTGCAACGCACTGGCATTTATCCCAAAGCTCGAATTGTGCATCTCCAATCCCAAAGTAAACTGAAGATTCAAAGGAGACAAATAGAGCCGCAAAATGTGCCATGCCCCGTCATTGACGACCATCAAGGAACGCAATGCTGTCTTGGTTACACCTATTTTAATGATAGAAATAAGGTGACCCTTTTGGATCTCCAGGGCAAAATAGTTACCGTTTCCTGCAGAGCTGTATAAAAGGATCCCCTCTGAATGTACTGTATGCAGTTCACATTCAAATACACCCTCTTGGGGTACGTCCCATGTTGGTAGGGACATGTATGCTTTGGAACTGAAAAAACTTATAGAATCGTTGATAGAGGCTGAAAACTGTGGGCTGCAACCAAGCGACACTTCATGAATCATTTTGTATCCAGAGTAAGGCCGAAGGGAGGACAGGAGGTTATGCTCATTGAACAGAACCTCATCCAGACACCCCCGAAAGCCAAGCGGCGTTTCATTCGCTGAGAGGTAGGATGTTTCCAGATTCCCGACACCACCAACAAAAAGTCCATCCTGGACATCCAGTTCAAAGTCAGGTCCTGGCATCTTAGCAGATGTTATAGAGTTTTTGTCCACAGTAAGTGTGATGTTGTCATTTTCATGTTGAAGTTCTAATGTGTGCCAGGTCAGATCATTCAAGGGAAAACCCTTCTCAGAACGAACAGTCCGTTCCCCAGATCCAAGCTGAATCCGCACCTGACAAAGATGGACAGAAGATCTGTACATTAATGTAGGAAGTAATCTTTTTAAGGGTTAGTTTATCCCAAAATGATTTTTTTTATTATTTACTCACCCTCATGTTGTTTCAAACCCATAAGATTTTAAGATAATTAAGAAATTCAGATGATATCAGAGAGCTATCTGACCCTCCATAGACAGCAACAAAACTGAAATGATCCAGGTCCAGAATGTGACATCAGTGAGTACGTTTACATGCAGCCAATATCCGGGTTATGATCGGGTTAAGGTCGGTATTCGGGTTTCTGAGTTGATCAGAATAACCCGTTTACAAGCATAATTAGAAAGAGTTACCCCTAACTTGCATAACCCGATTTAAATGCGGACGTTGGGGTAGCGTCAGGACGTATGGACTACATCAAGACGCAATATGCGTCATTTCCGGTTCTTCTTGTTTCAGTATCCGTGAAAACAACAACATGTTTCCCAGTTTGGAAGAGATAGCGACCGCGTTTGTTTGCGCATTAGTGCTGGTATTGACCCACCAGCAGCTCGTCACTCCAAAAGTGTTGTGCTGTGCCGCGACTCGCCATGTTGCTCCCGACTTGTTGTTTACTTCCGGTGTTCTGGCGAATACAAGAAGTCTCGCTACTCAAAAGACCAAGATTCCTTGCGAACCAAGCATGCACAGAAGACACGCTTTGATGGGGATATCCCGATATGCGTTTACACGACCAAACATTCGGGTTAGAAAAGGGTTAACCCAGGTGTAGTAACCGGGTTTTTAAAAACCCGGTTATGAGCATATCCGGTTTTTTGGCGGGGTTTACATGGCAGTGCGGAACCGGGTTATTGTGAATATCCGGGTTTTAAAAGGGTTACTGGCTGCATGTAAACGCACTTAGTGACTCAACTTTAGTTTTGCAACGCTACGAGATAACTTAATCTCGTAGCATCCCAAAACTGAAGTTGATCCACTGATGTCACATGGACTGTTTTACTGGTGTTTTTACTACGTTTCTGGATCTGGGATCATTTCAGTTGTGTTGCTGTCTTTGAAGGGTCAGACGGCTCTCTGATATCATCAGACATATCTTCATTTGTGTTCTGAAGTTGAACAAAGGTCTTACGGTTTTGGAACAACACGAGGGTGAGTAATTTATGACAGAATTTAAATTTTGGGATGAACTAACCCTTTAAAAAAGAAAATTACTTCCAGTACGGCTAGTGGAGAGTCGCCATGTTAGTATTTCCTAGCTTGAAAAGACTTGTCAGGACAGTGATGCATGTGGGGGTTAAGACTATGAACAGCTTTTTTGTCTGGAAGCAACAAGAAATCACTTGCCTATTGTTTTTGCCTGTGGGCAAAAAATATCTGCGTTGAGCGTGTACCTTACTACAAGTCAGATGAATGTTACTGCCACAGATAGGAATGAGTTTAAGCTCAGTATTCATATAAGATTTCACTATACTCTAGTTTAGGCGGTTCATCTGAACTGATCGACACATGCAACATTTCATTTAGTAAACTCAGCTGCAAAACTGCAGTGATCTCACGCAATCGTATTACTGTATGCTTATGCTAAAATATTCTTTCTGTTTTTTACTTATTACTGAAATTAGTGCATATTCTGTTAAAAAAATGCATAAAAGAGAAACTAATAAATAATATAAAATTAAATGTCAAATTACAGGTTACAATAAACGTCTATACATAGTGTTGTATATGAATATCTCTTTTTAGTAAAATCATTGAAATGTAACGCATTTAATTAATCACCTGTACTCTGCCAGAATGCAGCCCCACCCAGAGGAAGTCTGTCTCTCCAGCCGCCAAGAACAGCAGGCCACTGGGTCCAGAGGTTCGAAACCGTACATGGAACGACGTCTGACTAGACAACTCAACTGCTTTCAAATGCACAAACCCATCGCCATAGAAAGAAGCTGAAAAGTCATTTGTACTAGAATTAGGTTTTTTATAGAACACCTACTGATGCACGTGCTTCATACAGCATAAACATGACACAGTTTAGAACAGTTAGAGCAAACATTCCTTCAAACTAAAAATGCTAGAGGGCAACATGTCTTGCTGTTTAAGAAATGCAACTCATGCATATCCCCATCTCCTCAGTTTTTGTCTGTCATCTTAAGTGCATGGGCTATTCTTGCTTACTGTATGTATTCGAGTTGTTATTGCCCCTGGTAAATGAAGAGTTTTAATTGGGCTGAACAGCTCAGTGACAGCTGCTGCTCTGTGCTTAATGCAGTTTAGACTAAGTGCTGTTGTGTCTGCAACCCTCTAATGCTTTATCAGAATTCAATTAATGCATTTTAATGTGCCGAACGCCTTTTAAGAGCACAGTAGTACGGCTTAATTTCTAGAGCACTGTGTTAAAGAAGTCAATAGGGATTAAGCACAGTGACTGGGGATGAGCAGGGAATTTTTACTAATTAGATTGCTCACATGTATTATTATTCAACCTGTGGGGGACAGATTGTAAAAGTATGTCCAAGTTACTTCATAAACGAATGCACCACAAAGTGGCCTCAAACTTAAGTTTCATAACTATCTAAATGTCTTTAACTTCAGTACAGAAGAATTATGTACGTCATGAGCACTGGGGTCGTGTTTTTAAACGCTTAAAGCGATATTATCTCATCTTTCCGGTAATTATAAATGCATTGAATATCTGTCTTGGGACATGCACGCTGCAAGTACTGTAAACAAAATGAAATTGGACAGATCGGATTATATCTAATCCCATATCAGACATGTGCATAAGTGACTTTGTACAGTGAGGTATTAATTAGGCCTACGCCTTACATGTCACTATCTAAAATTGTGCCGTTTATATTCTCTGCGATTTTGAATTATTAATTGAATTATTTTCTGTAACTGGTAATCGTTCCATCTAAACAGAATTATTAAAGCCGATGTCAAATTCTACTGTGATGAAACTAGAAATATATAAACTACTGAAAACAAAATGATTTGACCTGCATGTTGCGTTAGTGTCAAATAAAAGTATAGACCGATTATAATATATTATATTAGTATCCCTGCTGACACTCACCTCCGAAAGTCTTTCCAGCAGCAGTCAAAGACAGAAGCACAAACACGCGCCACAAAATCTTTTGCTCGAAGGAAATGTGAATCCACATGTTTCATAGCATTTCAGGTCAATTCAAATGTCTTATTGATTTAATATTCCCCAAAGTATGTCCATCGCGCGATCTTAAATCATTGATAACTTTACATCACTGTACCTGCAAATCTGTCATCTCAACAACGTCACGAGCGTGTGTCGGGTTACCCCGCCCCTTCATGCATATTCATAAATACGCCATAATTACGGAGAAAACTACCACGCTCTCCGAACTTGCCCAGCCTCTTCATTCATATTAATCAGTGTGCTTGTACTTTAGCAGCAGTAATGAGAGCTGCAGAATCTGTTATTAATCTGTTATCGTATACTGTGGAATAATCATGTTAAAGCCGATGCTTTTCTGACATATTTTGTCATTCTTTTATAAGTATTTCTTGTTTCTTTGAAGGTTTTTATAAAGATAGCATATATTATCATGTAGTAGCAATACACATAGTAAAAGCATGTTGAAATAATGTCTATTTTGTAGTGATATATGTTTCCAATGACCACGAGGGGGCGCAGCGACACAATAAAAACAGCTAATGTTGCTTCTTTCGTAGCAGATCTATTATCAGATAATAATTATGTATATTAACATTACACATTTTATTCTCAGGCCAGTGTGAGTAAAGCACGCTTTTATTCAATTGAAGAGTAATGAGTGTGCCAATTCGATATATTATTACCTTTATATTTGTTATCTTTTTAAACATGGAATTACACATACAAGATATACTGTGTGAAATACATAACATTATCACAAAATGTCCATAAAAAAGAGGTGCTCCAGAGTAATTCCACAGTATATAAGTACCATCCCAGTTCTGTGTTTGTAAGGGAAGTCAAACAGCAAATCCAGACTGTGTATCTGACAGCTATATTCTGAAGTGAGTGAAGAGCCAATAAGACCATAACCAACCATAAGCAGATATGCCAAGAAAAGCAAATGTTAGGTAACACATTTCCTCCTATCTGGGGCAAAATCCCCTCCAATACTTTTTCATTTCGGACTTGCTGTCAATAATGACTCCCTATCGTCTGTGTCTTTAATATCTGCCTTGTTCTTCAACATTAAAGTTCTGTTATTTCAGCTGCACTGTTGAATCATCTTAACACTCTTATAAATAGCGTTCAGGGAAAACATGTTTGTTATTGCCAAAGCTTTAAAAACCTGTTGTTTTGAGTGCCCGTGAAGTGGACGGGATCCAAATGAAGGTCAGCACTGGGGCAGTTTGGAGAAACTGTTGACTGATTCACTTGATTTTGAGCGTCTATAATTGTTCCAAATGAGCACAAGCCAGGCCTGTATCCTGTGATATAGAGCAGCGTGTTCTGGGCCATGTGTTTACTGCCATTCATTTGGCTGCGGTGGGTGGAGATCAACCGCTACATCAGGAAAGACTTATGGATCACTTGGACAAATGTAAATATGTCTTCACTAAAGCATGTTCTTAAAGGAGTAGTTCACACAAAACTGAAAATTAGCTGATGATTGGCTGACCCTCAGAGCATCTAAAGTGTAGATGTGTTTCTTCATCAGAACAGATCTGGAGAAATAGCATTACATCAGTGTCTCATTAATGGATGCTCTGCAGTGAATGGGTGCCGTCAGAATGAGAGTCCAAACAGCTGATAAAAACATCCACAGCACTCCAGTCTATCGTTTAATGTCTTGTGAATTGAAAAGAAGTGAAGTTTTAAGAAACAAATCCATCATTAAAACATTTTTAACTTGCTTCCAGCTACAATTCAGGTCTATAATAAATAATATTGCTTCCTCCTAGTTGTCTTACCTGAATCAGGAAAGAAATATGCACAGGTCAAGCATCATGAGAATGATTCAAAACAATTCTAAACAAATATGTTGGTGGATTTTGATCAGGGTATGTTCACTAGAGGAAGCGTTATTATGGATTAGGTCTTTCCTGTTACAGTGACTTTTCTGTCTCTATGATTTACGTACTCATATTTTCTGTAAAATAGTCACATATTTATAAGAAATTGATAAAATTATATATATATATATATATTAGGTCTGCTTTATCTTTATATTTTGTTTTTTACAAACCTTTTAATTGATATGCGTTTCATTTTAGTGCAAAGTAATCAGCTTCCTCTAGAAATATAAAACGTGAAATGATAAAAACCTCTATATTTTTAAATGATGTTATGGACTTAGCTACTCTTACATAAAAATTATGTGAAAGTATTTTTATTTTTGTACATTTTTCTTCATTTACCGTGTCCCTAAACTAATTTTCCTCCCTGTTAGGATGTACTTCCTCGCCTTCCAAAATAGTCTATGATTCTATTGACATCATTTTCAAGAAGTGATATCGTTCATTTATTCCCGCTGGAATTTAACTCTACTAATGGAGGTAATGATCACCTCTCACTCATACCTTTTTTACGTTTTTGAAAGGTTTTCCTGCTTGTCCAACTCTTAACGTTCCACTCTGTTAGGCTATATTATGGAGAATGTTCATCGGATCAAAAACATATCGGACAGTTATAAATGATATGTTCATCTGTAGAAGGTTAGAGAGCACTGAAAAAACTACAGCTAATTTAGCTCAACATTTTCCACCCTGTTAGGTTTATAGAGTGAGGAAACTAGAGTTCCATATATCTAAACATGTCACTATTTTGCTAGAATGCTAAAAACATGAAAAACATGTAAAAAAAATTTCAAAGACTATGCAGCCAAAATGTTACCGTATACCAGAAATGACCAGATTATGAACTCATATTTTGACCAGTAGTGTTAATGTTAAAACATCTTCATCTTAAACACACAAGACATTAATTGATGGACTGGAGTGGTGCTGATGTCTTTAATCGGCTGTTTGGACTCTCATTCTGACGGCACCCATTCACTGCAGAGCATCCGTTGCTGAAACACTGATGTAATGCTAAATTTCTCAGAATCTGTTCTGATGAAGAAATAAACTTCTTGCATGGCTAGAGAGTGAGTACATTTTAACCAAATTTTAAATTTGGTTAAGCTGTTGCTTTAACTACCCAAGATTCACATTTTACAAACTATACGATCAGTTAATGTAACGGGACCTGAATATTAGGTAAGGCTAAGTTTTAAGAGCGAACAGGGTTGTTTCAAACACATTACTGACCCTCAAATGGTTGCATAACAAAAAAGAAGGGTAATTTTTTTCCCCCCAAAAGGCCTACTTTTTCAGAAATGACCAAATATGCAATGTCCCTGAGACTGCTCCAAAACCCACAAGTTCTGATTTGACAGATCAGTGTCGGCCTCCAAACACTCTTAATTATTCCAATATGCAGTGGATGGAAAAAGCCTGCTCTGGACCCAGTAACTGGGCTACATGCATAGTTTATTCGTGGATCATGGTGTAGGCTGACACCAGATTGCATAACAATCCACTTTTTTGGATCTCTGACTGCCCTGAGACGGGCCGTATCCGGAGTGAACGTAGACAGCGGGCCTCTGCAATAAGTCTGGGATTGTGCAACAGCAAACCAATTGAAAGCAGACAGCAAGCGCTCCTGCTAATACTGATATGTTCTCTTTGATGTACATTTAAAGAGGAATTTAAACAGTTATCTAAAGCTGTGGTGTCCTACATTATCACAAACCATTTGCTTAGCAATTTGTTAAATTACTAAAATGACATTGACTGAATGTAAAAAATATGTAGTATGTGTATATATTAATACTTTTATTAAGCAAGGATGAATTGCACTGATCAAGTGACAGTAAAAACTTCTATACATTGTTGCAAATATTTATATATATGTGTTCATATGCAAGCGTATATATGTAATAAATGCTGTTCTTTTAAATATGAATGATTTCTGAAGGATCATGACACTGAAGTAATGATGCAAAAAATTAAGTTTTAAATCACATGAATTAACTGCATTTTAAAATATATTATAGTGTTGGGGTTGCTGGGTTTATATAGCCTAGAAAAAAAAATACATTACGTTGTAATGTATTTAGTATTTGCAGACTTGCTGTCTGCAATATCCTGTCAGAACAGAACTGCGATCTATTTCGGAGAACCACGACCCTAAAGCGTTTAGCAATGGCATGTGCACAAACACAAACAAACATGTAAACACAATCTGACTGATATTCTAGATTGCATTCAGATTCAATCAGCGTGGCTCTGCATGCCTGCAAGATGAAGGCTCTATTAGACAGAGGCCTCGGTGCTCAGGGGAACTCCTCTGACATCTGATCTTCTCAATCTAGACGCCTGATGGAGGGAAGGGCCAGCTGGTGGCCCTGAAACACTGCTCGGGATCAACAACTACATTGTGCATCCATTATACACATATAATGGAGAAAGAGAAGCACCTGTGAGAGAGGGCAACAGCAAAAACCTTTAAATGTTTTGACCCATTTCATACATGTACGTGTGTGTGTGCATGTTCATGTGCGGGTTTATGAGGACACAAATGTGTATAATTCCTTGGGTATGACATAGGTATTACATGAAGGTGATTTATAAGGACATTTTCAGTGTGCCCGTAAGACTTAAAAAAGGACTAAATGTTGTTGTTTTGAGAATGTAAAAGTGTGTGTGTTTCCTGTAAGGGGTAGGTTTAGGTGTAGGGTCAGTGTTGGGCAATCCCACATACAGTCTGTACAGTAGAAACACCATTACACCTATGAAGAGAGAGACCCAGAAAACATAGAGACACTAAATGTGTGTGTGTGTGTGTGTCAATTCCTATTTAACCAGGATAACAGCATTAGCAGAGAGATTGGATATTTAGTGGCGTGGAATATCAAACAGATCCCTGTCATGTGAGGGAATGGATGTGTCTGTGATTGAGAAGGGAAAAGCTGATCTCTGTGCTGATACTAAAGGGATCTGATGTAAAGGAGATTAATGAAAGCCCCTATTTGTCTATTTCCATACCCGCCCACTAGGTGAGTTTCCCCCCCAACAGAAGCTAGTGGAGGATTACAAGTAAAATCCCAGGGGCAGAGACAATTACACTGTTTAGACCAAAAGAGACACATAAGATGGAAGCAATGACAGTTTTAGAGCCTGAGCCATATTTATGGAGGCACTAGTACTACTACATTAGGCCTAAACTTCAGTACATCATTTGTCCCAAGAGGAGAAGTGAGCTACTACTATTAAAATACATTAGACAAACAATTATAATATTTTAAAAAAATCCTAAACACTAACATTAGGGATCCATATCTAGTGTCCAGAATGTTTTAGAGTCATTGGAGGCCAGGTTGTTCTGAACTTAGTAATGCACAAACACCCCCAGCAAAGCGTGGAACTCCCTAGCAACACCTTGGTGATACAAAAGACCCTTCTAACCACTAGCAACAGACTAACGACCACTCAGAACTCCCTAGCAACACCTTGGTGATGCAAAAGACCCTTCTAACCACTAGCAACAGACTAACGACCACTCAGAATTCCCTAGCAACACCTTGGTGATACAAAAGATCTTTCTAACCACTAGCAACAGGCTAACGACCACTCAGAACTCCCTAGCAACACCTTGGTGATACTAAAGTCCCTTCTAACCAAAGACTTACAACCACTCAGAACTCCCTAGCAACACCTTGGTGATACTAAAGTCCCTTCTAACCACTAGCAACAGACTAACGACCACTCAGAACTCCCTAGGAACACCTTGGTGATACTAAAGTCCCTTCTAACCACAGACTTATGACCAATCAGAACTCCCTAGCAACACCTTGGTGACACAAAAGATCTTTCTAAGCAGGCTAGGCAATCCTCTGGGAATACAATTTGGTGAGAGTTTTATTCTGACAAGTACCAGTGACAATTTCTTCGGTTGTTTTCAAAGGCTATAAGATTATTTATGAGAATTGGATATTTAAAGAACCTTCACATTAACTAACCATAACACATACACTTCTGTAACAACAGAATTGTAAAGTCAGGATCATCCTTAACACCACATATTATAGAGCACTAACAATTATTAATGATTTACTGATATTATAAGCAGTTTATCCCAGCTGAGAGGATGTGGAGGGATATTCAGTGAGCGTAATCTCTGCTGTGCTGATTTTGGACAAAGACATACAGCAAAACAGTCTGTCTGGAACATTAAGCAAGAGATGATCCAAGCTCTTTATCTTGCTAAATGTGTGTGTGTGTGAGCCTTTTGTCATCCAAAATCAGGTCATTCACTGATTGATGCCCGAGGTCTTCCTAGATTGAGAACCAGGCAGACATTAGTGCAGCAGAAAACAGAAAGAGAAGAGAGGAAGGGAGTGTTTGACAAGCGTACGGGAACAAATGCCATATTATGATGGAAACCGCACTTCCTGAAACACCTTCAACATCCTTTTTTTTGTTGAAAGTTTGCAATAAAATCTTTTTAACTGTACATGTATTATCTTGCATGAAATCCTCCAGTTGATATGAATGTCCAGTGTTTGTGTTTTCCGTGAAGCCTTGTATGAGCGGCTAAGACAAAAGAGGTCTGCCACAGCTGTGTTTACCACTTTAGTCCCATTTCCACCTCTAAAGGCGAGCTGCTTTTAACAAGCCTTTTCAAAAACATACAGAGGCCCTAACGCACACAGAGACGCTCACCGGGGGAAGACGCGAACGTCTATTAATGAAGTAGAGCATTGCCATAACAAAGCCATTAGCATTGCTTTCCCTCAGCATTGCAGCAGCAGACACTGAACGGTGTGGCTGAATAAGCAGAAAGGAAATTAAGCCGTTCTCTGGCATGTGAGGTCATCTGCTGTTTTTCTTCAGTGTAAGGTTGAGGCCATCTCAGGAGATTGTTTGTTTTTCTGGTGACTTGGCTGGCAGGAGCTCTGCGGTGGACGCTCTCACAGCTTCTGTGATTATACCGCCCAGGCCCACATAAGGTTACCAGACTGTTTGTCTTGATGAGAGGACGGGATTTCAAAGTCTTCTTGAAAAGCAAAGAGCTCTCTTTAGAGATCTTGAAGAACTACATATAATAAAATTAAATAGGCTATGTTTTAATCCTTTTTTTAACTAGTCAGCATATGTGATTTATATATATATATATATCTACACAAAATTACATTTTAACTTAAAATAATACAGCCTTTTTGCACTATAGTAAGCATTTTGGTAACACTTTTACTTTACAGTTACATCTATGAGTTGCTTATAAACATGCATATTACTAGAATATTACCTAGTTATTAGCGCTAATTAAGCACATATTAATGTCTTACTCTACATGAGCTTATTCTGCATCCCTAATCCTCCCAAAAACCTAAACTTAACAAGTATCGCACTAACTGTTAATAAACAGCCAATTAAGACTGAAAAGTCATAGTTAACAGTTAATAAGTGTTACCAGTATATTTTTGTTTTCGTCACAGTAGGGATAATTTGGGGGACAGTATACAGAGTAGACCCTAATACACAAGGGAGTAATTCTATCACTTTTGGAAGTTAACTTCAGCTATGATAATGTACACAGATAAGATTACTGTAAACAAACATCCCAAAAACAGCACAAGAGTCTCCAGTGACACACTTTGTTACATGCTGTGACGCAGGGGCTGTTGCTCTGCACCCTGTTTTCTTACTTTTATCACTTTGGGTTGGAAAGCGAATGAGACACACAGAGAGAGAGAGAGCAAACTCTGGGAATGAGATCCTGTCTGGTTGAGGTTGTTCTCCTTCAGTTTCCCTCTCTTCCTGAAAGTCCCTCCCTCTCCCCTGTTGTTTTTCCTGGCCAGCTGTACTTACTGTTCCAGCTCTGTGTGCGTGTGCATGTATGTGAGCTTGAAGAGCTGCACTCCGATCCACTCCCTTTCCCTTGAACACACACACACACACACACACACACACTCATAATGAACAGATCTGTCTGCAAGGCTGCACAATGAGGCTCTGTCAGAATGTTACTACACTCGAACTATGCGCTCTTTAAAGTAAGTGGTAAACATATTTGGATCACGTAGGAGGCAGAGGAGGATCACAACAGCGCTGAAATGTAAAGGACACAGCCATGTTGCAGCCCATCCTGTTTGTATTATTTTTAACTTCCCCTCTAAGGGCTCTTCCAGCCACCTGTAGCTTCAAAGATACAGTTAAACATTATTTTGCATGCAACGGCTTTACAATATTAATATGTTGATACATTTTAATCTATTAACTGAAAAAAAAGGATTCATTGAATTTACACAGGTTTTTAAGTAATGTTGCAACCAATTTATTTGAGCTACAGTATATTAAAAAAAGATAACTTACCTACAACTAAATGTGTTTATTTAAATGTAGCTACAATAAACTGTTTGCAATTTTTACAAAATTTTAGCATATACTCTGCAAATATTTTTTTTAGATATTTTGGCTGGAAACAAGACAAAAAAAATCTAAGCTAGAAAAGCATTTATGTATTCTCTCTCGATTCTTGCATGGACCCCAAATGAAGATTTTAGAGACCTGCGACCTGGCACAAAATAGCTTTACAGTCAATAATGACCTCCAAATATTAACTCGGCAGCAGCCGATCACTTACAGAAATTAGTATGTTTTATGTTTCTCTGACATAAAGTTTGGTTTTAAAGTGTTACACAAAAATCTGTTTAATTTGTTCTTTATAAGCTTATAGTTTTTAGGAATACAAATCAGACAGACATGGAGTTGCAGAGTGGAAGGGGTACCTAGAAATGTTTAAATCATAAACAGTTCTCAGTTAAAAGACAAAGCAACCAAAAACAAAGCAGGTATAAAATGAGCCGGTTGTTCCAACAGAGTGGCACTTGATATTGGGATAAGTCATCACCAAAATTACCACAGAACTCCAGTCATGTCTATTTTAGCTGATAAAAACATTCATCTGTTTGTTTTTCTCACTAATTCACACACATGTACAGTACATTTACAGGAAACTTCTACTGAAAAGAGGAGGGGGAGACGAATTTAGAGATGTGTTCATCAGAAAACTATTTCATCGGCCGACCCAGACATGAATAGTTCACCTTCATGAGTGTGTTCATGTGAGGCGGGGGTCATTAACACTTGCGGTGGACATGGGGACAGCTGAACTATTCAGAGGGCACCATGTTTGAAGGTCAATGAACCAGGGGCTGAATCACTTTCTTACTGGAAAGCAGTGAGTCACACTCCCACCCCCATTATTCCAGCGTCACCATTGTGGACCCAACAGATGTTATTGCGCTCATCCTTAATGGCTTGCAGGTTTCATTTCCATTGTCGCATGGAATTTCCCTTAAGTGAATATTTGGCATTTTTGCTAGTTTCAATTGTTTTGGTACAAGCAGGTGGTGACAACTATACCATATTCTTATTTTATCCTAACCCTCTGGTGGGCTTCAGTCATTTTTGACCAAAAAATCACTTTTTTAATTTATTGGGATGTTATGATACTTGGTAAAAGTTTGGCATTTGGTATGTAAACACAAAAAAACATGGAAGCTCAATCCCGCCGCTCCAGTTTTTATCTCACAACGCAAAAAAAGGCTGATCTTACTTAGCATGTTTGTCTTGTTTCTAGTCAAGTTAATGATTTGGTTACCAGTTGGGTAAGTATTATATTCTTAAAACTAGAGTATTGTAGTTACCCCAGTGGAAGATCATTTTACTTGTTTTAAATGCACTTAATTTATTTCCCCCCCTGGAAACAAGGCTAAATAACTTACATTATCAAGTCTCTTGATTTAAGAATAATAAATAAATGATTTAACACATTTCTGAGGAAAAAAGCCAGAATTGTGGGTTTATATCTCTTTGTTATATTTCAGTTAGGACTCGTATACACCTCACAACTGTAAGAAAATCAGAACTATGAGATAAAAATTGATTTGCTGTGATTTCAATTAGTATTTTTATTATCACTCGCTTTGTCTAAACAGCTGTGATATTACTATACAGTCATAGGAACAAGACCAGAGATATTCCAGCCACAATGCTAATTCATGCAGGAGATTTAATATGCAGCTAACTGCTGTTGAATGTTCGGCAGGAAACAATAGCAAGGGAAACTTTCTTGTGAAGTGTGCTGACGTAGATTCCGGTTATGTAACCCCAGTCTATAAAAGACAACATCATCTAGTTTGGAGATATAAAAGACTGGAGCTCCCAAAGGGTTCTGCTCTGTTGGTGGAGTCTTTGTGGGTGTAAGCTGAAGATGTGTGTTCACCATATGTGATAACACCCTCCTTCTGTAGCTGAACCCTGCGGGGACCAGAAGGTTTCAGGCCTTCAGCACCGTGGGTGGAACCCAACACAAGCTTCAGCTTGAAGCCCTGTGACTGAGCTCAAGTCAAACTCTCACCATTAGGTGCCTCTTAACGGTGTGGGCGAAGCACCTCGTTCAGGAAAGGCCTTGCAGGGGTGAATTATTCTTACAGACACTTTGTTTAGTGGAGCTGGAGAGGTACGGGCTCGAAATGAAATCCACCTACTTACAGAATGAGACTTGCCTACCTCTGCATTGATGTAATTCAGCTTTTATATAACACAAAACTCTGACCACACCCACAGAAATAAAAAATAAGCTGTTCTGGAAAGAGTGGGAAGCTGTTTACCATGGGAATACTTCACACAGCAACATTTGCCCTCTGACGTGCATTTTGGGGCGGGATTATCTTTTGAGCAACCAGTGTCAGACCGGGGAAGTTTTCTGGAAACATGTTTGAAATGAATAATTGTGCATGGATGGCATATTCTCATACCACACGTGAGTTAGCATTGGATTGATTGTTTTTTTTGAAAGAGTTAAATGCCGTGATTTTAACGGTAAAAAGCAGTAAAAATGCTACAGGAAAAAACTGTTAAATGGATAACAGTAAATTCCTGTAAAATTTACAGGGAAAAATATGGAAACTGACATTCCCAGAATTCCCTGCATTGCATTTCAAATTTTAAATTTTTTAAAAAGTTTTTTCTGATCAGTGATGTTTATCATGTAATGTTGTTAAATGAATGTTTATTGCATATTTCAGTTTAATGACGGTGTTTAGTGTTTGTGTGAATGACTCTGTACAAAGCTGCTTGTGATGGGCTTTGGTTCATCATGTGACTTTCTCATCATCCCAGCATTTGGTGCTCATCAGTGTATTTCATAGACACAAAACAGATTTCACTACCTAAATAGTTTGTTATATTGAAATTATATCAGTTAATGAAATTACTGTATTTAACTGTAAATTTAATACAAAACTGTAAAACGTTGTTACCGTATTTTTTATGGTCACGTTCCAGGAACCACAGCTGTCAGTTTTTTACTGTACATTTTACAGTTTTTTTTTTAAAGGTGTGTAGTTATTGATAGCTCACATTAATTAGCTTTTTATTTCTTTTGATATAGACTTCATTATTCATTATTTATTAGTGAAGATCATCATAATGAACAAAACATGCAAGAATTATAAACCTTGGTAATTTCTGAAATAATTCAGAAGCCAATGAAAAAAATCCTACTGTCAAAACTTACAAAAACACATCATCACTGTAAAACTCTACTTCAGTCTCATAATTTAACGATACTGAATGTATGCAGATACTTTAATCCACAAAGTTGACTAATCATGTCCTCAGGTGTTAATTTAAGTTACTTTCTTGGTACTATAACGCTTACCTTGTGCTATTTTTGGATTCTGGTGACTCTGCAAACCTTATGAGATAGCAAAGTTTGATTTTGTACACTTGAAGATCTCAGGGAATGTAGGCCTACCTGGTATTGTTTATATATTGTTTCATGAATACTGCATACACAAGTGACAAATGTCTTCCCTCTTAAATTTGAATATCACCTGCCTCATGCTCTAAATATAGTACTGCATCCCGTGTATAGATTATAGCGATGAACAGAGCCAAAATGAACGAATACTTAACTATCCTGGAAAAAATAAACAAATAAAAAATAAGAGAAGGGTGTGTGCAGGCAGCTTCAGTAAACTTGGATCGGCTTGTTTTTGTTTGTCAGTGGTTTGCCCGCGTCATGGGAGTTGATGGACATCGCACTGGCCAATAAGATCACTGGGAAATTTCAATTTGTTGCTTCCTGCCTCTGATTGGTCAGTCTCATCTTGTGGGCGAGACCGCATTTTCCGGTTTTCCTTCTTAATGCTCACGGTGTTACAGGAATTCGATATTAGTTTCGCATGCTCACGACCTGGATTATTATCAGTTAAACTATGGAGACCGCTAACCATCACGAAGTATTCGTTCGCCCAACGTTATCGACGAACTGATCATTAGTGTCGCGCGCAAAACAAAGATAAGTAGAAGACCATCCACGAGCTTTCATTGTAAGAAAGCAACTTGATCTGGGGTGTGCACGCGCTTTGGAGCCTTTTTGTTGGGCTTCTTGGATATCTATATCGTCAACGTTTTCGTAAGTTTGCCTTTTTTATTCTGTAGTAATTTTACAGGCATTTATAAATCACTGTCTTACTAAAAACTTTTAAAGTGACCGCGTCATAGTCCCATTCGTGCTTGAAAATAGTTGTGTTCTATAATGTGTAATTTTGCAAGCAAACAATGCACTTGTCGTTTTAACATTTTAAGTCTTTCAATTCGCTTTAAAAATACTTTTAGTTTGTTGCATGTTTAGATTCACCGTGTCACTTCTCAGATCTGGGGATGTTTTTGTATTGGTCTGTTTGAACTTGTTGTGGTTTCGCTTGTGTTGCTCATACATGTGTAAGAGTGATTGCACATCGTCCATCTGTGGTTTTCAGTCTGGTCCGATGAGTCAGTGCTTC
Organism: Enteromius viviparus; assembly: GCA_032353835.1. Classification (NCBI taxonomy): domain Eukaryota; kingdom Metazoa; phylum Chordata; class Actinopteri; order Cypriniformes; family Cyprinidae; genus Enteromius; species Enteromius viviparus. The sequence goes on along the minus strand of JAUCNO010000002.1, from coordinate 2,844,856 downwards.
GTTAGTGTAGGGCAGAATACACCGACCATCTCTTCCTTTTCAGAGTATGTGTATTATTTTTGTTGTAAACTGAACATGTCTGTTTCAGAAAAGTTTGCAATGAAGTTTTCTGGAAAGCGACACATTTACCGAGGACTTCACAGTTTGCATGCACTTTTATTTTTCTAAGACACTCAGCTGAACATCTTCTTTGTTCCACACAAGGAAGAACAGGCGTACATGTTTGGAACAACACGAGGATGAGTAAATGATGACAGGGTTATTATTTGTGTGAAATAACGCTTTAATGATTGATGAATAGGCATCAGTGAACTACTTCGAAAGGGAAGACTCGCACGTGACGTGGTTGGTCAGTGAGTCACTGTTGTTATAGAAACATCGGTGCCAGTCAAATTAGTTGTTTTTTAGGGTAACGCTGAGAAATCATTTCTGAGCAGTAGGTCTGTCACTGAAGGAGATCAGTGGTTCAACAAAAGACATTAAACCTGCTTGACCACGATTGCTTAATCCAATAACAGCGTTTAGAGTTGAGAGTACACCTGGTTTACAGGGGCTTTAGAGATTGCAGAGCAGGAGGGAAATTAACTTCTCTCCTGACCTCCATCCGCTGTGATTTAGTAAATGCATTTAGTCCTTTAGTTTGTTTTCTGCCAGTTTAAGATCTCAGAATTGAACTTGCATAGAATTATAGTGTCAGCATTCATTAATACCTGTTCAGTTCCTCCTGGAAGTTCACTTTTACGAGATGGGAAGTTGTAATTATGATACAGATTCCTTTTCTGCATACTTTTTTTTTAATTTATTTATTTTTTACCTATATCCATGAAATAATGAAAATATTGCACACTGGATGTGTTGTGTTTTTGTTATGTAACCTATCATTTTTGTACATTGTTTTATCAGATTTATACAGATTATTCATTTTTGCATTGTAAAGTCCTGTCCAGGGTCCAAACCATGTGGTCAAAAATTAAGCTTGCCCTGTTTTTTTTACTAGCTAACTAACTAGTGCCTTTACCACCAACTAAACATGCAGTCCAACTGTTTTACAAGAGCTTTAGAGCATAAACCTAATAACTTTTCTGGAAGAACTCTGTAAATCTTGAATAGTTTGGTCTCTAAAGCACTTTGCTCGTTAATGAAGTCAATAAATAGGAAACAAAGAAGAGAAATCAACAAAAATGTAGAGCTTTCCAATGACTCATAATTTGTTTGCTTGCAATAGGTTAATTGGGCCCACCATTTATCAAGTGACCGTTAACAGGTTAAACATGGTTGTGTTCATAAGCATAGAATGGATTGGTGTCTTATTTACTGATGGCTAAACGCTCTTCTGGCACCTTAAAATGAGTGTAACCAATAATGATTGGGCAGGGCAAGGATAAACAATTCAGATATGTTTCTTCAAGCATGTTGTGGAGGCAGTTTCTCCAGACTGCTCGCCTGTAGCCGTGTTCATCTGGTGGTGGGTGTTCTTTTCACACCTTGTTTCAGAGGGATGCTGCTATGCAACTTTCCTACCGGCTGACTAATGTTTTCATCCGCAGGTCCAAAATGCCACAGACGACGCCATATTCGAGCAAATTCAACCCTAGCACTTACAGCAGCAGCCATAGCCAACGCCAACCTGTGGAGGAGAACTATGGGGGCCTGCATTACCGTGATAATAAGCTTGTGTCTGGCTCTCTGGAGGCCCTGATACAGCTCTTAGTCCCGACTGTGGACTATTACCCTGACGTAAGTACACAGGCTTCGCTGTGATAATGATTCGTTGCATGGTAAATGTCAGCGTTTGACTGACACTTGAGATTTTCCTGTGGTTTTTCAGAGATCCTACATTTTCACCTTTCTGCTGAGTTCCCGTCTCTTCCTGCATCCGTTTGAGCTCATGTCTCGAGTGTGTTACCTCTGTGTGGACCATCACAGGGTTGGCGACCCACAGACAGATAAGGTAATAATCTCAAATCACCAAATGAGTCACTTTCCATCACCGCAACACTACCTTCTCTGGAGATATAACTTCGATGCATTGCATAACCATGTGGTAATGTCTGTTTTGGGATAATCCGGTGAATTAATCAGACTTTGCCAGTGAAAGGTACTCGGTGGAAACATACCAAAAGATAAGATTATTCATAACAAATGACTGAATAAGGCTGGCATCGGTGCAAAAACACATTCAAATTATGTAACACTTGAACAAAAGAGTCATACCTAATGAAACGGTTGTGGCCACGCTTGAATCATTTTTAAAATAGCCGATACACACACACCTGTGTGACAATTCATGAATCTGTTCTATTTTAATATGCTAGTTATCCAAAAACAACATGTGACACAACACATCAATAACAAATCACTCCCATTAGGGGTTTAAAGCTTTGGGTTCAGAGAAAATGAGTTAAAGGGATAGTTCCCCCAAAAATATTCTGTCATCATTTACTCCGCATCAAACCTGTATGAGATTCTGTCTTCTGTTGAACATATAGGAAGATACCGTAAAGAGTTTTGGTAACCAAATAAATGCATATATGATCGGAAGAGCGTC
>JAUCNO010000002.1:2791262-2824096 GCA_032353835.1 Enteromius viviparus | reverse complement strand
GCGTTTATCGGGGAACCCGATATTACAAAACCGATAACCGATTATGGTAAAATGCTTAAATATCGGGGAAAATATCGAGAAATCGATATATCGGTCGATCTCTACTTTTAATAACATTTGGTGTTGATACTATAGTAACAAGCAAAAATTTACAAAAAGAAATGAATATAAATATGAGAAAAATGGATCTTCATTCTTAGAGTTACAAATAGCATGTGAGAGGTTTATTTTCATTGTTAGAGCAATGAATTTAGTATATCAACTGCACATATATATATTTTTTCTTTTACACTTGGCTAATGATTCTTTTAGGAAACGCAGCCCTGGTCAGGAGTTAAAACACTTCTTGTGTAGAAATCTGACCAGGCTGTAGAACAGAGGCTTTGTGCTGCTCAAGCAGCCGCTCAAGAGGCTCATTAGCACTAATAACCTGCACAAACGAGGCTGACAGTCCTATCACAGACAGACCAGATCACGTCTCTGTGTGTGCGGAGCTCCGGCCCTCATCACAGAGCAGTCCTCACTATTACACTCATTAGCCTGACATGACTGTCAGAGTTCAAGTTGTCATGAAGGGGCTCTCCGTGTCTGACACTAAAGTGACCTCTGACCTCTCACTGATTATACTGTCACACTTAGTTTGAGTTTAACTGAAGGTCCATCGAGGGCACAAAGAGAGTACTGTTAAAGTGTTGGCTATAGCCTGGTCCCTGGAGTCATCAGCAGCACAGGTATATTTGTAGAGAGAGACAACAATACATTGTATGGGTCAAAATGATTGATTTTTATTTTATGCCAAAAATAATTTGTATATTAAGTAAATATTGTGTTCCATAAAGATATTTTGTAAATTTCCTACCGTAAATATTTGAGAACTTAAAAAAAAAAAAAAATACTAAAAATATTTGATGTGTAATAAGCATTACTAAGAACTGATCTGGACAACTTTAAAGCTGATTTTCTCAGTATTTAGATTTAAAAAAAAAAAATCTATTCTTCAATGGAAAGCTTTATAATGCGGGCTGTTGAATGCTTGAATCTGATTGGCTGACGAATGTTCTGTGGTGTGATATATATATATATATATATATAAGAGAATAATAAAAGCAAAATAATAAACATGAAACATTTTTTTTTATCTTCTATATTTACTCGTGTTCTATGTGTTTAAAGCTTTTTCATAATATATGATATCAACTGTTTTTGTCTGCTGATTGATCAAATGTGCAGCCGCCGAGCAAGCAAGGATTTCCTCAATAGGAAAATGTAAAGATCGTCTACACACCACTTTCAGTCAGAAACTGCTAAAAATGTTCAAATGTGATCCGGAATGGGTGCCGTCAGGAATATGAGCTTAATTATCAACACTGGTACCTGTTCTACATTCATGGTACTAGATCTGTCTAAACAGGGTTTGTCAAACATTAGTGTTGCTTGATCAAGCTGCCTGACCTCCATCGTTCCCGCTTCCTTACCGCCAATTAAAATCAAACCCTCTCTCAATTCAACTCAATTATTCCAAATTATCGTACATGTCAGCGTGACCAAAATATTGTCAAAACAATTATTTTTTACCATACGAGTTGCATTAAAAGCATCCAGTGTGGGTGATTTAGCTTGAGTGCTGAGTTGATGTGATAAGGACTAGTCAGTGAGTGGTGGGTGAAAGATCTTTCACCAGTCTCAGAATGAGGCAGAGACATCAGGGGATTAGATCTGTCATATTTCACGTTTATAAGAGATAATGTAGGAGGGGTTGGTGGGAGCTGGGTCCTGGATTATAGATCTGTGATGGAGAATAACATACTGCTTTTGTTGGGTTTTTGTCTTTCAGGGGCGCTGCATCAAATTCAGCAGAGTTCAAACTCACTGAACAAACACCATGTGTGCTTTACTTTACAGTCAGTTCTCCTCCCTTTTAAGATACTATTTATCCCAGATATTCTGATGTAGGATTCACAAGAAATGTCACTTTTCAGGTACGTTCAGACGAAAAGGACTGATGATCCACAGCTGTATGGAAACAGTGTGAAGAGCTGCACTTCTGAATTTTAGTTTGAGCTATCCTGCTGATTAGTTCTGCATGTCTTTGAATATTGCTGAATTTACTGCTTTTATAATAATTACTTTTTTAAGGTTTTGTAGTCGCAAATCAATACAGTGCCTTCTTGTGAGTTTATTATGAATGGGTTTGTCAAGGAAAGAAAATGTAAATGATTATTTTTATTACCATAATTATTTCTTATTATTTGTAAAGATGTTAATTATCCAGTAAATTCATGAAGATGTGTATTTATATTTATTTATAACACTCCATAGATTACATGTGCAATAGATACATGTTTATGAAGTAAATGGCATATTAATCCATTAAAATAAGTTATAATAGTTCCCTTGTTGTCTTAGAATATTTGTGGAAACTGTGGCACATTACAGTTTAAAGGTTAACAGTAATATTAAAAATAAAAATAATTAAGAAAGAATTTAAATTGTATAAATATTTAACTACTATTTTAGCATTAAATTTGTGACAGCTAAAACTTGTAGAAATGTAATGATTTTCACAAAAATATTAAGCAGCAGAAGCTTAAAAAAGTTTATATTAAAACATAATAAAACGAACAGTTAAGTTTTAATAATAATTGAGAAGCAAATCAGCATATTGGAATAATTTCTGAAGGATTTTAAGGTATGCTAAATTCATCAGTTCAGTTGTGACGGTGTTAATGAAGTAAAGAGCTTATGAATAGATAACACTAAATTATAGTGTGATTTACTGTTAAAAAAATGACTGATATTTTTTTTTATGTAACAGCCTGTATTAAATCAAATGTAAAATGGCTCATTTGTTTTTACTTTGATCAATAAATTCTTGCTGTGATTCCTCAGATGGTCTGATCTGATGAATATGAATAATGAACATCTGATAATCAAACATCCTAGTTTGGCAGGGATTAGTCTGAAACACAATCAGCACACTAATAATATCTGATTATTGCATGTTACGCCTATTCCAAAATATAATCCTAATCTCTTATATTTTATGAGAGATTATTTTGCTGAAAAGTAAAAGGGGGATTGAGAATCGCACATTATATATATATATATATATATAATTGTGGGTATGTTTGGTGTCCCCGTCAAGTCTGTATCTAGGTAGACTTACAATGGAGACAATAGTGTAACAGAATTGACATTTTTATTAAATTTTTTCCAAAAACTCCACTTGCTGGCATAAATGCTAAGAAAATATGACACTAATGAAAACATGATTAAAAGAGCTTTAAATAACCCAATGTGAGATCAGTAATAAATTCTATTTTCCTTTTGATATTTTCATTGAACATTGATATATGATCACAAAAAACACTGACTAATGAAGACAAGAAGAAATGGCAATATTGTGTATCTGGGATGAATTTTAGATCTTTAAGTCCATCTCATGAAAAATCGGAGCAGAAACAAAGGTGTTGCGTTTATATTTTTGTTGAGTGTATATATATATATATATATATATATTTGTAACAACACACACACACACATAGGCTCTATATATTTATATGCAAATATGCTAATAAATTAAACTATTTTTGCATTTTCCATTTTATAAACAAATAAATAAATAAAACATTCAGGAAGCGAGCGTGTCTTGCCGTCGCGCTTTGTGTCTGTCGCAGGATTGTGATGTCACCCTCGCCTCTTTAGCCTTTAGCTGGTCGGCTAATCGCCGGTCTTCAACATGACACTCATATTCTGTTAATAATCAGAAATTAATAAACAAATCGGGCTGAATGGGACAGACGGCAGGTCTTTACCTGGAGGTAAGTGGTTTGCTGTATTTACACTGAGATTTAATGGATTTAAAAGCCTAATCTAATCCTCGTCGTTGTTAGCCTGCAGACATCTGCAACAAAAACTAAACATTGATGTAACGGTATTTTCAAATCTTTAATGCAATATACGGGGATTTATTGATAGCTTGGTTGTGTTTATCATATAGACTTTTATAAGTGAATGAACCTTAACCGCCACGGATTTCAATACATGCAAAGTTATTAAAACCAGCTCGCGCAGTAACAATTAACTCTCGTTTAAATATTGACAGTTATCTTTCTGATCTGCTTTATTGGAGCTGATTTGGGCTTTAATGATAATGTGTGTGTGTGTGTGTGTGTATAGTGTTTTAATAAGACATAGCCTAAATTTACTTTACTCCTCCAGCCACATGAACCAAGATGCCTCAAAACATCCTCAAGAGCACTCATTACATTGAGCTGGGCAGTTATCAGTACTGGCCTGTGCTTGTGCCGAGAGGAATCCGACTATACACCTACGAACAGATCCCAGTGTTTCTGAAGGAGAATCCATACATCACAGATGGATACAGAGCTCACCTGCCATCCAAACTGTGCCTCAAAAGGTGCGTTTCTTTCCCTTTCTAAGATCTAGATGTGTTTCCATTCGTCTACTCATTATTTCTCTTTCCACAGCATATTCATCCTGTCCAATGAGACGGTGAACATCTGGAGTCATCTGCTTGGGTTCCTGCTGTTCTTCTCTCTGGGAGTGAACGACATGGCCACCGTCCTGCCGTCTGCAGGGGCGTCACGAGAGGACTATGTTATTTACTCAATCGGACTGTTTTGTTTCCAGGTAATATATAAGATGTGGGGTAGGAAATGGTATGTCTTTCTGTTTATGTGTTTTGACAGAGCTCAGGTATAATACACAGCGATTAAGCGATGTGTGTTAATAATTGTTTTTTATGGTCAGGTGTGCATGCTGTGCTCTGTGGGCTATCACTTGTTCTGCTGTCATCGCTCGGAGAAGACGTGTCGCCGCTGGCTTGCTCTGGACTATGCTGGAATATCTGTGGGGATTTTGGGATGTTATGTGCCTGGAGTCTTCTATGCCTTCTACTGCAACAGTGTATGACACGTGTTTTTTTTTTTTTAAATGGCTTTAATTAAATTTGTATTGTTTTTTTTTTCATGTATTTAATTGAATGTATTATTTTAAATGAGTTAATTTAAGTATTTATTCTAATATTATTTTATTCTATTTATTTCGTTATGCACATTTATATTATATACACTACCAAGTCATAAGTTTGTCATTTTTTTTGTTTGTAAAAAGACGCATTTTGCACTTGTCTGACCAAAAATATATTTATAAAACAGTAGTATTATCAAATATTATTACTATTTAAGACCTAAAACCTGTGCTATAATCCTGTGATGCGACGCTGGTCATTACTCTGGTCTTCAGTGCGTGTGATGCTTGTTTCAGTTTTGGAGGCAGGTGTACCTGCTGACGGTGCTGGCTCTTATCCTGGCTGTGTTTGCGGCTCAGATTCATCCTCTCTACCTCACACAGCAGTGGAAGAAGCTGCGCTCGGTCATGTTCTGCTCCGTGGCTGGATACGGCATCATCCCGGCCTGCCACTGGGTCTGGCTCAACGGAGGATTTGATTCTGAAATCGTAAAGGTGTTATATTTGAGACGCTGTGAGAGGGGCATCACTTCTACCATTGAGGGGTGTAGTACCTTTAATTCTGATCACTTCATCTGTTTGCAGGTGTTTTTTCCTCGAGTCATGATCATGTATTTGATTGCCGCCTCGGCATTCCTTTTCTACGTCAGTAAAATCCCCGAACGATACTTTCCAGGTGATGTTTTCTATGCTAAATTGATGCATTTTATTAAAGGAATAGTTTACTCCAAAATGACAGGCCATCCACGATGTAGATGATTTTGATTCGGATTTGGAAAAATGGAGTATTAGATGCTCTGCTGTGAATGGGTGCCACCCACCACTCCAGTCTTAAAGGGAAGTCAAAAGCTGCTTTTGAAAGAAACCAATCCATCATTATAGCTGCATTTGTTTTCCCTGATTCAGATCTTTTAGCAGGAGCAACGATTACATGCAGTGCTTTATTTTATTAACTGCTGGTGTGGATTATTGTATCAGCTGTTTAGACTTTCATTCTGACGGCACCCATTCACTGCAGAGCATCTATTGGTGAGGAAGTCAAGCAATGCTAACTTTCTTCAAATCTGTTCTGATGAAGAAACAAACTCCACTACTCTTATATGAGGATAGCCTGAGGAGGAAAACAAGTATTCCTTTCATTAAAAAAAAAAACTTAAAACACTTTTAAATACTGATGTTTCTGTGTGTCCTCACAGGCCAGCTGAACTATCTTGGAGCCAGTCATCAGCTCTGGCATGTGCTGGTGGTGGTCATGTTCTACTGGTGGCACCAAACCGCTATCTACATCATGAAGTACAGACACAACCAGCCCTGCAGTCATGGTTAAACATCACCTGAGCCGCCTATCTTCAACATTTTGTTGGTTTTTGTTTGGCATTATTTTAAGTAAACTTTACCTCTCGTTTGCCTTTGAACACCCTAAGGTAGGGTTACGTGCAAGGAAAATCACATCTCGTGCAATCATAATGGAGTTCCTCCACCTGAACAAATGTTTCATACGTATTCTCTGCTGGATATCACGTGTCTTTGTCTGTTACTTCATGTAGTTTGTTTTCTATTGAGCCTTTTTCCCGTGGCATCACTGGGGTTGTGAAACTATACATGCTGATAATAATATTGCCTGACTTTTCTGGAATGTCTTTAATTGAAATGCTCTTAACTGTCACTGATCTGTGACTGATGCGTTATATGGTAGCGTGCATTACTGTAATTTTGCGGTTTATTTTTAAAACACAAGTTTGGTGAAGGGAGTTGTTCTGATGTATGAGTTCATGTATAAAGCAGCACTGGAATCAAGCATTTAAATGACCAAGAAAGCATTACTCAAGTGAACAAATGGGTCAAAATAACTACTTGCACTGAATTTATTATGATCAAAGCCTTTTGTATTTCTCCAACTCATTCTTTTTGAACGTCTCTGTGGTTTAGTTTTTTTTTATTTGAGTCGATTGTGGAACTGAATAAAAACAATCTTGTTTGTAGCTGTACGGAACAGCTTGTTTTGCCTTCGCATGTTTTTGATGGACACACTGGTTTTAAGCGCATTTACGATGCTAGCTATCGCTCTACAGCGGCTAATGAACCGGAAGTCGCGCACACACAACAACGGGTTACTTCCGCATTGAAAAATAAGGTTCATAAAATAATTAACACACTCAAGTCTCAAACATGTTTAAGTACGCTTTATTTGTAACATTTCAGAATTATAGTAGCCTAAATAAAATCTGCGACATGCGTAGAACGATTCGAACTCGGGAAAGAATATTTGACGTATATCCGAATTTTATTTAGTATATCGTATTTTAAAACTTGTGTCCGTAAGTTACTTTAATATCGTAATCCCTCAAGAGAATGAATGTTGTGCCATGTGAAAGTTGACCTTGAGCCACTGCCTGTCTTTAATCCCTTAACCATGCCATAATAAAAGAGCTGAATCGTCTTAATCATAAAAATCTGTTTTAATCCGAGTGTTTTGTTCTACTCTAGGGGCATTAGGGATTTTCCAGGGCATTGTTCTTTTCATGTCTGAAGACTAATTGAAAAGAGAGACTAGTTTAGAGGTCGTGCCTCATCTGCTTATTACGAACAGCAATTAAGAAAATCTGTGAGATTTCTCTGATGCAGACTCTAAACTTGCTTATCTTAATTTGAACATGTTGTCTGATCAATTTGAATAAAATCCCAAATAACTGTATTGCATAAACATTTCTTTCCTGCTGTTTTGCTTCATCTCTAAGTGTAACTGATGCAAGCAATATCTCATGATGAGAATGACTTCCACACACAATCAACCAATCCTTCGTTGAGCTCACAGATGCTCCGGAGCAAACTAAACCCCGTTTCCAAGTCTTATCAGTGGTGTCTTTACTGTTGAAAGCAGTTAATAATCTCTGTCACTTTCTTGTGACAATCTGCATTGTCTTGGGGGATTAGATATTAATAATCTCCAAATGAGGATGAAAGTCTAATTTCAGCAGCTGAATTAAGACCAAATGTCATCCTAATTCTGTTTTCATATGCACTTATGAGTGAGTGACCAAAGGCAAAATGAGCAGTCTATTAAATACTGAAATCCCAAGAGATTTGAATCTTTTGACCCCTTTTGTACTAAATCCATGTACTTCTCTGCCACCTGCTGGATCAGGGACAAAACTACACAATGAAGACTATCCCAAAAACTGTTTATTCTTCAATAAGTGTTCATTATGTAGACATAGCGTGTAAAACAAATGCAGTTTCTGATACTAACAATATGTTGTTATATTAGGGTTACTATGAAACCAAGCATACAAATGATCTACGATTATAAACAATCAAGTTAGTTCAAGAATACAGCTCTTCTGGTTTATTAATAGCATTTAAATTGTAATAAAGCTATATTTGGACATTCTTTCACATTATAGCACCTTAGCAGTGATGTGTTCTTCTTTGGCAGCGAATACATTCATTTTCCATCTTCACCACAGATCTTCAGCAGGGTTTGACGAAAATCCCCTGATGTTTCAGACTACAAAAGTGATATAAAAAGGACATTATTAATGTGACATCTGACATTAAGCCTCCTACTGCACAACCTTTATATATTTATGTTTTAGAAATATACTCTTGATCTTTGTTATTATCTGTATTTCGTGACTGGACTGAACTGGAGGGGAAAAGCTACTTCACAGTATGGAAAGGAAACCCTAACCCTAACAGAATGATGACAATGGTTTAAAGCAGCAGATTTGTGCTTACAATGGGGATGTCAGGACGCAGTGTAAAGCGTGTTTGACGGTCTACAGAGAGTATACAGAGGCACAGAGCAGTCAAAAGAATGCTGCAGTACAATGTTAAACTCGAGAGAGAAATTAGCATGACTTTCATGCACTATTGAATTAACAAATTCAATTTATGAACCCCTTCAAGATGCATCAGCCAAATGCTGCCTCGAGCAGCCTACTGTATGTTCATAATCTTGACGGGAAGCGATTTTGGTCAGAAAACAACAGATTTGACATTTAATTCTCTCTTTTTGACTTGCTGACTTTATTTTTAAGTGAAGAATGTGCAAACTCATGCTTTTCTATGCATTTTACAATCCTTGCGCAGAAATAATACACAAAGCCTTACCTCAAAAACCTGCTATGAGAGCAAGCTTTATCAATTATTATTCTTTATTAACAGTGCACAAAATTCATTCCTAAACTGTAAACTGCTAAAAGTGTCTGCCAAATTAAGCAAAGTGGCACAATTAAAACCTAATTACGACAATACAATTATCCTCATCGTAGATTTTTAACTGACAAGCCCAGACTCAGTTAAAGAAAAACTAGTGCCCCTCTAGATGTTACAACATTATAGAGACATTCATGTGCGCTCAGTTTGAGAATATGATGAGAAACACATGACTTGGATGCAGCAGTAACCAAAACAACACAGCCCCGCCCATGAAGGATGCCAATCATTTCTTCTGCGAATCCTTATCAACACTGGTCAAGCCGTGTAATGTACGGTGTACAAGTTCTCATTCTTACCGCGATGTCAGAGTATAAAGAAGAGCCAAAGAGCTTCTTATATTCTGCCTTGATGTCCTGCAGGTCCACCTCTGAACGGCTCACGATGATTCTAGTCAAGGTAGATTCAGTGGTACCAGCACCCTGAAAAAAGTACAAATGTTTCCCATTCACAAATAGTCTGCTAGTATCTTCTTCATTTCTGTGATGTGACAAAATACGGGAAGAGCGTTCTAACCTTCATGCTTTTATACAGACGCTCCGCAAGGTATGCTGGGACGCTCTTCACACATTTCACTAAAGCAGAGACATTTTCAATTTCAGTTTACAAGGATTTTTATAAGAAATAACATGTGTAATAACGAACATCTTCTAATCACCTATAGCCACCAGAATATCTTCCAGTCTTCCAGACATCTCTCGTTCGATGCTCTCCTGAAGGGTCTTTCCGCTCAGACTCTTATACTCAACCAGAGCTGAGAGAGGAAGATTGAAACACAATTCAGACTGCTGAAAGTTCAGTGGAACACTCCCATACAGTTATTGTGAATGACAGTATATAAAGTGAGAGATATGAACTAATCCAGCAGGTGTACTCTGTCTGAGCTGAGGAACGCTCCTGTGGCAGAGGACGTCGATGAACTTGCTCTCGTCTGTTCCCCACTTTTTCTCTCCTGCCTCGTACAAGATCTGCACAGTGGGAAAAACAGAAGAATGTTGGTTAACCAAACCATTTCGGTTCGCACTGACTTCAACTGTATGAGCAATCAGTGGGATCTTCTTCAAAGTTTTTGAAAATGAGCTTTCATGCTGCGTGTAAAACGACTGATTAAAAACATCCCGAAAGAGCACCGTGTATACAGTTTTGTCTGACTCTGAATCATTGAAACAGAACGAGTCCCAAGCTGTTTCATGTTGACATTAATATATTGCCGCCCACATGTTGGTCTTTGGTCTGAATGAAAATGCAGATTCATTCTTCACCACTAGGTGTCGCTTTTGAAGCAGTAAAAGCTCAAAAACACTGCTTTAAATAAAATCCACCAATCATGGGAGGAAAAATTTACTGTTTGGGAGTCCATGAATAAATAAAAGCAAAAATAAATGTATATTATAAGACAATCAAAGTGTTTTTTGACCTTGCATACATGTCAATCAGTTGTTTGGGACAAAATACGAACCTTTTATCATAACCCATTATAGAGTTTAATGTCCTGCAGAAAATATACAAAAAATTGACAAATTTGATTTGTTAAGTGTTTGTCCTGAATCACTACGGTACACTTATAATAATATTTATATTGGGACTATTTAGACTGGTTCTGATAGGAATCACTGTGGAGGAGCCTAGTTATTACGTGATTCATCATAGACATCAACAGAGAAGTAGATCCACTGATTTTAGGCATACATTTTGGGTTTAAGGGTAAGAATTGGGATAAGTTAAGATTTTTGGACAGTAATGTTGATCCAGGATCATGTCTTACTTGGCAAAATCATGGTGACCATATATATATACACATACCTGTATGTTGGAGACATTTGTTTAATATTCAATTCTTTTAACTGAGTTTGGTTGTACTCATGAATCTGCCTCATACAACATCAGTAATACTGTTTTCACTTCACCTTGGCATCCTCTTTAGCTTTCACCACGTCCACGGTCGTACTTTCAGCCCTCTTACCCTTTTAGTTAGAAAAACAAATGTAAGTGTAACAGCTGCATCCCTCATTTGAATGAATTTAAATATGATGCAGGAGCAAAAAAAAACTGATTTGACTGAACCTCAGCGAGGATCAACAAGGTCTTCTCAAAGTCCCCTGACACCTCAGACTTCAGGTCTTGAATTAGAGCTCTTCCAGTTTCTGGAAAAAAGACAACACTTAAATGAGATCCAAAGTCAAAGCACCATAAAATATCTTTAGAGTAAAAGAAAAAAGAGGAAGTAATGTTAAAAAACACAAACCAGCCAAATATGCATCACACATAGCCTTGATTTGATGGTTCGAGCGTGATGCAAAAAGTTCGATCAAAACGCTCTCGTTTGTTCCAGCACCCTGTGATCAAACTCAATCTGTGAACAACTTCAATCTTGGTTAAATCTAAAACTATTAACAGTCGAAAAGAAAAGGCATTGTGTACTTTTATAGCCCGTATGAACTCCTGGCAGTCGAACTTAGCAGGAGGAGTGATCAGGGCCACCAAAATATCCTCAAAATCTCCGCGTGTATCACCTTCCAAGTCATCAGAAAGAGTCTAAGATAAAAAAGCACATGTTTTTAAACATCAGACCACATTCAACAGTCAGTTCAACACGAGCGCAGGTGTTTTACCCTCCCAGTGGCGTCCTGATAGGCTTTACAGATCAGCTGGCGCTGGGCATTGCTTCTTTGAGCCAGAATGTCAATAAGAGTCTTTTCAGTAGTGCCTGAGGAATTACAAAAGCAAACACACAGTTCCTCATTGTGACATTAGGCCAACAGCCAGCACATAGATAGAAATCAGCAGGATTTCAACATCCCAGCAGTGTAAGTTCATAGAAGTCCACACCCAGGTACAGTAATAAGTGACTTACCAATGCCTTCAATAGCTTTCCTTAAAGCAGCAGCATCCTCGCCCGGATTAAAGCCTGGCTTCTCCTTAACCGTGCCACGTACTGTTGACTTTATGGATTATGTTTATATATAAACCTGTTTAACTCACTACATGAATGCATAACTGTATAAAACACAATTGCAATCTTACATTTACAGTCAAAGAGGAGGGGGAGTCCAGGAGAAGGTCCAAATCATCCTGAAAACAGAAAAGAGAAAGTCTTCTGAAACAGGATTATCAAGAAATGTGAAAGCAGAGTCACTTTATCCTGAAGGGGTTAAAGTAAAACTGAAATAAACAGCGGCACTGACCCATACAGAAGACATTCCTGCTGTCCTGGGTGGTTTTCAGTTCTGGAACCAGATATTAGTTAGTTATACTGAACATAAATATAAACTATATGAGTTATGATCTTTAGTTAGTCGCTAACAAATGTTTGAGATGCTTTCTAAGCAGCTGCGCATTTTTTACGCATTATTATAATATGTGGTCAAAACAACGCCTTAGATCCCAATCTGCTATATTGCAAAGTTTATTCTCTATGCAGTTTCATACGCGATATTCAGCGTGATAAACCCCGCTTACATCACTGCAGCAAACCCGACGTGAAAATCTGGCGTCTTTTACGGATGAATACTTGGCAACAACATACCGCAACAAACAAACCTTCAAACTCGACGCTGCTGGGAAGCGCGACGGCTTTAACGCGGATCTCTACAGAGAAAGGAAGAAAACTTTCTACTTTACCTTTGATAAAGCGTCTCCGTCCACTGTAAACCACACCTTCCACGGGTCTCTGGGACTACACCCAAACACCAGAGAGGATATGAGATCAAAATGAGATCATGAGCTCGTGTATCAGGCCAGTTTTACACAGTACGCGTCCTCCTGAGAGCCACACATCACTACTGTGCTGATAAACGACTTCAATATGCAGTGGGATCCAAATATTTCAGATTATTCGTGGCCTCTATTTAAAAATACAAATATATTTATGACATATAGACTGTTATTATCATTATTACAAAAACAGTAGATAATAAAGTTTAATTTACCTTCAGCTAAAAAACATTCTTTTTTCAACTATTATAAATATACGTGTTTTCAGAAACTAAAGACTGATCTAAAGACTAAAGACTATTGGACGTCTTAGATGTCAAATAGACGTCTATTAGATGTCTTTAAGATGTTTATGATTTAAAATGCATGTAAAACTGACATCTGTAAGACGTCTGCAAGACGAATAGACAGCAGATGCTTTCCAGATTGTCTTGCAGACGTACCTGTGCTAACTGCTAGTTGGTCAGACTGTCTGAACAAGGAGGCTAAGTTTATCCAACTAGCCCCTGGTCTTAATAAACTGTAGTTAGTGATATATCAAGGCCATATTTTACATCATGAGTTTAACGAGCCGTGGGAGCTGTATATTGATGCTAAAATGAGCCAGAAACTTCATATCCGGAAAGTGACCCTGACTAAAGTCAAACAACGCCTCATAATTTCCTGTGCAAACAAGTAAGTTGATTGATTGTATTATTAACTTTGGGTCTTCTGCCAGGACCAGCAGCTGTTAGCACAGTCATCAAATTAAAATATAAAACATCAAATATAAATATGTTTATATGAGCTAACTGAACGTGTTTGATCAGTACATTATTTTAATGGAAATTTAATGAAGCCTTAGATTCTGGCGGGAAGAATCATACATTTATACAAAATATCTTTCCTGACAAGTATGAATAATACGGGACCTACAGCTTCATATTCGACTATAAAACAAATACAGAGAATGCATTTAACTTCCTTTCCTGTTCTGTTAAGTTGTGGAAGTCATTCTAAATATATAAACCCAGAATAAAGCTTTGACGAGCCCAACATCAATACTCACCAGAGACGGATTACAAGCTCATTATAAGATGTCTCCAGAGTTGCTGTTTTCAATGTGATTCTCCTCTTTTTGAATCTTACAGCAAGTGCAGAGCAAGCAGACAAAGATGAGAAGATAGACGGAAACCACTGACCATATGAGCGCCCCATACAGACCAAACAGCAGGTTACCCACAGCTCCCATCTCCATCCTCACTTCAGAAGCGTCTGACAGCTCACAGAGATCACTGACGTCATGGAGTATACGAAGGAGTTCTTAACAAACTCAAACCGTTCATTTATATATGTTGATTTAGAATAGCCGTTTCAGTTATTTTAATAAATTGTTATTTTTATTTAAATATATAGTTTTTAATTAATAATAATAAATGATTAGCATATAGTATTATAAAGTATACATCAATTTAACAGGTGAAACTATATTTTATAAGCATTAAAAATTATAATAAACGATTAGGAAAATAAAACTGAACCTAATACAAAAACAAATTACCTAATAAATAAAAAAAAACTTTTAATTTTAACCCTTCAAATATGTATTATTTTATATATATTACATATTATATATATATATATATGTATTCATATAAATATTACAAAAATGTTCAAGGGGGATTAAATGAACTAGACCTTTGAAACTAATATACAAACC
The DNA here is from genome assembly GCA_032353835.1 of Enteromius viviparus. Lineage (NCBI taxonomy): Eukaryota > Metazoa > Chordata > Actinopteri > Cypriniformes > Cyprinidae > Enteromius > Enteromius viviparus. Next base: position 2,809,473 of record JAUCNO010000002.1, on the reverse strand, counting down.
TGCTAGAAAGAAAAGATATTGGACTTTTACTTTATACAAACACAAGTTTAATAAATGTTTTAGTGTGACAACTAGCCCCTGTAACAGATTCGTACCCTGTCTGCTGTCTCCCTCTGCTGGTCATTACTGTGAAAAATACAAAATTAGCTTTATTTTTCTCTTGGAAATGTCTGAGGAACAAGAAACGGATCTAGTGTGAAAATCAAAGGTCTAGCTTCAGTGATTCAGCTCTCACTTGTCAAGAGCTGTTGAGGTTTACAGCCTCACTAAATCACCTGTTCTCCACACCACTGCTGGAGATACATTAATATTTCAATTTCACGAGAGGCCAGCTGAGTGTACGTAAAACACCAGTCCTCTTTTATCCCTGCTCTGATCTCCAGTGCAGCACTCTCCAGGAAATTGTGGGTTGAAGGACGCAGCGGTCGATCCAAGCCGGAATAACGTCTTAAGTGCAGATTGATCCAGAACACAGAGCCCAGAAGAGCCTGGTGCTCGCTGAAGATTGTCAGAATACAATTACTTCCATTTATGAAATATGATACTGATCATTTTATTCCGGATGAAGAATTGGGATTTTTTTTCCCTCAAGAAATTATGTGTGTTTAGAATTACAGATGAAAAATCAAGTTTATCTATATATTTAATAATATCTTTTTTAACATGTTCATAAAATATTATTTTACCTGCTGAATTAATTTTTTATTTTAATTAAAACATGCATACATTGATTAACCAAACCTTTATTCATTTTAATAATACATTTTACTACTATGTAATAATTAACTTCTGCTATTATTAGTATTTGTGTAAAATTTGAGCATGTAAATGTATTTAGAAAATTATATTTAAGTCGGGTGGTATGGGTAGGTTAAGGGTGGGTTAAGCTGGAAGGGATGGGTGAACAGTGTACAAAACAATTAACTTAATATAAAGTGAGACCACTTTTTCTGCTTAATATTGTTTTAGGATTGCTAAAAAAGTCTATGATATGCCTGAAATAGCAGTTGCTATTAGGACACAATACCACACCGTGTTGTCTTTCTTTATAAACCTGCTGCATATCCTCAAAAAGTATTCAACTGAGTAGAAAGTGTGACAGCTAGCCTGATATAGGGAACTGTACCTACTGTTAATCATGCCTTCAAAGTTTATAAACTTCAATGCAAGCATATTTAGAAAGAAAATAAAGATAGTTGTTAAATGCAGACCCCCAAAACATGATTTAGTCATCTTCGCATCAGAATCAAATACTAACATTACAGAAATGCTGTAAGAGGATGGCTGTAGTTCTGTGTGCGGCCACATGGTGGAGTCTTGTCTAAATCAAGAGAAATGACTAAATCAGAGGCTTAAAGTGCATTTACATGCTCCTTCCTAACAAACACATTAACATGAAGCCTTTGCTGCTTTTCAGACTAACCACAACGAGACTAAAAAGACGAAAGATTGATATGCGTCTTTAAGGATCCAAGGACCACAGGAGACATGGACAAACAAACTCTCTCCGCTTTGTTTTTTGGTATTTTGGCATCCAGTTTGAGAGAAAACAAGTATTTTTCCCATGCCAGCAGAAAGCATATGCTTTCCTTTTCTTCATTTCCAGTGACCGTAAGAAAAATTAGATGCTGAAAGACTCTATTAATTCGGGAAACGCTGCCAAACCCTCAATCCACATGAAATTCTCTACCCTCCACGAGAAACCAAACGTCCCATCTCCTCCCAAAATGACAGTTAAACCCCTCAAACGCTGCACTAGGCCTCGCTTCCCCTCACGACGCTCACCCAAAGACCCCAAAACCGTTTGAATCATCTCGTAATTAATATTCCTCAAGAACGAAGCCATGAGGAACCAATTATTCAATAAGACCCCCGGCCCCCATTGTTTAATGTGACGTACGGGGCATGTTTGAGGCGTTCAGCCGCTGAATGCAGGGTCCAGCGCTGCTCCATTGGCTGGGCTCGGGCCTCGACCGCTGCACGCCGCTAATTGAGATCAGATGCTAGCGCGACCTGCTCGGAGGGTAACCTGGAAGCATTTATTTTATGGAAAAGATGTTTAGTTAAGTGCAGCGCTGCGGTCTAATGAGGCTGGACTGGGTTCTGTGATGAATATGATTGGTGAAAGCTCTGAAAGCTGGTTCCTGAGTCCTTCCTTCCTCGCGCATCAGGTTACAGATTAGTAGACTTCCTGTCCACTCCGTGCATTCGCCCTCCAAAAGACGATTCTTTTTAATGAAGCTTATCATGTATTGCATTAATCCTTCTTCTTTGTGACTTAGGGTTTGATAAGAGGGGCTCTGTGAGGCTTCACGGGTCTGCTATCTCATGACATTCAGCTCTGGGGGCATCATTTCACATTAGATCATTAGCATATGGCTTTTTTGGGGGGTCCTGTTTTTTTAATTGATCTAAAAGTGCATTTGACTTGAATCAAAATTGATCAAAAAAATGATGCAACCATCCTGATATCGCAGTGAAGAAGAACCTGATTAAAAATTAAACTCTTTCAAGTATTTTAACAAAATTCAAAAACGTAAAAAAAAAAAAAGTACGAAGCAGGAAATGATGGAGAAGACCGCAGACCTTTATTATGACTGTCTGTCAAGATCAATAAATCACCTAAAATATCACATAATTAGATTTTTATGCATAGGCAAAATTATTTCCATTTTTAAAATGTCACAATGTGATTCCTTAACATGTAATCATAATAATAAAGAATGAATTATTCATGATATTTAAAAAAAATACCTTTCTTTGCAAAACCTATTTGGATTTTTTTAAGGAAAACATAGTATTACTTTCTATTTGCATGATATTTTGAGTTAATGAACTGAATCTAATAACTTTGGAGTTTTTAAAAACCGTATGAAACCAGCATGAAAGAGGCTATAATGACTTATTGGCACATGTTATAAGCCTACACTTGATAGATATAAGATCTTTTTTCTACACTGGCCTGTTATTCTGGTGTCATTTCAGACTAACCTCTTCTGAATGACTTATAAAAACACAGTACAGTGTGTGGTTGTGGCAGTTAATGTGCTACAGCCGGACTTTATATCAATAAAGCTTTTTTATTAGCATAATTGTTTTAGTGAAGCACCTTTAACACCCATAAAAACCTTCCCAAAAGTTTCTTTAGATTATGAAAATGTAACCCTGGACCACAAAACCAGTCATAAGTGTCAAGTTTTCTAAATTGATATTTATACATCATCTGAAAGCTGAATAAGCTTTTGTTATGACCAGACAATATCTAGGCCTATTTTATAATCTGGAATATGAGGGTGCCAAAAAATCTAAATACTGAGAAAATCATCTTTAAAGTTGTACAAATGAAGTCTTTAGCAATGTTACAATTACGTTTTAACATATTTACAGTAGGATATTTACAAAATATCTTCATGGAGCACGATCTTTACTAAGGCTAATATCCTAATAATTTTTTGGCATAAAAGGAAAATCTATAATCTTGACCCATGCAATGTATTTTTGCCTATTGCTATAGCTACTCCAGAGACTTAAGACTGCTTTTGATGTGTACAAAGACAAAAAAGTTCTTTTAAGAACTTGGGCCAGTGAGATGACTAACTTTTTAACCCAATTCACTGAAAGCTTGTGAGACTCAAACCACCTCATATTCCTGAAGTGAAGTGTATTTTTAGATGCTGCTGGCCTTAGGCAGGAGTCACGCAAAACTACAGTCCACTTGCATGCCCTCTGTGTCACCAGTGATCCCTCTCACCCCGGTCGCGTGTCCCTGAAACGTACTCTCATGGCAGGTGCCTCCCTTCTCGTCTGTGCGGTAAAGACTAATGAATAATACAGTTAGCGCAGAGCGCTCTGCGCATGCGTGCTGCAGCCCGTGCCGTGACCCCCGCTCGCCTCATCTCGCGTCTCTCCGTGCTCCGAGCCGTTGATTACAGTCCTCCCGCGGGGATATGAGACTCCGTGGAGATGGGGGTATCTAGAGCTCCAGTCACTTAGGATCAAGACAGGGCCAGGAAATCGCTACGGACTCAAAGCTAAATATATAATTCCTCCCGTGCCGGTAATCACAAGGTCCAGACGATTTGAAATGACAGTTTAACCACTTCAAACTCAAAGACGTTTCTGTTCAATAGGATTCATCTAATGAGCGCACCCCGGGCCGGCTGTAATTGCACATATAGCGCAGGTTTGGGTCGTTCAGGTTCGATGGAGGGGAACCGGAAGGAAACTATTTCCACACACTAATCCCGACTAGAATAGACTTAGTCAGGTTTGAGCCATATTTACTTTATGACAGGGATGAAAATGAGGCTGAAGTGCGTTCAGTGAGTTGTGCTGTTGTTTACCTGCATGGTGAAATCAAGAAAAAAAGTGGCTAAAAGATCCATTCAAAGGTGTGAGTTGCGAAGATTCTTAAGAGTTTGTTACATTGTACTCAGTGTTGGGGGTAACGCATTACAAGTACCGCGAGTTATGTAATTAGATTACTTTTCTTTAAAGTAAGAATACTAGAAAATACTGCACTAGCATCAGAACAAGGCTTGATGCTTTCGAGGAGTAGTATCCAGAAGCTCTACACTGTAAAAAATCTGTAGTTACGCAGCTGTTCGCCAGTAACTTACTGTAGATTTACATTTATGTTATTTACTGGCAACAGTTTGTTCAAAACTAACTGAACATTAAACAGTAACAAGTCTTTGTCTTTACAGAATACAAATATAAAATAACAACCTACTGCAAAGCATTCGGGGAACCAGAAACCTTCATCAACCTTTTTCTGTTTTTTTCTCTCAGATTTTGGTTCCCAGAATGCTTTGCATGAGGCTGTTATTTTAGGTTTATTCTGTAAAGATAAAGACTTATTGTTTAATGTTCAGTTAACTTTGAACAAACTGTTGCCAGTAAATAACATAAATTTAAATCTACAGTAAGTAACTGGCGAACAGCTGCTAGTAATACTGTAATTTCTACAGCAGTGTACCCTTCTGCACAATGTCAAACATAACTAAACATTAATAGATGTCTCCCTTCACTCGAAATAGCATTCAATTTCCAAATCCAGCCATAAGCGTGCTGGCAAAGTATCATAATTCTCTCAAAACAAATAGGTAGCCTTCTTTCCTTTTTTATTTTTTTAAATCAGTTTCTCAATTTAAGCCTGCTTAGGTTTCCTTTTAAATGGTTTTATAGTAAAAATATATTTTCTATACAACACTGATTTTACTGACATAATTTATTTAATGAAATATAAATGTCATTTTTATTTGTCACCTAAGTTTTTAAATAAAAATACAAGATCCATGCATGGTTTTTTATACAGTGAAGTCAATAAGTATTTGATTTTGCAAGTTCTCTTACTTATAATTCATGGAGGTGTCTACAATTTTCAGCATAGGTGCATTTCCACTGTGACAGACAGAAACTAAAAAGAAAAGTTAGTGGTGGGGAGTTACTGCGTCAAATAAGTAGCCTATTTGATCACTAGAGTCAAAAAATATTAATATTTGTCACAGAAGCCTTTGGTAACAATTACAGAGGTCAGACGGTTCCTGTAGTTCTCCAGCAGGTTTCCATATGGATCTTCTCTAGATCTGTCAGGTTTCGGGGCTGTCGCAGCAACACAGAGTTTCAGCTCCCTCCAAAGATTTTCAATTGGATTTAGGTCTGGAGACTGGCTAGATCACTCCAGAACCTTGATATGGTTCTTACGGAGCCACTCTTTGGTTTTCCTGGCTGTGTGCTTTGGGTCATTGTCATGTCTTTGGGTCACCCAGCCACGACCCATCTTTAATGCTCTGACTGAGGGAAGGAGGTTTTTGGACAATATGTCACAATACATGGCCCCATATATCCTCTCCTTAATACAGTGCAGTTGTCCTGTCCCCTGTCCTTTTGAATGTTATTAGAAATTAATATAAAACATATAACTATTAAAAAATAATAAGCAAGCCCAGCATATAGGTGACAAAACGTAGGCTATAACAAAAAAGTAACATATACATACTTTCCGCAAAAAGTAGGCTAATGTGATTCGTTACTTTTTTTTATTGAGTAACGTTGTGACTCCATAATAAAGTAACAACAATACTGTAATGCATTGCATTTAAAATCACATTAAGCAATTTATGCATATATAAAAGCTTTAATGTATTATTTAATATAACATTAAAACGTCATAGTTTTTCTTAGTGTGAATAACATCTACTTAAATAAGAATTTATTAGTGTTGAGAGGATAGCCACTTGAGATGAAACATCTCGTTTTCAAGGGGGTCCTCAAACAAAAAACAAAGCAGTACAACACATATACTTTCACACTCTTCAAAACTCTCCCTCATCCCACCTAAGCAACCCAAGCCATCCAACATACTCAATATTGGAAAAACAGATACAAAGAAAAAGAAAAATCCAGATTCACATAATAAAAATATACACACCTAAAGATAACATTTACAGCAATACTTTGCTTGCAAATAGGTGAAAAGCAATGTTTTAAATGAATACAAAGAAGTGATAGATCTTAGAGACCCAGGCAGGCTATTCCATTCAAAAGGAGCTTTAAATTTAAACGTTCGTCTACCAGTCTCTTTGGAAATGTTTGGCACTATGAAGGATAAGTACTCAGTGTGTCTTAATCTATATCTAGGTCTAGATGGGATTAAGTATTCCTTCAGGTAAGGAGCATAAGGATAGTACACACATTTAAAAAGGACCAGGTACCAGTGATACTGTCTTCTAGCTTCTGGTGATAATAGGTTCAGTGAGTCATACAATACACAATGATGAGTAGTGAAAGGACATCTCAGGACAAATCTACAAATATTGTTGAAAACAACAGTTAGAGGCTTCAAGTTTGTTACTGAGGAGTTTTGGTAAACAACATCTGCATAATCTAACAGAGGAAATATTAACTGTGACACAATCCTTAGCCTGGTAATTTGAGTAAAACAATTTATAGAACGATACAGTATTCGTAAGTTACAATTAATCTTCTTCACTACATAATTAATATGACATTTAAAAGAAAGTTGTGAATCCAGCCAAAGGCCAAGGTATTTAAATTCAGCAACTTGTTCAAGTGGAGTATCATCTAAAAATTTAAGTGAAAGATTATTGCTTTGATTCAGGAGAGCTGATCTAGTAGCAAACAGCATGCTATATGACTTTTTCTTATTTAATAATAAATGATTGGCCTGGAACCAGCATTGAATGGCATTAAAGTTAGACTGTAGAGAAGATTGAATCTTGGAAACCAGGACACTAGATGAATATATCACTGTATCATCAGCATACATATGAATGCTACAGTCTGAACAGATTTGTGGGAGATCATTTATAAATAAAGAAAAAAGAAGAGGACCCAGGGAAGAACCCTGAGGAACACCTTTCTCCATTACCAATGACTGAGATGTACAACCATTTAAACAAACACGCTGACGTCTACAATGAAGATAAGAGTTAAACCAAAGAAGAGAATCTTTAGAGAGGCCTATTGCATATAGTTTATCAAGAAGCAAGTAATGATCAACCATGTCAAAGGCCTTAGAAAGATCTATAAATATTGCACCAGTAGACATATTATTGTCATTTGCTGATGAAACGTCGTTTGTACATTTTAAAAGAGCAGTGGATGTAGAAAACTTTGGCCTGAAACCAGATTGGTTAGGTGACAAAATAGCAAAGTCATTAACATGTTTGAATAATTGTTTAAATATTATTTTTTCAAATACTTTTGCTACACTACTAATAATAGAAATTGGTCTATAATTATTAGGGTCAAGTACATTACCGCCCTTATATATTGGTGTTACTCTGGCAGACTTCCAATTTGATGGAACCACACAAGTGGATAAAGATAAATTAAATAAATCTGATAAAGGAAATGCCAGTACATGTGAAGCAAGCTTAATAAATTTTATCTCAAGGCCATCAGGATCAGCATTACCAGATTTTAGTTCAGAAATTGCCTGTTGAACATCAGTTGGATTTATTGTAGCAAATGAGAAAGAGCTATGCCTTTCATTAGCCAGACTAGAATAAAAGAAATTAGAAAATTCTGAGCTACAGATAGAGGAAAAATGATGATTAAAAGCATTAACAACTGCAAGAGGATCGCTGATAATGTCATTATTCACTTTAATTTTAGTTGCAGTGCTTTTTGTAGAATTATTGAGTAAGGAATTTATGTTTTTCCAAAACTTTTTTGGGTTACTAAAATTGTTGGATAACAAATTTTTATAATAGTTTGATTTAGCATTTCTTGTTTTAGTTGTACAAAAGTTTCTAAGTTGTTTGTAAGCAGCCATATCTGCTGAATCCTTTGATTGTCTGTACTTTGCCCACGCCTTGTCTCTTTGTTTAAATAAATGTAACAAGTCAGAGTCCACCCATGGTAAATGATGGCCCTTAACCCTCACTGAAATCCAAGGGGCATGCTTATCAATAACTTTAAGGACCTCAGTGTGAAAAAAGTGCCAAGCATCTTCAATAAATGGAATAAGGTGGAACCTATTCCAGTTTATATCCAATAAGTCTTGTATAAACAATTCAGGATTAAGAAGTTTACTCTGTCTTACCCTGATAAACTTAGGAGGTAGGCAAGGTAGTCTAATTTTCCATACACAGAACACCATGGAGTGATCACTAAAACTATCGGGTAAAACTCCTGAATCAATAATTCTGTGAGTGTGGGTAACTAATATCCAATCTAATAAAGATTTGGATCTTAGATCAATTCGAGTAGGTTGGCTAATTAGTTGAGTCAGGTTTAAACTTTCAAACAACTGTTTTTCCTTAAGAGATGAACGATTTAACCAGTTAATATTAAAATCTCCAAGAATTATCATCTCATTTGAATTGCTCATTGATTTAATCATACTTCCTATACTGTGAATTACCTTATCTTATATAATCTAAAGAATTTCCTCTATAAAGGGTCTTGTGCAATGAAAAGGTTGCGTGGTTATTAAAGGTTCTTGAAATGTTCTATCAAAGCTGTTAAAAATACATGTTCTAAAGGTTCCCCAAAGAAACACTGCGTAAAATAACAATTTTTCCTAGCACTTTAATAATCGAAGCTATTTTCCATTACAAAGAAGCATGAAAGATCCCACGAATGTGTTTGCAATAAAAGAGAGTGAGATTTGGGTTCTGTGTTTCCTCACAGGCAGTATAATGAATGATCAGGGAGGAAAAGTTTGTTAGGCTGATATCGAATAACAGCAGCGAGCTCGAAGTCCAATTCAAGTGTGAAGTGACACGAGCACTAACCGCGCGTTCACGCAGCCTATCATCACGCCCGCATTACAATGCAGTTCACAAGCAAGCCACGTATTAAGTTGTGTAATTCTTTAAAAAGCGCTCAGATTGACCCGGGATCAAGAATGAATAATGCATTTGGCAGAGAAGGCTTCGTTTCGAGCTCCTTCCACGCTCCCCTGATATATGCATGACTATCAGAGGGAAGAGAATCCGCGCTAATTTCCCTTCCACTTTGCATATGCAGCGATCATGCCCTTATGGCACCGACATCCCGACGGAAAATCTCTTTTCATCTCCAGCGAAGTGCATCTCGCGCTTAAACTGATTGGATTCTTGATGAGGCGGTCGGGGTGGCTCGCGCACTTCAGGCGAGGACGCGTCGAGCGCGCGGGAGCCAATTCGGTGCCACTGAAGTGATTAAACGCGCTCTCGAGGCCCCCGGTAACTACCTCCGCGTACGGATGCGTGCGTGGACCGTAATCAGCGCACGCGGACAGGGAAAGTATAATAGCGCAGCTCTGCTCCTTCGCTGGGGACCCCGCTGTCTGTAAAGTGCTCATATCCCCACCAAACCGGCGCATCAGTGTTCTAGCATTGTCACAAGACTGAGAGGATGAATAATGCAGTGCAGCCCTAGCTCATTTGCATGCAAACTATGAGGGAGATTTCCGCGCGTTTTAGCACGTCAAAGTCAGATAATGCTGCCGGACACTTGGCTCGGTCAATAGCAGATGCGTTGTTTGGATTTTGCGCGCGCACTGACCCCGTTCCGACACAGGTCAAGAGGTGACGGGCCACGCAACGCAGCGTATGCATATTTCTGCGATGCGAGTTTCAGGAGTTTACAGAGCCAATTTACATGTATATATTTCCAGCGACACAGAAGGAAAAACATTTGGTCTCCCCGCTGCTATCGCAATCCTCTCCATCATGGTAGTGGTAAACAGAGAAACACACAGTAATCCACTTGATAAATGTCAAGTGAAATGAAGCTATCAGCTGAAAGCAATTTTCGGGGCAGCGCGCGGAGCCAGCGACTCGGGATTTTCACCCCTCCATCGATCATGAGCCTCTCTCTCAGGCCAAGGTATACAATGCCCCCAAATTGCTGACATATGGACCGGGGAAAACCTGCCCATTTCCTCTGTCTGCGAACTAGCTCCTCTAAACTCTTGTTTATTTAGTGACCCCACGTTTTCATCCATTAGAGACAATGCTTTTCGGTTACTGCCGAGAAATACTGACAACGGAATGTTGTATATTACTTATAATAAAAACAGAAGAAAAAAGCGATGATGCAACTCCAAAGCTGTTGAACTATAAGTGTGTTTTCTTTTTCTGTTTAAAAAACGCAATGTCCCCAGAGTTATGTATAAAAGAGTTATCATTTATATATATTTCAAACTTTTTGTGTTTTTTATTACGCAATTGTTTAGAAACAGGCCAAGTTCCTGATGCAGCTATATTCGTATAAACTACGCCAAAAAAAAAAAAAAAAACTCGTGGTATTGATACGCAAAAATGATTTTGCGTATATATGACACGCACGTGTTTGACGTGCATATAATACACATATCCCTAGTAAAAAATAAATATACTTAGATTACATTTATTCCATGCTCAGTATACTACAAATACATTTTCATATTTATGTACTTATGCAGTTGTACTTTTAATACACTAGTTTACTTAAAGTCTGCTTAATTGGAACAACTCATTTTGTACTTAATGCACTTAGAGGTAGCGCTATTAAAGGCATTTAGTATATTTGATTGTGCTAAAGTGGAACTATTGCAAGTATACTTTAGGCAAACTTTAAGTATTTTGCATTTAAAGGGCAATATTACACAATCCTCATTAAAAGGGATATAAACATGCATTTCAGGCTTATTAATAAGAGATATGCACTATGCAGAAGTAATACTCCAAATAAAGTATTTTTTTATATCAGTAGGCCAGTTACCTGTAGTAAATATACTTACCAAGTAAATATACTTGAAATATATTTTAAATATATTACTTTTTTTACTAGGGATACCCCACAACCCCAATAGCATAAGCATGCCAAAGTCCAATTTTGCGGATCTATAATTTAGTGTTTTTATGGCGTACTACTAATGCATGAGATCGGGTTTCCTGTTGACTAGTCATGTTACTGCCATTTTTGGCTAAACGTTCACCCCCCTCACAAGCTGTTGAAATAAGAAGTCATATGGAGGAAAGATGAAAATGATTTGGCATTTTTATTAGTTAATAGTTTTTAAACCATGTAACTAGCCATACGAAGCCTGAATGAACAGTGTTCTTTATTAATTCCATAAAGAACCTTAACCATCTTAAGAATACCTAAAGGTTCCAAATGAGGCATTGAGCAGTGATGGTTCCCCAAAGAACCTTTCAATAAACTCTTCCTAAAAAAACACTAAAGAATATTTTAAATAACCTAAAGAACCTTTTCCACTATAAAGTGCACTGGAAAATTTCCATAGATGGAATCGTTGATGACAATAAAAAAAAATCGCAGACCCTGAATGTTTCTCTAGACCAGTGGTTCCCATCCTTTTTTAACTCACGGCCCACTCAGCCAAACACATGTGTTCCCACTGCAAAAGAATTTAAACGATCTCGTTTTTTGTGTCGGGTTAACTAAGTACTCAGAAGCAAGGATGTTAATTGTCTTTATTGAATAAACTGGTAATGTATTAAATAAACAGAAAATTTACATAACGGATCAGCAAACTAGACATTGTTTATTATATTAACAATATTACAATTTCTGTTAATAATAATTGGCGGCCCCCCTGCAATACCGTCGCGGGGTTGAAAACCACTGGGCTAGGTGATATGACCAGAAAAAAAAATAAATCACCATGATCATTTTTTTTTTCTTCATAGCATCAATATGATTAATTTTCAAGATAAATGACAAATGTTTATTCCTTTCAAGTTGTTTGCTCCAAAATTTAAGTTGTAGGCACCATTCCATTAATTTTCCATATTGAAATAAATACATTTCTCAGTTTCTGCACGTTCCAATGAGTAACATATTTTCAAATCAAAAAATGCATTTGTGTTGCCTGATAATATGAAAGTCCCCCTATTATGGGTTATGAAAAGTTCATGTTTTTAGTTTCGAGAGTCCCAAACAACAGGTTGGCATGCATGCAAGTCAAAAAACACTTTCATTTTCTTAAATGCACTTATTTTTTTTGACTTAACAACTCCCAAACGATTCATTCAACGGTTCATGTTTTAAACTCCTCTGGTGATTGGTCTATTTCATTTAACGTTCCAAAAGCAGTACCTAGTGGCAAAGAATGAATTGAAATCCAGGTTTTCTCTGGTGTGCTCCTGCAACAAGTTTGGCGGGAAATATGCTACCGTTTCATTTTAACGTCAGCATGAATTGGCCTCAGATTCGTTTTAAAAAATGACTCGACTCAATGATTTCACTCTTTCTTTCAAGAGTCAATAACTTTATACAAGGTGTACTTTATATTTTAAACTATGCAGGATGTTTTCATTCACTTAGAGTTGTGTTACACACACTGCAGCAGGTGCAAGGATACTATGCAGTGCCTGAAAATAGTCCCCAGCAATTTCAGGCACAGCTTTCATTGCGCCTGCTGTAGCCATGGTACGTCAGCAATGTTTTTTTGAGTATAGTTCCTATATCAGCCTAGAAAATCACAACTTTTGTTTTTCCGTCGGTCTTAGTACACAATGTAACTACAGAAGAATAGAAAAAATATTTAAACTCTTTGATCATTTTGAGCGTGATGCTAACAGTCTAATCAGATTCAATGATCTATGCTAAGCTGCAACTAAATGTGCTCTGCCAGACCTGGAGATCGACTAAATGGATTAAAAAACTGTAAAACTCAACTGTTTAACTTGAAGTTGGAAAATGAACCTATTTTCAAAAAAAGCGTTGTGTCCCTTTAACTGTTGTTTTCTCACAGCTCTCATTTTGATTTGCGTTTATTTTGTTATTGAGAGCATATTACATACTCTTCTAAATGCCACTCTTACATTCGTCTTGATGTTCGCTAACAGTAAAGCATATATTGAAAAAGAAGAATAAAAAAGAATTTTACTTGCAGTGTCAGAGGCACATAGCAGCATTTTTGGTTTAAAGTTTTGAAAAACTTCCCCACACAGGAATTTGTACATTTGCGTGTCTTCTGTTAGTTTGCAGCCAAAGAGGGCTAAATTGCAATCTTGCTCTTCAGTGCCACTCTCGTAAAACTGGTCAAACTTACATTAGGTCATGATTTCAAACGACTATTAGAATACTATTTGTCCATTAATTTTTAATGTCAAGAAATCGTTTCAGTTCTAGATGTGTTAGATTGCCAAAGAAAAAAAAAACACTTTAATAGGTTATATGGGTCATTCCTGGTATCCGGTAACATTTTGGCTTCAACCAAAATAGTGACATGTTTAAACATATGGAACACACACTGGCCAAGCTCGGTATTCTGTTAGAATATCCACCCTATTAGTTTCACATTCCGCTATAAAAACTAACAGGGTGGAAAATTTTAAGCTAAATTTGCTGTAGTTTTTTCAGTGATCAACATTTAGCTCTCTAACCTTTTACAGATGAACATACAGTGTTTCCCACACATAGACAAATCTGTGGCGCAGTGCCACAGATTCAACACCGACCCAAAAAAAAAAAACAATACCGACCGTCACATATTGCGTTTCGTTATTCTTTTGTAAAAAGAACACGCAGCGAATTTGTTCAACTGCATGTGCTTTCCATGCTCTCTCTTCATCTCTCTGTCACTCACGCGTCTCTCCCTCACACACACACACGCGCACACACAGCCCCTCCCCTCCGTGCACATCTGTCTGGATCCTCTGTGGAGAGAAGACGGCTGGCGAAAGTTTGGTATCTCGTGACCACTTTTAACACACAATCACAGATTAAAAAGTGCTATAAAATATTTTATATTCTGAATACAATAGTTAAAGAGTGTTGATGTTACTGTAAGTCCCGAGCCTTAGAAACCGCGATTGCGCCACTTTTAGAAAGTTAACTAGTCGCAAGTTTGCGGTAAAATGTAGGCTAGCCTAGTTGGGTTGTCGAGGTCAAAACACTATATGTAGCAGCTGTGAATCAAATAAAAGTATTATAAATTATGCTGTTTTTTTACTCTTACACTGAATGTTTGCTGCTTCATGTCAAATTCATGTTAAATTAATGTAATAAAATACTGTGTAATCAATTATTAACCCCCCCTTGTTTATGCTTGTAATGAAAGGAGTACATCAAAAACTAGTGGTATGGATGTGTCCACTGTTGACTGTTCTATGCCAGATAAAAACGAAAGCTTGAGTGTTTAACTTAAACATGTTCCCGCTGATGATTGTGCGCCATTTATTACTGACGGTTTTGTCTCGTTGGTTGGTGGCTCTTGTAGAGTGCCTGTCAAAATATTGCGTGATACTGGGGCCTCAGAGAGTTTTATTCGAAAGTCTGTTCTTCCGTTTTCCTCTGTATCGGATACTAATATGGTAGTGTTGATTCGTGGGATTGGGTTGCACTCATTTTCTGTGCCTCTGCATAGAAGTGAGTTAAATTCTGGTTTTGTCAATGGTGAAGTGGTAATTGCTGTTCGTCCACTGCTGCCTGTGGATGGAATTGATTTGATCATAGGCAATAACTTAGGTCGTGATCGTGTTTTTCCCTGTCAATTTTCACCTCCACCAGTGGTTAATACGAAGGTAGTGTCATCTCCAGAGTCTGACAAGTGTTTAGAGACTTTTCCTGAAGTTTTTACTGCTTGCGCAGTTACTCGTGCTATGGCTCGTGCACAGACAGACAAACCTTCAGATGTATCTAGATCCTTTACTAAGGTGATTCGTTCCAGTATTGCCAGCACCTTTGTTAATAAATTAGGTGGTTCAGGCACAGAAAAATGACACCACTTTAGAAAGGTATTTTGCAATGTCTGCAGATAATCTGGATGTGGATCATGGATATTTTGTCCAAAATGGGTTACTGCTTCGAAAGTGGTCACCTCGTGCAGGCCCAGATGGGGCAGGTCAGGTAATGCAGGTGGTAATGCCTACTAAGTATAGTGAATTAGTGTTGAAGGCTGCTCATGGTGAAGCGTCTAGTTACTTTGGGGTAAAAAAGACTTATAACCATGTATTACAGAGTTCTTATTGGCCTCGGATTAAACGTGACATTGCAATTTTTATCAAATCATGTCATGTATGTCAGGTTACTGGATAAGCCCAATGAGTCAATAAAACCAGCTCCGTTGAAGCCTATTGAAACTGCTACTACTTATTTTGAGCATTTAATTGTAGATTGTGTGGGACCCCTGCCAAAATCTAAGTCTGGTATGGAGTATATGGTCTATGCGATATCCTGCAGCTTATGCAGTAAGGTCAATTAACACTAAGACCGTATTAAAGTCACTGTCTCACTTCATTTCTGTCTTTGGCATACCTAAAGTGATTCAAAGTGATCGTGGTTCAAATTTTACATCTAGAGCCTTTACTGAGGCATTGCAGGGGTTACGCATTGTTCATAATCTTAGCAGTGCATATCATGCACAAACTCAGGGAGCACTAGAACGTTTTCATGCTACTTTAAAGTCTTTATTACGTTCTTACTGTATAGAGCTGAAAAGAGAGTGGTAGGAGGGTTTGCCCTGGCTCTTATTAGCAGCGTGTGCAGTAGTACAGGAGAGTACAAGGTTTAGCCCTAACCATCTTGTTTTTGGCCACAAAAGTGCGTACACCTCTGTCTGTGTTGGGTAGTGATTTGGACATTGCAGAATCACCAAAGAGTATGACAGAGTTTGTCCAGGGTTTTCGCCGCAAACTATTTTTAGCTTGGCAAATGGCAAGTGAAAACCTAAGAAATACCCAGAATAAAATGAAACAACTTTATGATCGCAAAGCAGTTGCTAGGGCTTTTAGCCCAGGTGATCAAGTTCTTGCATTGCTACCAATTCCAGGGTCACCGTTTGAGGCCAAGTACTTTGGGCCATACACTGTTGTCCATCAGGTCTCAGAAACAAATTATATTGTGTCAACTCAAAAACTCTACTTTGTCACGCCAATTTGCTTAAGCCTTATTTCTCTTTATCTTTGCAGATGCAAGGAAAAGAGCCGGTGTCGAAATCAGTGGGTCTTGCTGTGAGACCAGATTTCTCATGTGTCAGCTTACGACATTCTCAGGTGGCAGGTGGCGACATTTCTCAGGTGGCAGCTGAGGATGGCGTGCGTGGGCCTGATGATGCTGTATTGCATGCTCGGTTAGGCAATAGTGAAACGCTGGGCTAATTTGAATAGCCTACTTAAAAATTTAGAGAGTGGACAACAACAACAACTAAAGAGTTAAATTTTTTTGTTTTTGTCCTTGTATTCTGATACACCAACCTGCCTAGATTTACAACATAAAATTGTAATTATTTTTATAAAGTCACAAAAGCTTAAAGGTCTTGCTATAGCCTCCGACAACATTCCAGGGTTAAAATTATGAATTTCCAATTATTTCAATGAGTGCCCCATAAAGGGTTAAAAACATTATACTTAACACAGTTTATTCTCTTTTTTTTTCTCTCTCTCTCTGAATCGTTCGGTTCAAATGTCCTCAGGCCTCTACCTCCTGGCAGGGCGAACCGTTGCTCCCTTCCCGGGCCTGTAGACATTCATCTGCTCTCGCCGGTGATAACTACAAGGCCTGCAAGGCTGCCTCATCCGTACACGCTATGGTGTTGTTGATGGGCTATCACGCCAAGGCACTGAAGGCCCAGCACGAAGGTGTTCACGACCTGGAAGTTCTCAAAGAACTCCGTACCGCAGCGGACCTCGCGCTTTGTCACCCTCAGCCTACTCGACGCCAAGGGCGGCCTCCAGCTGCCGCCTCCGCAGCCCCAGCAGGGGCCTTCACATCGGCAACATCAAGGAGCAGGCAGTCGGGCCCCCGCCCACCCAGCCTGCCCAGGCCCCTGCAAAACCCGGTGGAAAGAGGAGATGCAAGATGCCCTAGGACGGGCAACCTAGGGATGGAGGAGTGTGCTCTTCAGGGGTGAGAATCTTTTGTTTTGTTTTTACCCAAACACTCGACAAAAGAGCAGTTTTCTTTATCTCTGGGTCCCCTCAGGGGACGAGGTGTTGTGAACAGACCTTGTGAGAGAAAGAGCCATGTTACACACTCACTCTTCTCTCATTACAGACGGCAGTTCGGGAGCCGGGAGGACGGCCCCAAGGACTTCCAGTCTCACTTCTGCCTGAACGCTGGTAAGAGTGGCGTGCACTCGGACCCCACCTTGGACCGGCTTAGAGACGCCCGGGCCGGGTCCCTGCATTCCCAACGGATGCCCCACCACCGGCACCCTGGTCGTCCCGTTCATGCCTCTGGCACAGTTCCTAGACGCCTGGATAGGCCTCAGACTGTCTCGGTGGCTCATCTGGACCATCCGGCTCGGTTATGCGAATCAGTTCAGCAGACCAGTAAACTATGCAAATGCCCCTGTCCTGCATGCAGAGATTGCTACTCTCCTGGTGAAGAGAGCAATAGAGCCGGTCCCTCCAGCCAATATGAACACAGGGTTTTACAGCCCTTACTTCATAGTGCCCAAGAAAGGTGGAGGGTTACGACCGATCCTAGATCTGTGAGTCTTGAATCGAGCCCTTCACAAGATGTTGAAGCCGAAACACATCTTCCCATGCGTCCGTCCCCAGGATTGGTTTGTAGCCATAGATCTGAAGGACGCGTACTTTCATGTCTCAATCCTTCAGCGCCACAGGCCATTCCTAAGGTTCGCATTCCTGGTACTTCCAAAGTAGCGGAGGCTGCCCTGACTCCGCTCAAAGAGAAAGGGGTTTGCATTCTCAACCACCTCAACGATTGGCTGATACTAGCACAATCCAGAGCTCAGTTGTGCGAACACAGGGACCTGGTGTTACAACACCTCAGCCTG
>JAUCNO010000002.1:2733167-2778511 GCA_032353835.1 Enteromius viviparus | reverse complement strand
CTCTGTGTGGAGCACTGGCTGCTGTCAGACAATAATCTCACTGCATTATTACAATTAATGACTAAAATAATGTTTGGGAATGGAAACTGATATTTCCAGCTGACATGCAACTGCAAAAGATAGAAATAACCCACTTAAAACCAGTTTCTGAAAATACTAGTGGACTAAGACTTTTGCTCGGTACTGTATGTAACAATACCGAAGTACAATCGCTTGCAAACTTTAA
Source organism: Enteromius viviparus (assembly GCA_032353835.1). NCBI lineage: Eukaryota > Metazoa > Chordata > Actinopteri > Cypriniformes > Cyprinidae > Enteromius > Enteromius viviparus. The sequence goes on along the minus strand of JAUCNO010000002.1, from coordinate 2,778,285 downwards.
GTAGTTTTTACAGCACTTTTTGCTGAATTCTCATTAAATCAATCTAGAACAATATTCAAAAAAAAGTTTTTTGTGCATTTATTTAATTGTATCATTTATATCCGAAAAATATTTACATTTTACAAAGTTAAAAACAAAAAAAACTACAACTGTACTATAATAAATACATGTTTTTGTCATTATGTCATTTACATGATAATACATCAAACATGAGGTATTCTATATATATATACATATAAAATTATTAGAATAATAAATTATGTAATCAAGAATAGGTAAGACTTATTCACTATTAACTACGACTTATTCCTCATTAAATTCTTAATGTTCTGTATATTAATAGTTAGTAGGTAGTTATAAAGTTTAGGTATTAGGTAGGATTAGAGATGCAGAATAAGACATTAATATGTGCTTAATTACTACTAATAAATGGCTAACATTCTGTTTTATCATGTATGCTAATAAGCAAAAATAAAGTTTTACCAAATTTCTTTCGGTTTTTAAAAAAAAATATGATGGGCATTCATTGCTTTGACAGCATTGAACTTTTAAACTTCAGATAAATCTGTTGGGAAACAAATGTATTGAATCAGTGACTAAATAGGCCTAATTAGTCTAAATGAATAATCTTGTGAGTGCCTGTTGCAATTCCATCGCTTCCTCTTTCGGTCATCAATTCTGTGAGGTCTTGCCAATTCCAGTTCAATGCTTTTCAGAGCTCTCCAAAAATAACTGAACACTCGCTGATAATACAGCTATTATAATAAGATGTTAAATGTAGCTTGTAAAAAATGCATTTCATCACATACTTTTGAATGGCTTCCAGTGGTGTAGTAACAACATTTACCAGTGGGGGCTAACTAGCCAAACCCTGACCCAGCATTGGGTTAAAAAGCACACGAGTGTCTGAATCTGGCGAGGTCCTGACCTGGTGATGTCCGAATGCTAAGGCTGCGGCTGAAATCTTGTTTTAGAGCAGTCAGGACGCCAGCCATGTCTTCCTTCACCTCCTCCAGGCTGATAATATCCTCCACCAAAGCTGCATTGATGTTCACTTTAGCCGTCTGCCCTTTTGCTTTTGCTAACATATAAAAAGCAACAAAGAAGAAAGAAGCATTAATGTCTTCATCACTGAAGGCTTCAAAAGAAGAGCTGGAGATAGAAATGAAAGACTGCGACCAGCATGCTGGCTGATTGTCTTAGCAATTACTAATGAAAGCAGGATTTGGAGATCATCTGGGCTCCAAGCCCTCTCGAGTGAATCTAAACAAACACAGCATCCACTCCCACCCCTATGCTGGACGCTTTGTTGTGGCTTCGTGAGGGATAAGCTCCACTCGCCTTTACTCTTCTTTGTGGCGTAGTGACGGACATAATTCAGCAGAAGCGCGGAGCAGCTCGTGTGGGGCAGAAACGAGACTCTTGAGCTGGTCACCAGAGGGGCTCTCGCAACAACAGAGGGAAGAAGTCTGTACAGAACCGGTCGCAGGAGGTTAAGATGACTCAGTGCCATGTCTGGGGTCACAATACTGGGAAAGAAAACGAGAGAAAATGATTTATGCAAGGATGATAAACACGTAGAGCAACGCACATTAAATATATCTGCTCTTTCATAAGAAAGAGGAAGCTAAAACAGCATTAGTCACAGCACACTATTGCCACCAGGGGGCGTCTCTGAAATCTAAAATAGACCCTTACAGAGACGGACAGACAAAGCATCGGATTCATCAAGAGTCAGGCTGAACTCAAAAGCATAGCTGCACTTTTTTAAAATCATGTAATTTTAGGACAAATAAGAGTGGAACCATTGTTTAAACATCTTTAAAATGCATGTCCGTAGAAATGAACTTACTGTATTCATGTTGGTTGTATATAAAGGCGTTAAACTATACATTTATACTTTACTCTGCATAACATCTTTACCTTGAATACACCGAATACAGGCATATTGATTTAAAAGGCATATTGATCTTGACAGACGAATGGTCCTCTTTGTGATATTTTCTGTTTTATTTTTTTACTACATGTTAGTTACACCACATTTCTTTGATTTGGTGAAGAAAAAAAATTAAGTTTTTTTTTTTTTTTTTTTAATATTAGATTTTTTTAAATATCAAAATAATGATAAATAAATATATATATATACAAATTTATTTATTTATTTATCATTATTTTGATATTGACATTATTTTAATTTAATTTTAAGAAACAATTCACAAATACAATTTTATATATATATAAAATTGTATTTGTGAATTGTTTTTTAAAATTAAATTAAAATAATAAATAATAACGTTTTTTAAATCTACGTAATTTTGTTTTTTTTTAGTTGTTAGTTAATTGTTATAATAAAAAATTCATTTTTAAATTATTACAATATTTTAATTAAATATATAAATGTAAAATATTGTATGTAATATATAAAACATAATCCATCCCATATAAAAAATTGCTTAAAAAAAACAACAACCTATAATTTTTTTTCCCCAAGACGTTTTTAATTATAATATATTAAAGTTTTTTTTAAATGACATTTAATTTTAATTGTGTTAACGGTTATTATACAATATTCAATTTATATATTAATATATTATATATTATTTAATTAAAACAATATTTACATTAAAGTAATACATAAATTTATATTTAATTTTTTGTTTTTACATTTTCATAAGAAATGTGAATTTGCTGCCTCAATGGCATTTTAGCAATTTAGTATGTTTTGATCGTGTTGCTGGCTCGAGTGCACCCCTGGGTTTCTACGATACTCTAATCGCCAGGACTTTTCCTCAATGTAAGTTTATACGTTTTCCCAGCTTGTTTATAGTCCGCCAGGTGAAAACTGTAAGCCTGATGGCTTAGAAAAGTAATAGCACAACTCCCCTGCAGCCGCACGGTTTGACGTATCTTTCGTGTCCGTAGCACAAACAGTGCTGGGTTTAATACTCAGGGTTAGGGCAGTGCTCCTCAATCCTGGTCCTGGAGGTCCCCCAACACGTCTCTTTAATCGAACACATCTGATTCAGCTCATCGGCTCATTAGCCGAGACTCCGAGTCCTGCAGCAAAACTCTGCTTGTTTATCAGCGTGGACGCTACAACAGCTCTGTTCCGCAGGTGCTCGGGAACAAGCCAGCTCATGGGTTGCTTGCGCCTCTGTCATTGCTTCTTTGTTGTGTCTAGGGTGAGGTATCCCGGCTAGTCAAAATACAGCCGGCTTCTGCTTCTCCAAAGGATAATACTGAAACAAGTTTCTGGCCGTGTGTTTTTACAGTTGCTGTGATGAAGATAACTCAGTGGCACGGGTCTAACAGCAGCACAAGCTGATTTTTATCGGCCCTTGATGATGCTTGTTGCAGGTTCAATAGAAGCCGCAGCTGTTTGGGTGAGACGAAAAAAGAAAAGCGTGACTCTTCTTGTCATCCTCGGGAGACGGGAGTTGTCTGACACGGTGTTTTGGTCCACGGCGTGTGGATGGAGAGCAGGTGATGGCAGTTTTTAGAGAAGCCGTCAAGCAGAAAAACTGTTGCACAGGTGCACTGTGGGTCTGATTTAGATCGGCAGGAATGAGCGCGGCCGGCGTACCCTCATTGCGTGAGCTCACCTCATGAAAGAAATGTTTACAGTGTGAACTCTTACAGATCTTACTGAAGAAACTGAGACAGTGTTGCATGTCGGCTTGGTTGCTGTAATATAAACCAGCGGTTGGGTTTCCTGATGTTTAAGCCACTGCTCGCAATTGACATTGTGCAGCAACTGCATTTCAAAGCCTTTTAATTAAAGGCATGACTCACCCGAAAAGAAATAGCATGTCATTATTTATTCACCTTCGTTTCAACACATGTTTAGCAGAATGCTCCTGCAGCTCTTTTATAATGTAAGTGACCTAAAAATGAAGGTTTGCTGATAATGTGCTGACCCTTAAGATGACCACCCAAGATGTAGGCGAGTTTGTTTCTTCGTCAGATTTGGAGAAATGTAGCATCACATCACTTGCTCAGCAGTGGATGCTCTGTAGTGAATGGGTGCCGTCAGAGTCCAAACAAAACATCCACATCAGTCCAGTCACAGAGAATGATTTATTGGTGAACTATTCCTTTAAAAACAATTGGTCTTTATTCATTACAACTGTATGGAAAAGAGCAGCGTGTGCATTCTGTGAGAACTCTCTTATTTTAAGCCGCAAATTGAAATGATATTCTTTTTTAGGTTAGCTATGCTTCTTTCTTTTTTTTTTTTAAGAATTTAAGAATTGTTTTTTAAAATGTATTCTTAGATGAATTTATTGTTATTATTTAATCTATTTAATATATATTAATATAAATTTTTAAATGATAAATAAATAAAATGAGGTAAATATATAAAGTCATGACATGAGCTAACTCTTTAATTAAACCACTTTAAAATAGAGAGTTGCTGCAAAAATAATAATCATGTCCAGTTATTTATTTTATATAATAATCATGAAAACCAACTGAATCACTTTAAATGCTTTTGTTTTAATTTATGCATTCAGGTTCTTTTGTAATCTAAACCTATAGCTAATTAAATGTTAAAGCAGTTTCCATACCAAGTGGTTTTAAGTTTATGATCTATTATTTATGTGAGAAAAACACTTAAAAGTGAACATTTAAAGAACAGAAGCATGATATACGGATATCATGTTCTTAAACTAAAACAACAACACGTGCTTTCCTCTGCCTTCCATTTATTTATGCCCTGTGGCATTAATAACAAGGTTTCTAAGCACTACCCAAGGAACAATTGACAAGGAACATGAATTTTCAATGCTTTTCCAGCACAGACAGACTGTTAATTTAACCTCAAGTCAAGTCTACATTAGCACACTGTGCTGCAAGCATCTTCCAGCTGCCGGATACTAAGAGCAGTGCCATACTGCTAGGCTAACGTTACTTCATAAATACTCCAGAAATCAAAGCCACACATCGCGACTAACATACACAGCGAGTACAAACTAATTATTCCCGCGAATGTAATAAACAACACAGGTGTAATTCACACATACTCACTTTCGTCATGTAGAGAAATGTGTCTTAGCAGGCATGGCTTGTAGTACAGTCCCTTTTTTGACAACATGGGCAGCTCAAGGGCACATGTCATCAAGTTTTAGTGTTTCGCGTCATCAGAACCGGTTGTTAACGTCATTCTCCGGCGACGTTGTTGATCTTATGAATGCTAAGCTAACTGGCTACACTCAATGTTTTTTCTGGCTCGTTCGCGTGGCAGATATACGAGATGAATTTTAGGTTTTAAGGCATTGCCAGCATATTTTGTACACAGTATCTTTAGTTTAGAATAAAGAGCAGAGGAGAGGGACACGACAGACTGGTGAGTGCTCTGCTAATGTATGTAATCTGTTAACATTGCTTGCTAGTTGTTAGCATAACAACTATTCATATGGAAAAGTCATTATTTCCCGGCTAGTTTTGCGTTATTTATCAATTACAGATTGTCTATAATATGGCAGTGTTCGCATACTAAACGTGCTTGTTTCGTAATTACAACATTTGTAAAATATCGTTGGTATTGTTATCGTCTTCATATTGCATTTAACGTAATTGAAGTGCTTATTTGTCATGCTAAGGGCCTAAGATATAACTCTTCTGCATGTTGGTACTTGACGTATCAGTGTGACAGAAAGAAGATGAACCTCTCTAATGTTGTTTGTAACTTAAGAATGAAGATACATTTTTCTTACGTGTTTTTGTGTTACATTTTTGCTTTCACACAGTATGACACTGTGCAATTTGTATTTGTCAACTACCCATGTATCACACTTTCATAATAGAATCGTGGGCTTTCAATCAGACAAGCTATGTAAATGAGATCTGTTATACTTTTTTTTTAGATAGATTGATTGACAGATTGATAGACCGATAGATGGGTAGAAATTCAGAAACAGTCAGATTGGTAGATAAATTATTGCTTAGACAGTCAGATACATAGACACAGTTGGATAGATAGATGGATACATTAAGATTGCCTGACTGACTGAAAGACGCAGTAAGATAGCAATATTAATTAATTGATTGCTTGATAGATAGACACAGATGGACAGAATTATTGATAGAAAACTAAGATAGATAGACGGATTTATTCAAACATGTCAAATACCTGAGGCACATCCTTAGCTGAACGTCACTGAAGCAGCTCTCTGTCTTTTCTCAGGGCCTAATGCAGTCTACTGCAGAGACGGTGGAGAATGCCTCCATCCTGTCGGATGGCTCGGCACAGGACGGTCATCGGCTCTGGATCGGCAACATTGACCCCAAAATCACAGAGTAAGTGTTTTCCTGTGCAGTAAGCCAGCGCTGCTCGGCCTCCCAGGCCCGGGTGATTGATGAGCCGAGTGTGTCTTTGTGCTGGAGAAAGAGCAGATGACGACCAGGCGTGTTAAAGAGAGCCACTCGGCCGTGGAGAACTGTTTTGCTGAGGGCCTGCCATCATTTCTCATTCACCTGGCGTGTTTACTTTGTGAACCTGTAGCGGCTGCTCAAGGTGGAGAGGGGGTGGCTGGGTGACACGGAAGGGAAGCGCGAGAGAAACAGCACACGTTGCTGGAGCGCCCCTGGAAAATGTACGGCTTGCCCGGGCTGGCGTCTAGACAGGCGTTTCCTTCCCTCTCGCTCTCTGTTTTTCTTTAAATAACCTGCTTGAATGAAAACAGCCGTGATGCCCACAGGCTGGTGATTGGGAAGATTAATTAGTTCACATGCTGGGAGTGTTTGTAGTAGCGAGTTCCACTTCAGGGACCTGCAGATCTCTCTCACACACACACACACACACACACACAGTGGTGGAGTCCTGCTATGTGAGGTCAGCGTTCACCCAAAGGCAACTTTTTCCTGGGGTTTCCAAGTAAGTAGATAATTGAGGGCGGTAATTGAGTTGGGAGGTGAAAAGGTACTTTAGGTACTGCACTGTTGCAAAGATGTAGGAAGAAACCGAGGAGATGAGGTAAAGCTTTGAGGAATTGGAAGGCCATGACCTTTTACAGCCATTAGAAATTTTGGTCTTGTTTACAAAAGCAATAATATTCTCTTTTGGTTATACATACAGAAGTGGTCAGTATAGTACACAGCAAAAATCCTTTCTAAACCTAGATTCTTTTGTCTTGTTTCCAGCCAAAACGTCTAAAAACTCTTAAATCAAGAAGAATTTTCTAGACAAGAAAAAAGGATTGTCTAAAGTTAAAAATTAATTATTAATTAATTAATAATTATTTCTTGTCTTGAAACTCTTTTCAGGTATTTTGTCTTAGAAAACTATTTTAATATATATTTTTATTTTTAACTATTTTTATTTGTGTAGTCCACAAGTATATATAGATTTAAAGGATGATGATATAAAGCAGATATACATGGTTTTACACAATATAATTTAAATAACATACATAACAATTGCTGAAATAAATTTTTTATTTATTTTACGAAATGTATTTACTACATTTAAAATAATCAAAATCAGTCACTATAAAAAAAAAACGTGTTATTAATTTTGCATGTAAATCTTTAAATACATGTATTAAAATACTTTATTCTTTCGTTAATAAAAAAGATTGGAATCTTATTTTCTCAAATAAAGGCTAGGTAAACCTTATTTTGTACACACTGGATATAACATGACATAGTTTGAAATCAAGAATTTAAATTTTTTTTAGCACTGTCAAAATAAAAGCTCTTTCTGAAATTAATCAGCCAAACTGATCAAATTACTGTTGCTGAACATTAATAATGTACGTCAAATATCAACCGTGGCAATATATGGGTTTGCTAAATACAGGTTTAAATAAATTACTTAGAGATATAACAATATTTTATAGTGTGTACTCTAATCTGTCTCTAATACATCTCGAACAACGGTAAAGAAAAACTCTATTTTTAAATCAAGTGGTTACAGGAGATACATAATTAATACTGTGTGGAAACCGTAATGGGTCGCTTGAGAAAAATGCTATATTTATGCGTTTGCCATATTTTCTATCCAGTGCATTTTCCTACTTTATTACTTCTCTAGAACTTAAAAGCAAGCTTTTATAGCTTTTATTGCATCAAATACTACAATGTATCATGCTTAAGTTTTATATTTATAATGCTTTTTAATCATTTGAATCACATATCAAAACAAAAGTAAAAAATGTGTTTTACAGTAACCTAATATTGCACAGGTGTGGTGCGTAATTATAATTTGAAAAGAAATAATGTCACGCTGCAAAAATAATTTAGTGGTCCCAAATACAGACTTCATTTTTTAATGTAAAATATTCCTGTGAAATATGACATTTCTTGACAGTTTTCGTATGTTTTACTCAGTAGTTTTTGGGATTGAAAACGAAAACACTGTACGAACACTCCATTTGTCTCTCTTATGTTATTCTCATGTTATTTCCCTGGCCATTAACAAACAATTTTCATCTGTCAGGTTTGCAATAAATTAGCAAGCTAAGGTAACATTTAAAGCCTAGGAAAAATCAGCTGTGAGCCTTCATGCTTAGATTCTGATGTAACGGCAATGCATTGAAAAACCACTCACTCCATCACTTCACAAACGGCCCCGTTTATTTAATATGATTAATCTCAATGCATCACAGGTTTGGAAAAGTCAGTCACGTGCACATTTACAGTTCTGCAAATAGTTACCAACAAATTTCATTCGGACAAGAAGAAAATGGTTCTGTTCTTTCACTGTAAACAGTTTCTCCTGCGTGCTAATCCATCTACCTCACTGACTGTACGTTTCACCATCACCGTTACATTAATCACCAGCTGTAGCTAGATGGAAAAATTACAGCTTCTGGACACAGTTGTTTAATTCCTCTCGTTTCTTTTCCACTGAAATGCGGTATGAATGTATGACGCTGATTTGCGGTGTATGTAGTCAGTGCTCGGGCATCATGACAAGTCACATTGCTGAAATTGCACAAGTCTCATACTTTCCACCTGTCAAATCAGATACTCTATCCAGGGTGCAAGTACACTTCCTGAGGAGTCAGCCATTTCTAGAGCTGTCCCGTTGTCAAAATCTGTTTAAAAGTGGAAAGCTGTGTCAGTAGCACAGACTGAGGCTGATGTGACGTTTGTGAGCAACGTTGCTCGGGCACTTTCCCATCGAGATTGGCTGCCTGTGCCAACATTTCCCAAAGTTAAAAAGTTGCCCAGTGCATCATCAGTTAATCACGACTCTCCCAATATCACCCTTTCCCAATGTACATGTTCAGGTCATATGGAAGTAGGATGTAGAAAAGACTGTATACTATGTCAGGGGTGTTTCTCAAGCACTTTTGGCTCTGTCAGATCCACCTCCTCTAATCCTGCCGCTTGAGTGACTTTCAGATACTTGTTGCTGAAGGGCAACCAACCCAACGTATCTTCGCATTTTCCGTCTAATGAAAACATCCGTCAACGTTCCCAGAGCTCCACCCCATCACACATGCACAGACTCTCTGACACAAACATACAAACTTTCTTTCAGGTCTGGTTTCCCACAGTTGAGACGCGGCCGTTCACACAAAGCAGGAGCTGCTGTCGTAATAACAGGCTGACATATTGACCTGTCCGTCCTCCGCTGGGGCCCATTTAGGGCCGGTGATGGATCTACCATGTGCCGCAGGTTGTTTGTGCTTTTGGAGGCCTGCTTTGCATTGTCCGTTACGCGGGCAGAAGGGAACACGAGGCCTATCCGAGGAGGAAAACAGCACTGGCCTCGGACCACACCCTCCAGTCATCTGAAATAGACACGCGTCTGTCAGAATCGCTATTTGACCTTGATATCCGTGCTGTTTTCTTGATTCTGTGCGGCTAAATGTTTCTCAAGGTCTTGCTGCACAGCGATACTGAAACGGGAGACGCTGCAGGTGGGTGGGCAGCCCTCCGACTTCTTTGGCCCGAACAGATGACATGCTTGGCTCACGTCAACACTTTCACAAAATACTCCAAGCTCCTTGGATGGACCCCTCCTTCCTCCCAGCGGCACATTTTATGGCTCTCTGGGGGCATGCATTGTGGCCTGAAAAAATATCTACAGGTTGTCCCTTTGAATCGGGACACTATCGATGCTCCAATCTGTGGCAAGTCAGGAAGATCCCGTGGCCTGAGCCTGAGAGGGTGGTGGCTGGGAAAGTGCGAAGTGCTACTTGGAGAAAAGCTCCTGGGAGAGGAGGGGAAAACATTAATACTGAAGCCAGGACCCCCAGTTCTATCCTACCTTTCCAGGATTAAAAATAACCTCAAACATCCAAAACAATAAAAAAATCCCCGGCAGCTCCTCGTCTTGGTGCAGGAGGCAACTCCCAGACGCTCCGGCTGTCATGCTGGAAGAACAACAACAATATAGTAAGAACTTCCACAAATGTATTGTTGTTTATCCCGAGTGTGTCTGATTCTCAGTTTGGTAGCTTTCCCAGCCTTCTTTTCAGCTGCAGGAAATGCTTGAATGCCTTCCTGAGCTGCATTACTCAATCTTTAGAATTTGGTTTCAGGGATGCCATGTGATGCCACTACGTCAGGATGAATTATTGAAGATGATGCCAACACTACAGACAAGTTGCTTCATATTTACTACAAGTAGGAGCTTCGAAGACAAAGACTTTCTGACCTTGACACACTGTCGTGAGGCTGATGCTCTCTTGTTTCTGCACACTGGTTGCACCACGACACATTTTTCAGATTTATTTGGGTATTTTCACCTTTACAATAGGCCAGATCAGAGCTGACTGGAAGGGAAGTGGCTGGTGAGATTAGGAAAGGCTCTCGAGTCAGGATTTGAGCTCGGGACGCCTGTTGCGCAACAGCAGTATGTTTTTAAGAGGCTTTTCTTCTTTATGATAATAGCAGAGCTGTTGTACTTTATTTACATTTAGTCATTTAGCAGATGCTTTTATCCAAAGCGACTTACAAATGAGGACAATGGAAGCAATCAGAAACAACAAAAGCGCAATAATAAGCAAGTGCTATGACAAGTCTCAGTTAGCTTAAAGGGGTAGTTCACCCAAAAATGAAAATGTGATGTTTATCTGCTTACCCCCGGGGCGTCTGGGTGACTTCAGAAGAACACCAATCAAGATTTTTAACTCAAACCGTTGCAGTCTGTCCATCATGTAATGGCAATCAATGAGCTCCACAGATTTGAGAGTCAAAAAACATACAGATTGAAAATGAAGTTAAACCCCGCTTTAGGGTCGAAACAACTTGTCTGTGCAAGAAACTCTATAATCTATATCTACTGAAGAAACAAAGTCACCTACATCTTGGATGCACTGGGGGTAACAGATAAACATCAGATTTTGATTCAGTTGTTTATAGAAATTGTAAATGAGCGTCATGTCATTGAACCTTGATGCTGCTGTCGTCAGATGTTGTTTTGCCAACAACTAGAAAAACCTTGAGGTGCAAATGGAGTCATTTGTTAACGGTTTGGGTGACGTACAGGTGAACATGCAGAAGCAAGGATACTTGCAAACGTTCTCTTTTATGCACAGACTACATGCTAGACTGCTCTCGAATGCTGTGGACATGCTTGTTTGAAGAAGCCTATTTGTACAAAGCTCTTTTTGTTTGAATAGCACAGGTTCAGCGTGAAGTTCTCTTGCAAAGGTATTCATTATTCTTATTTTACAAGAGCTCTCCAGCTGTATTGAAGAATTTCTTTTACTAGACTTTCATTTTTGGCTGATGTCACCAAACGCCCAATTTTTTTCTTTCCCATCGTGCATTGATATAGAGGCTGGTCTTTGCATGCAACACCCTAACAGTGTAACTCTGAGAGTTAGTAGACATGCACTTAATGATAGACTGTCTATCAAAATAAAGTTTAACCCAAAAAAGATTAGATTAGAATCGTCGGTGGGGTCCAAAATAACATTCAACCCTGTCATTAATAAACTAAATATTTTGTAATAATAAGGGACTTATTTCTTCCATGACAGCTGTACTCGTCGTAATTGTTTGTCTTAAATTAAACTCTTCAGGGAATTCAGTCTTCCGCTTTTTTATACCCTCATTGTCCCTCTGCTGTATCCTTTGTATTGTGTGAATAAAAGATTTACAGCAGCTAAAAAGGTGTAAAGAGACCTGTCATTCTGATCGAGCCTTGCTTGCAAAGAGTTATGATACCATGACATGCATTATTCCCTTGTGGCCTCAATCACTCATTATTTATTCTTGGTCAGTACAGTTATTAGTGCCGTTTGCGATTACAATCGCTCATAATTCCAGTGTACTTACTTGACAAAAAGGCAATTAGACTTCAAAATGAAATCACTCTGTGTTCCTGCAGGTACCATCTAGTGAAGCTCCTGGAGAAATTTGGCAAAGTGAAGCAGTTTGACTTCCTGTTCCATAAGTCGGGTCCTCTGGAGGGCCAGCCAAGAGGATACTGCTTCGTCAACTTCCACACCAAAGAGGTTCTGTTCGCTCTTCTCCACAACATCTGACAGTTAATCACCCACAATGCCCAAGGAAGTGTCGGTTTTGATCCAGTAATGATATGCAAGTCTTTAAGAGGCACCCAGACAGCTGATGCAGATAAGGAAGCGTTGGCTCTCTGGAGTGTAATATGAGGCCGTCCCAAGGGTGTTGTTGAAGGGGAAATGTGTGTTTACAGATCTCATTCACGCCCTTCATGAGAGCTTGGAAAACTAGTGATCCATCATCAGCCATTATTGTTCCCTATCATTACACCAGGCTTCCAGCTACAGCCCCAAACTAGAAAGTGCCAAACAAACACAAGGGAAGAATCCAGACACTCGGTCTCTAACAGAGGATTGAGAAACACATGAATAATCCTGATAGTGTTAGCAGAGCACAGGGACGTGTTTATAGATGCATGCAGGATGGTGATCATTGTAAAAGAGTCATTTTTTCTGTCCATCACAGGAGGCTGAACGGGCTATTCAGTGTCTGAATGGAAAATTGGCACTTTCTAAGAAGTTAGTGGTGCGTTGGGCTCACGCTCAGGTAAAGGTGGGTATGTGCTTAAACTATCATCACTGTTACTGTTGCTCATACTATAGGTCAAAGTCTCTTACCCTAAGGAACTGTTTTTGCCTGATGGAGGGCTGCAGTAATGACTGAATGGGGAACACACAATTTGCTGCTTATTAATAGTTAGTAAGGTATAAGTTTAGGTAAAGGGATATATGGTCTTGCCGAATAAGGCAGTGTGTGCTTTATAAGTACTAAAGAACAGCTAATATGCTAGTAATATTCATGCTAATAAGCAACTAGTAAATATAAAGAATGGGACCATAAAACAAAGTGTTAACCTTTTTTTTTTAATCAATCAGGCTTTGATGATAAAACGGGACAATATGCAAAATTCAACTTATATTGAAGGACAGCCATAACTAGAGAGCAGAATATCATGAGTTTCATTTTTCACTGTGTGGCTTTTTAATGGAAGATACTTGTATCTTTGAGAGCCGGTCGGCTGTTCTAAAGAACATATCACAGTTTCTTTTAAAAACAGGAAATAAAGCATAAGATTGCTAAAATAAAAGTAGCATTTATTTGATATAATACTGGCTTTATCTGAAACAATTCCACAGTTAATTGAGAAAAATGTTTGCGCTTGATTAGGGAAGAAATTACATGAATGATTGATTCTGCCTTCGTATTATATTAAGAAATTAAATTTAAAAAAAACACACACTTCCATTCAAAACTTTAGGATCAGTATCATTTAAAAAAAAAAAAAATCCTCAACTCTTGAACAGTTACAACTCTTAACATTTGTAATATATTTTAAAATGTATTTTTCCTGTGATGTAAAGCTGAATTTAGAGCATGTAAATGTAATGTAAAGTCTTCAGTCTGGTATGTTTCTTCAGAAATCATTATTTTTGGATCAAAAAATGGTGCACCCAATAAAAACGACAGCAACCGAATGCTTTGGCGAGTATACGCTATGCGGTGGGTATGATGAGGGTTGTGGGGTAGATGCTTATTTAATGCATGTGAAGACTGCGTATTATATACTTGCCAAAGTTCACCTTTACATATCAATACCCCAAGTTCTCGTTTTTATTTTGCATACTATTTTTAAGCACTTTCATCAGACTGGGCTCGCTGTTTTGACTTTGACTATTAAGCCCACCCAGTAACCACTCAAAACATCCTAGCAACATTAGGGGCACCTTAGCAACTACCAACAACAACCTAAAAACACTTTAGCATCGTGCCTGTAACCTCAGTCCATCAATGACATTAATAAATGCTTCTATTGTTGTTCTCTGGAATATCTGGGTGCTGCTATAACAAAGCATGTGTAGTTGAGCTATAGAGAGGGGCTCCTGAGGCTGCCTGGCTCCTTAACAATAGGCAGCTGCCGCTGGGAGTGAGGAAATCCTGTATGGTTGAGAATCGCCCCTCCTCCTCTGCCCCTCGTCGTCTGAGCGGAGCAGGACACCAGGCTGGGGTCAAGGTCAACAGTGCAGAGTTGTTGACAACAAGTAGCAGCAGACAGGTCTGGTTCCAGGTCCTCTTGACCACCTCCACCCAACACGAAGCTCACTGTGAGGTTGCTGAAGGTGTTGGATTAGTCTGGGAAGGGTATGGGTGTAATCTGTGCTCTGTGAAGGCCTCTGGTTCAGTGAAGCTCTCTGATAAATGTGCTGTACGTGGCTCTATATGGCTTCCTCTTGATACGTAATTGTTTGGGTGGAGTGCAGCCAGTTAAATGATTTAGCAAACCGATGAAGCAGGCTTTCTGGTTTTTAAAAAAAAGTTGACCTTATTTACTTGACCTTGGTCTTTTTTTTTTTACTGTTTATTAGTCCTCATGAATTTATTACATTATTTTACATAGGATTTTCTGCTTATGTAACAAAAGCTCTGTGGGCAATACAAATCAACTAAATACAACAATTATATTTATTATTATTTTTAAGACAACTGCAAATCATGTTTTTATTGTGCTGCTGTCTGAATATCCTGCAAAAAACAACTTTTAAATCATTTATTTGTGGATTTTAATTATTTAAAATGATGTTCATTGATGCTTACTTAAAGAAATAAAACAGAAAATGCTATTTTATGTTTGTTTGAGAAAATATAATACAGAAAATGGCTTAGTGTTTCAGTAACATATTCAACCGCAAATACTGCAGCCTCCTGTTTTTTAATATTTACATAAATAAAATGAATTCTAATCAGATGGCTATATTATGGGTTTGTGAAAAGCTTTTCCTTCTTTCAAAGGATATATGGTTCCTAAATATGTCATTCAATATAAGTTTAATCATGCACCAGGTCTGACCGTTTCCAAAAGTCCTCTCATAATGAACAATTGAAAGTATTTGCGGATGTTCAGTTATGCCAAAGCTTACTTTAGTTTAGGTATCTGAAACATTAAGCTCTTCTCAACATTGGCAAACTCTTTATTATTCAAACAAAATCCCAGCAAATACATTCCCCATCCTAAAATAAGAGACGAGTCCCAGTCCACAGTCTCATAATGGGAGTTAAAGCAGTTTCATAGTGTCTTGAATTGTAAAGCGTTGGAGAATTTCTACCAGTTGTAAATGATCTCCTAGTCTCTCATCAGATCTCTCTTTGTTTTTATTCCTCACAGATTCCCAAGAGCTCTCATCCTCATCCTCATGGTCGCAAGGGTTGTTGGATGGACGTTTTTGAGTGGAATGAATGTTTATGACATTGCATAGCCCAACTTTTCCCACACTATTCCAAGGGAGCATATGACTAATAACTCTTGCTTTTGTTTTTTTAATTCTGGTCTCCAAAGCAACCCAATGAGTTTAAGTTAAGAGTTATACACAAGCCCTCAGTGCATGTTGTCTCGTATCCATCCTGCTGTGTTTGTTGCCTTTCAGAAGTTTGAACCCTTCAGAGGAGACAAAAATGTGCCGGCCAGCTTAGAGCCGTCGTCCAGTGAAGCCGAGGAGCTGCCAACCACTCTGAGGTTTGAGACATTACCGCTCCGAATCTCGTCTTCTGTTCGCTTTCCCTCCTGGTTTTGTTTTCCTTCCCAACAAGCTCTCATTGACGAAACTGACCCATTTGGACTGGATAAGAAGGTTAATGCTCTCTTCTTTTCTCTCGATTCCCTGTTTAAAGTGTTAACGCCAAGATTCGTGCCATCGAAGCCAAGCTGCAGATGATGGAAGACAACCCTGATGACTATTCCGGCCCATCTGCGTACATCTACAACAAACCCCCTGATAAAAGAGACAAGAGGTCCCAGCCCTACTACAAGCCCTTCCGTAAATTCAGGAGATGACCTCTCCAGCAGCTGTCCAGCACAGAAGGACTGTGTGGAGATAAGAGAAGCTGCTCTCGTCCCGGACAGTGAGAGACTGTATTACAGGACCAGAAAGTCCAACACCTTTGATTTGTAGTGCTGTTCTGTTTCTCGGCCAGCGGAGGAGTATTTTTACTGTGAAAGACAGCTGATGTTAGCAGGATCTAGCCACAAAATGCTAGCCAATTCATTTTTCCTTTTTCGAACATTGATGTTACCCAAGTCATTTCAGTTTAAATGGATAGTTCAGTCGACAGATGACAATCCTGTTCTGTTCCGAACCAGTGATAAACGTCATATTTCGGTCAAGTCATTGAAGTCCAGTGTTGTTTGGACTCTAAAATATCTTCTTTTATGCTGTTGTACAGGTTTGGAAAAAATGGAGGCACATAAATCATGACAGAAACCTTCCCAAAATCCCTTTCTTGATATCCTTCCTTGTTTTTGTTTTTAATTCACTTGTAAACTGCCCAGTGTGCTGCTTGTGAAAGTGTTGTGTGTGTTGTTGTGAGTCTTATGATCCTAAATCTACGTATTGCTCAGACTTTACCATTCTTTGTTACACTGTCCACAAAGGAAGCACAATATTATGCATTGTTTATTTATCTATGAATATCTTGCCTTTTTAAGTCTAAAGTGAAAAGGGCTTTTATCACGTGATCTGGAGAGGGGGCATCACAGCAGTTTAGATCAAGTGTAAATATCCAGGTATTTTGATAGATTTTGCTCCTGTCCTGTTCAAAAATAAAGGAAGCCTCCTATGAGGTGTCCAAACTGGATTCTGGTGCTTTCGTTTTTGTATATAAATCACAGTAAGGTCTGCTGTGCTGTAATGATGGATAATAGTGACCATTTTATAGCAGCATTGTCTTATTTATTAGACTGCGACCGTTTTCAATTAGCCTCTATATGAACAGAAACAGAATTTAATTATTTCAATATCAGCTGGACCCTAAAATAATGCCTTTTCTTATTTATTGAAACGGTTTCGTTATTAAATTGGAGAATCTGGCCCCTTTACATTTCATTTGATTTCGTTTTTATTTTACTGGGTCCGTTTATTTTTTCGACACTACTACTTTTTCTTTTTGTGATATAAAAATAGGTTTAATCAGGCGCATAGACCAAAGATGCATGCTAATACATTTAAAAATAAGAGTCTTTCTCTTACACGACAGTAGAAAAATTGGGGAAAATTATTTTAAGAACTGTTCGCTGAAATCAAAATTGATTTCCCCCCCTAATAACAAAAAATAAACATAAATAAATCATAAAAAAAAAGGTTAGGAACCGTTAGAGGTAAAATGATCTCTATGAATTCTACAAGGTCACGTTATTCCTCTTTTATTCCTATTCATTTCCAAACCATCGACATTGAAACGAAAGACGTGTAATAGTGGGGTTTTATAACTGCTGCTCACATCGAACCTGAACTCTTTCTAATCTCTCCAAGCACATGCAACCCTTCATTCTAACAATATATGAATACACCCAGGCGTGTATCCTCGTAATGCAACTGTTGCACAAGAGAAACGCTCTCTACCTGGGTATTATCTGATGGAAATGTGTTTTCCAACATAATAACAGCGTGATGTTTCAGGCTTGCTGAAGGATATGTTTTTATCTCACATGCCCATTTTAAACCAATTCAAGAAACAGATAACATTGTGAATGCGTATAGTTTGCGAAACAGCAATCTGCATAAAATGTAATCTATACCAAATATACAGGCTACAGTTAAATATAGCTGCACGAAAGATTTAATAGTATCCAAGCGCACGAATCTAAGCGGCATCGGTAAAACATATTTTTTCTGTTGCTACAAAAGCGTGCAATTAGAATCAAACTATTAACGAATAGAATAGAAATATTTCAACATTATGTTGCTCTAATTTTTAAAACAAAATGTTAAAACAGTTAATTTTATCCTCTTTAAACTGGACGCATATTTTATAAAATGCATGCATCAAATTTTGAAACTGTATAAAAAATATTTTTGCTATGAATCTCAGTACGGTCACCAACAGCACTGATAAATATCCACTTCGAAAATCTCGCTAATTTGTTAGACAATTAAAACCCGAACATCATGCAAGCTTTCAGCATCACAAAATGTCGATACATACTCAGGCCACATCTCTTCCCTCCCCTCTGATCTGTAAACTTTCAGAAGGTAGGCTGTGCTCTGACTGCCTATGAGGAGAGCAGGAGCCAAACCTGCCAGCCCCTCAATTTTCTCCACTTCCTGTACTCAAGCAACTGCATCCCAAAAGAGGGAAAAAGTAGGAAATATCCTGCAAACGGCTCTAAATAAGGCGCCCCGACGAACCGCGCGCGCTCGCCGCTTCACTGAACGCCACGACCTGCTCCAGACGGGTTTTGCTCGTTCTCTGATCGTTATTGACTGACTGCACGGAAGGACACGGCGAACTGGGTTCGTGTTAGACCGAGTTTGACCGCATGGGATAACGAATCTTTAACAGAAACAAACTTGAAGCAATTTGAAGATATCGAAAGAGAAGCTGAAGCTGTCAAATGTATTGGAAAAATGAGGCTTTGGCCCCTCTATCAGAGGGAAATCAGTTTCTATCCGAAGGAATTCCCTCAAAACAGGTAGGACTTTTATCGTATTCAAGTTGTGATCGTTATCATTAATATCATCCACTGAATTGCACTGAATTCAGAGAAGCAGCCAACATGTTGCTGGATGAGAAAGTCCTCTCTATCATCTCCTGCAGCCTGTACCATCTTCACCTTAAAGTGATGTCATGAGAATCAGGATCTATTCTGAATAGTGATTCGCGGTCCATCCTCTTCACATGCCAAGTCTGCAGAGGAAAAATTAGATTTTAATTACTGCCATTAAAAATCAAATTTGCAATTCTTTGGGTGGCCCGTTGCTTTCTCTGATTGGCAGCTGAAATTGACACTCTGGGGTCCTCTTATCGCGAGCATTTCAAGCTATTTGTAATTGCAGGTAGTTTATTTTTTTCAGCTCCCTGGATTGCGTGGAAATGCGATTATGGGAAGAGGCACGGGTTAAGTGTGGGGGGAAAAAAATCAATCCAAATTGAAATCGCTTCATTAAAACAGGGGCTTTTTGTTGCGAGGCTCTCAATGCACAGTTAAAAGCGTTTTTATTGTTTTTGGACGCATATATAGAGCAGGGACTATGCCTGACATGGAGCACTGTGGCGTGACTGTGTTGTAGGTGATCTCTCCAGACTCGCACAGCACACCGGGAGCCTCGCGCTGCGCGGACGGACAACACGCTCGCGCGATGGTGAGTGCGCGCGACGAGCGTCTCCGCTTGCGCTGAGAGTTCAGCTTTCGCGGGAAAGGCCTAACATAACACAGCACTGTTTACTGATGCGATGCGTTTTGTGGATTCTTTCAATAACCGCTTTTATATTATCAGCGTTACAAATGTCACAGAATGCTCTGAATATTTCTGGCTTCCTCGCTTGAGAAGAGTTTAGTTTTTCCCCAGCACTAATTAAATTCGAAATGCTCGGGAAAAAGTGCAGCTAATCATTGCTTGCGCTTGCTTTTTAAGTGTCCGGTTTTGATTCTTTTATTAATTCTTTTTTGTTCATTCAACCTCCTGAAGCTCATACTTTCCAGAGAGTGATATTTCTCGCGCTTTTTCCCTCTCGCAGTCACAGTCTGACGGAGAATCGCACAGGTCTAACATGGAGAAAGAGGACCCTCGCTCTTCGCCCAGTCCGCCCTCGACGCCGTCCATCTGCTCGCCCACCTCCAGCGCCTCCTCCGTGCCGTCCACCGGGAAGAACGTGTGCGCGAGCTGCGGCCTCGAGATCCTGGACAGATATCTGCTCAAGGTGCGAGTGTGTGTTAGTGTGTGTGACGCCTCAACCGACTCGGTTATATAATATCAGTGTCTGGAGCTTATCACTGACTTTCGCAAAGCTTTTCCGCGCAACTTAACGATTTAGTTGGCTATACTTTGTCTGATTGTAGCTTTTAAAATTATTTATTGTTTAATATTTATTATTATTTGCATTAACGGGTCTGATACATCCCGGTCAATTGAATGAATCGAAAAATGCAGGCTTCTTGAATAATTAACATTTGTTTTTTTTTGTTTTTTTAATCGTATGATAAACAGAATCGCTCTTATAATGAGGACACGTATGATTTGTGTCTCATGTAGCCTGTAAATGAGTAAACATGCATATCAAAAAGAGAAAGACAACAGCTCGTTTTTTGCTTTATTATATTGTACTTTCTACGATTTTTCTATTATTTGTTGTTGTTGTTGAGGTCAAACGGATCAGAAGCAGAAACGGTCATATTTCTAAGAAATGCATGCCAACATTGATATAAAAGATTGGGTTCAGGCTTCTGTAATGTGTGCATGTGTTTTGGTTTGGTCAGAGGAGCATACTATAATAATGTGAACGGGGAAAAGAGGTTAATTTCGAAATGACTGTTATTTTTACACATACGTCAATTAATAAATTACATTTCAGCAGAACATGGTGGATTAAAAAATATTACGATTTTTTAAAAATCTACAGATATTAATTTATCAACGAAAAGGTAGTCTGTATTTTGCTTACTAAAAGTTCCTGTCCGTGTTTAGTGCAGATGTTGACAGTATCGCTGTGCTTCTGCCTGCTTTGTTTTTCAGGAAGTGCGTGTGTAGCGCGTGAGGATCATTAGAGCGCGAGCTCTCAGACTGCAGTGTTTTGCTATTTTGCGGAAACTAATAAAACAGTGCGTGAGTTTATTACAATTTAGTCAGGATGAACGAAATTACACCCTTTTTTGTGCGTTTCCCTTTTCCTCAGCCCGTGGGATCTGAGAGTCTGGGGTTACACTTATCGATTTTCGACAAAATGTTTAAATAGCCTATATATTTCTAAGATGCACCTACGCGTTTAGAAAATCTTCCACAGAGATTTAAATTTTAAATCTCAGTTATCAAATTTGAAATAAGAATAATCGCAAATTATAAATAAGTTGCAAGTTTGGGTATTAAATTATACTTTTTATTTTGTTTAAAATGAAACAAAAAAGGCTGCGTAATGTGCATTTATATTTATTCACCTTTTTACGCAGCGCAATTCAAATAAACATTCACAAAATATTTACCAAAATCTCATTTTAAATGACACCTTTAATTATAAACAAACATTTTATTTAGTAGGTGATTATATATGGCAGTCATTTTAGGACGGAAACACGTGGATGCGGTTCGACTTATTAATTTTAATGCATGATGACATTCCATTTTACAATAGTATGCACGACGAATATTATGGAATACCATTTTAAAGAATATGCTAACTTCAGGATTTTCCATTATTATTATTATTATTATTATTATTATTATTGTCTTTTCATATTGGCTGTTCTGTTGGTTACAGGTTAATAATCTGATCTGGCACGTGAGGTGCCTCGAGTGCTCCGTTTGCAGGACGTCACTACGTCAACACAGCAGCTGCTACATCAAAAATAAGGAAATCTTCTGTAAAATGGATTATTTCAGGTAGGGTAAGTTTTCACTTTCTGTCCTCGGAAATATCAGGATTGCATATTAACGAAATACTGCTTAAATTCTAAACCTTTGGTTGGAAATGCGTTGCGGGAATGTTGCGTGTTTGGGTTAAATGGTTAAAATACGGTTTCTTAAAAAACAGCGATCTAATTTCTGCATCAGCTGATACATATAGTTATGCAATACGCTGTTTGCAATTTAGTAAACTGTCTAGTTATAAAAAATCTCATGCAACAATTTTAAATAGCCTATCAATACCATCATAACGTGCCATTCATAATATTCTATTTATTAGAAGCATTTCGTATTTGTGGCTAATTTATTAATCAGTTATAAAATCTCTTAAGATGCGTTTTTTATTATAATAATTAAACACGCAAACAATTGATCCGAGACTCGAAATAACAGTTGCAGCTTATTGTAAGTAAATATTTCACAACACTTTAATTGGTGTTTTCGATTGAGTCATTTGATATATTTTTACCCAATTTAGATGTTACCACATGAATCACCTTTTTTGATGTGTGCATTGGATTATGCAAAAAAAAATCTTTTACTGTCCACAAAAGGAGATGGTGTCAGTAATGAGAAGTCTAAATAGTACTTGATTACTAGATTATTAGTAGAGTTAAATTTGCCAGTATTTCCTTGTATGTGACTGAATAGTGTTAGAAATCAAACACAAGTTACATAATTCAATCTCAGAAGTATCAAGCCCTGGTTGGGATCCAGTAATATGCTGATGGATTGAGGGAGATCCGACAGGGAAGCTGTGAAATTGCATTGAGGCTAGAAGGACTGCGATATGGCATGATTGCAGAGCACTCAGCAAGGCTTGTGAATGGCAGTGTGATATTGGCCAGCCTTCCCTGCTTATTGCCCGTCAGTGTGAATGACTGGCTCCTTTAAAGTCAATGCTGTGTTGCAGGAGAGGGTTTGTTTTCTACGTTAAGGCCAATAATCTGAAGAGATGCTCCACGAGATGGTGCATCAATGCCTTGATCTTCACTGCTTGTGTTGAGTCTAGGGCGTCAGGATCTCTCTGGCTGTTTATCCTCCACCAGAGGAAATTCTGCAAGCAATGCAAAGAACTACAAATTATGTTATAGATTTTATTATTAGGGGTGAAACAGTATTCTGAAGTTGGCTTGAAGGATGAATGCTTACTGACGGTAGTTAAATAAAAAGGACAAGGGTTTTACAAATTCAAGTGGTTTAATGCGTATTATTTCATTGGCATTAAATATCACAATAAGTGGAACTTTAAGTGTGATTTTCATGTTAATTGCAGCTTGTAGACAATTTATAATTAAATAGAAAGTTCAGTATTCAATTTTTTTCAGATCTTAAAAACAGCTATATATGCAAATACGATTGTTTTATTGTATTAATATTAAATAAAAAAATTCTGCATTATTGCTCTCTATCAGCAAGCTGCTTAAAATACAGCCTCAGATTGTAGTTTGTTCCTCTAATTGTCTGAGATAATCAGGAAACGTAATCAGAGATACGGTTAATGTTTTTTGACACAGAATCACAGGAACGTCCCCGGAAGCGAAATGATTGACTCACGTTTGCCTTGAAAAAGGGACAGTAATAGCTCCATGCTTGTGGAGTCAAGAACATGTGTTTTTCTCCAGTAGCACTGAAACCTCTCTCTTGTCAAGCCTTCTGCAAGTGTTTCTTAGTATAAGGCGATTTCAGTGTTGGCATTTATATGTATTTCATATAAAGAGATTGAACTCATAACCGCCAGCACTTAGCAGAAAGCAGCATTTGACATAATTACTGGAAACGAATCCTGTACATTTATCTCCACACTCTTACTGGCGTCGCTGGCTCCATAAAGAAGCTTTAACGCTCACAGAAGCTCTCCGTTTTACAAAACATTCTTTATAGTCGACTCTTTCGATTTTCACACTGAGAAAAATGGTCCTTTTAAGAATTGTTCACTAATGCACTGTAAAAAAGGAAATCTGTCAAATTTACATAAAAAAAAATTGGCAGCTGTGGTTGCCAGAATTCAACCGTAAAAAATACAGTAATGACATTTTAGGTTTACTGTTTTAAATTAAATTTACAGTTAAATACCGTAATTTCATGAACTGATATAATGTTAATATAGCAATCTATTAAAGTACTGAAATCTGTTTTGTAGCTTTATAATACACTAATTAATACAGGTGATGATGAGAAAGTCACATGATGAACCAAAGCCCATCACAAGCAGCTTTTATATATAGAAGGAGCTCAGAGTCATTCACACAAACACTAAACACCATCACGATGAGACTCATTAAACTGAATTAATTTAACAACATTACATGTAACGTACAACCCTAATAAACATCTCTGATACGAAAAACTAAGAAGAAACATAGTTATTTCAAAGAAAAACCATCAAATTCAAACTAAATTTGAAATGCAATGCAGGGAATTCTGGGAATATCAGTTTACGGTTTTACAGAAATTTAACATTAACCATTTAACAAGTTTTTTTACCATTAAAATCACAGTGATTTTTTACAGTGTAGGTTGTTTGACAAACTATCAGTGGTTCTTTTATGCCATTGCTGCAAAAACCCATTTTGCAGCCTACATTCTTAAGATATAATTGGACATAAATTTATCCATAAACTGGTTTGAAGTTCAGATTTGTTTTCTTTCTCCGTTGATGTGATTGGTGGACCTGTGGCACAAGTTTATGCCATGTTTGTCAGCTGGATTGTTTCGCTAGAGGACTTCCATCACATGCCTGAAAGGAAAAAGATCTCCATTGATTTCTTGCAAAAAAAAAAAAAAGGAAAACAAAACATAAGGAGATATGTTTCATTTGCGTTGGTCTCTCATCTGGGCCAGATTGACAGCTGCTCTAATAGAGTGTAATTACAGGAAATCAACGTGGGTTTGCTGTGTGTGCGAGGCGGGGGGGCAGATCTGGCGGTAAGGGTCAGAGCGGAGACTGTACCTACACTAAAAAGAAACAGCCACAAAGGCACGAGCATCAGGCCACACAGGAAGTCAGAGGAGGCTGTTAATCAGAGGAACCAAAGGATAAGGACAGGGTGATGGAGTTAGGCGGTAACCCGAGTGGGTTTGTGCCGAGCTGAGATCGCATAGATTTGGAGGAGATGACGTACTGTAAAGGCCATATGCGCGAACACGACTCCTTGTGTTTAAATGCAAACAGAAGTAAACAGAGCTCGCGTAACTCATAACTCGCCGGAGAAATTATATGAGTGACTGAAATTACCATGACCAAATGAAATGTGTTTTTTTATAGTTAACAGAGGATTGCTTCAACATATGGATATGTTTGAGAATAAAAAATAAAGAGAATAATATTTTTTCTAAGGTGCACATGCTTTCTAGTAGCTACTACATTTGGTTTGATACTGTGGTGATAACTAGTATGTTCTATTTAGGATATACAGTATGTGTAGTGGGAATAACATTGGGATGTAAGTCTATCTGACGTGTTGTCATGTGACCTACGACGCCAGTCGCATCGCTCCACTGCCGCGCTCAAATCCTCTAGCCTTATGGGATAGTAAAGAGTCATCGAAAGCAGAAATTTGCTTCAGCCAGTTACTTTTCACTCTCTTTTTGAATGCTATAAATTGGAACATACGCGTTCTATATAGCATAGAAGTAGACATCTTTCAAATGGGTTAAAGTGACCTTTATGAATTTCTGTTTCTGTTGAACACAAAATCTGTTGACGGTAGCCATTGACTTCCATAGTATAGAAAATACTGTGGAATAGGTACCAGCAGGCATAGACACATTCGTCAAAAGATCTTTGGTGCTCAACAGCAAAAAGACATTCATATCGTTTTAGATCAGTCACAAATTAAATTTGGATGTGCTACTTTTTTCGCATGCTGCAATATTGAACACAAAACAGGATATCTAGAAAAGAAATATTGATAATCAAACAAAACATTGGAGCCATTGTAGTATGTAAAAATACAAGCAACTGTTCGGTGAGACCCATTCTTCAAAACAACTTCAGGAAGAGTAGATGATAATATTTGCTATAGATACAAATCTCTGTTATGCTTACATGGCTGATATATGTCTACTGTGTTTTATCATCCATGAGGTTTTGTTGATGCGACTGCTAAAGTATGGAAAAGTTGTAAGATGCACAAGACATTAAAAGGGACGGGTTACATACCAAAAGGAAATACTTGTGCATGTGCAGCAGTGCAAGTGATGCTCGCTAATGTGCCAGCAGTCTCTGAGAGGGAGATTACCCCCAGATTATCATACTCCCAGAGTATATCAAATTTAATCTACCGAATTTGTACGTCCACGAACTTCTCTTTTCCAGCCAAAGGTGAATGTCTCCGGCTCTGAGGGAAACGCTTTGCGGCTGCGGGAACTTTCCCCCGGCGAGTTATGATCTGCAGGACAGAAATAAATCCAGAATAAGCACAACAACGCACAATCAGACGCGCGGCGGATCTGAACAAAAGCAAAACCCCCTTAAGATCTTCATGGCTTTTCTGAAAGGTTCTGCGGTAAATGAACTGCCATGACAGATTACGGCTCCGTTCCACAAAGTTTCTCCTCTAAACACACGTCTGAAATGCATCATTACTCAAACGTTGTGTTCTTTGTCTGGAACGATGCTGTCAGAAAATGGTGCGCAGTGTACACAGAAAGCCCTCTGAATGCTTTTCGCAGGCATTAATACGCGAGGCGTGTTTTATGTGTCGATACTTTGCTCATAAGTGGACTGTAAATATTTTTGAAGGTTTTTGGTTCAGGTTTGTTTTCGCTTCTTGGCTCATCCCGCTCAAGTGCAGATTGGCAGAGACTAATTATCACACACACACACACACCGGTCCGAGTTTCCAGGCTTGTTGAGCCCCGTGGGGGCCCCTATGATGTCATTTCCAGTGGATGAACGCCCCGAGGGCCCCACTGCGAGACTTTCGGGGCCGGTGTCATCATTCTTCGGTAGCGTGTACGGGGGAAACATGGCTATCTCGATATCCCGTGTTTCTTTGCGGTCGGAGGAGGTTGTGTGTGACACTTTGTTTACACAAGGGCTCCCAGTGACAGAGGTGCAGAGCTGGAGGGGGCTCAGATTCAGGCCATCTGCTGAGCATTAGTCTCTTCTAGTCCTCTCCACGCTGGAACCCTCTTCGGTCACCCAAATGTGATGTCTAGGTCAAGAAAAAAAAACGGCACGGTCAGCCCCGTCCAGTCATAATAACACTTCACTTTTGCTGGTCTGTATGGCCACAGGGTTGTTTACAGAGCGCTGTTGATCGCAGGATAACAGAAGAGGTGCTATAAGCAGCGACAGGGCCATACGACTGCTGAACTAAATATGGTACACGTATGTGGCTTACAAATCACACTTGGCTGAGAGTAGCATCAATATCATGCAGCATCCTCTGCATCGACCTTGCAGCGTATTATATAATGAGATGTAACGGAGACAAAACAGAATCACAATGTAGTATGCAAATTAATTCAAAAAGAGAACCAATAGTATCAATAGTAAATACTGAGTGACATTGTGACTAATTATTACTATATATATACTGTATATATATATAAATTGTAATGTTGTTTGTAAATTAATCAGAAAATACATTGTATATTAACAAATTATATCTATTTATATATTTATAATATATTTAAATTTGTTAATGTACAATGTATTTAATTAGATTCTTTTTGTTATAAACTGTTATAAAATGTTTTTTCACTTAATATATAAAAATATTGTTTAATTTATTACAAATTTACATTAATATATAAAATATATACTAAACAAAGTAAAATAATAGTTAAACACTATAAAATAATTATTATTTCAATATATATATATATATATTATTATTATTATTAAAATGATTAAAGTGTTTAATACATTAAACTGAATGATATATCATTATCCCTGCCTTTATTAATTTACATACGCGTATAAATCATATCTAAAGTCCTTTACACAAAAGAAAAAGTGGAGGTGGTTTAAAAATAGACGATCTTACACACAGTTTGTTGGATAAAATCAGAGTTTATGGATCCTATCAGCACAGTTTATCAGCAGACATTTCCTGTCGACCTGCGGCTCAGAGCATTACTAGCGGTTTGTTTGTGCTGAGAGTTTTACAGCCGTGTCGGACACGTTCAGCGGTTATCTTTTGGACACGGTTCAGCTTATCTGTATTCTGTCTTCGGCCAGAGAGAGCGCTCTGTGGAGAAACGCTGTTAAACTGAAGCACAATGCTTTGATCACTACACTCATGGGTTATTATCCTAAACACACGTGTAACATGCTTTATGGTTTATGGGATGAGTATTGATGCCCAAGCCTTTCTCTGTCTCACAGTAGGTTTGGTACAAAGTGTGCCCGCTGTGGCCGGCAGATCTACGCCAGCGACTGGGTACGGCGAGCCCGAGGCAATGCCTATCATCTGGCCTGCTTCGCCTGCTTCTCCTGCAAGCGGCAGCTGTCCACGGGCGAGGAGTTCGGGCTGGTGGAGGAGAAAGTCCTCTGCCGGATCCATTATGACACAATGGTGGAGAACCTGAAACGGGCCGCTGAGAGCGGTACGTGTGTCTCACATGAGCTCGCTTTGAGTCTGGGTGAACTGGTTCTTTAAGCACTTTCTCTGGGTTTTAACGCAGGAAGCGGACTCACTCTGGAGGGGGCGGTGCCATCAGAACAGGACAGTCAACCTAAACCAGCTAAAAGAGCACGGACGTCCTTCACTGCAGAACAGCTGCAGGTAAGTCTGGTGTGCATTCATGCTTCAGCTTCCACAGGTGGCACTATCTCTACTCTATCATATATCTACCACTTTACCCGTGGGATTTAAAAAAAAATTTTTTTAATCATTTTTCTAAATGATCTGCACGATCAGTATAATTGTAAACATGTTTTTTTGCTTCGAAAGCTTTACTGATTTCATAAAGTAAGCATAAGAATAGTTTATATGTACTTCCTGCACTGAAGCAACTACTGTAAGATTTACTTGATTGCCCATATATCATCAAAACCACGTTAACATTTTTTAGGCTTAATGTCGTCATTGTATTACATTGCATTAAAAGTTTTGAAACTACAGAGATTTGATGATCAAAGCATGCAAATATCATCCTCCAAAGACATTATTTGGCTGATACAGAGTGAAAACTAATATTCATATGCAAATGTTATAAAATGATTGACAAACATTACAAAATATGAGAATTTCACCTCACTTTCAGTCATATCCACAACAATGCAACAATTTTTTCCTCCTTAAATATAAGCACTCATCTCGAGTCATAAGATATATGATGCTCAACAAAAAACACACATGCAAATTCTTTTGCATTTTAATTGAATCTATAATAATTTGTAATGACATGTTTTGTATTATTTCTAAAGCATGAATGAGCTACTGTTAATATGGCTCTTGTTGCATGCGCAGGTAATGCAGGCACAGTTTGCACAGGACAACAACCCCGACGCTCAGACCCTGCAGAAGCTGGCAGACATGACAGGACTGAGCAGGCGAGTCATACAGGTGACAAACATCTCTTTTCTACTTTCTGTCTGAATGCAGAACATGAGACGGCTCGTCTTGACAGTTGGTTGTGTTTTGATAGGTGTGGTTCCAGAACTGCCGAGCGAGGCATAAAAAGCACACTCCCCAGCACGGCGGGCCACCTCAGGCTCACCCGCAGGCCCGGATGCCCCCCTCGCTGCCCGACGAGCTGCATTACTCGCCCTTCGGCAGTCCTGAGAGAGCTCGAATGGTGGCCCTGCACGGCTACATCGAAAGTGAGTGTCTGCCATTACAGCCAAAAAACTGCTATTCACTGCCATTGTTATTGCTAATAATATATTTCTAACATATTTACTGTAATACACAATAAAGCTCAAAAGTTCAGAACAATTATTAATTTAAGTGGATTTGAAAGAAGTCTCTCCTGCTCACCAAGACTGCATTTATTTGATCAAAAATACAGTAATACTGTGAAATATTTAAAAGAACGGTTGTCTGTTGTAATATGTTGTAAAATTAAATGTATTCCTGTGATCAAAGCTTTTTTTTCAACGAATTTGTAAAAAATGGAAACATTAGGCTGTTGTGTACATAGCTAATAATCATCAATGTTTCTTGAACAGCGAATAATAATATGAGAGTAATACACTGAGAGTAATGATGCTGAAAATTAAGCGTTATTTCACAATCGTACTGTTTACACTGTACCCACTGATAAATCCTAATTAATCCAAACTTAGTCAGCAGTACTGATAAACACATTATTTGCTGCAGCTGTTCTCTGGACGACAGTTCTGCAGAGATTAATATTAGGTTGTGTTTATTTTGTTTTGGTTTGGCAGGTCATCCGTTCTCGGTGCTCACCACACAGAGCCTCCCTCATCAGGCCATGACGCTGCCGCAGCTCCCTCTCAGCCGCTAACGACCCCTGACCTCCAGCTCCAGAGGTCGGATCTGGCCGAAGGAGAGGGTCACGGTCCCTCTCGCTCTTGACCTCTGAACTCGCAAAGAGAGAGAGACTGTTTCCTCTCTGGTTCGATCGGACAGGATTTTACTCGCCTGCATCTAGTCACGCTCGGTTCAGGAAAGCCGCGCTTGTTTACCTGTGAATTTAAAACTTTGTCACCAAGACGAGGATCTGGACTTCTGGACAAAAAGGAAAAGACTGGAGCACACACTGTAAAAGACTTGGTGCGTCCTCTCTTCTGATAGTCTCGTCTGACTCTGGAGACTCTGAATGCAAACAAAAGGAATGTAAAGTTACCAGCATCAGTGTTAAACATTTAGATTGAAAAAGGCAAAGGCACAAGAGATGTGGATTGGGAAATAGATGGCATAGAACCAGGTGGTAAGACAATTTTTCTCTCTCTTTTTCCTTGCCGAAATACGCCACGATTGAAATCAGTACTAAGCCAGAATTTATGTTCACTAATCCTTGCTTTCTTGCTCGTATGCAAAGCATATGTGTATTCTCGGGCCTAATAATCCAGCAGTCTTGATTTGTCCGCAGATTTCACAAAGGACCGTCATTTCATTGTGAAAAGAACTGCAACATTGTTTCAACATTTTGTTTTGAAAGCAGATAGTTTTAGAAAAGTGAAATTGTTTTCTTTGGTAAAATGTTAAATAATAATTTCTTTAGTTTAAAAAGATGTCTAAACCCTTGATATCTTCCCTCATTTTATTATTATCCAAAATGAACTGTTGTCATTGCAGTTTACCCACAGACGTTGATCTTAGTGCCAGATGATTTCAGTGCTCTGAACATTTTCTAAAACAAAGATCAGCATCAAGGAGGGATTATCGATGACAAACAAGTGTTTTGTGCGGAAAATAGAAAGGAAGAGACGAGCCGAGACTAGAAAGAGCACTTGAGTGAAATGTAAAGAAAATGTACATGTAATGTATTTTTATTTAAGCAGTGTCCTGACTTTATGTGGGAGCCGAATGTGTCTGTGTTTCATGGTTTTCTTCATACATGTGTGCCGTACATGCCTCAGACACGCTGTATACTAACAGATAGGAGCTGTGTACAGGTCTGGAACCGGGGGAAAAGTAACTTCAATTTGAGACATGCATTCTTGTGTTCTGAACGAGGGACAAGGCCTCTACGTTCTTGTATTTATTATGACAGGTAGCCTGTAAGCACTTTTCCCCACTTCCACATGTCTGTTTTGTAAAAAAAAAAAAAAAAGAAATAAAATAATTAACTATTTCTTTGGCTGTGCATATTTCTTAAATAAATGCATTTTTTAAATAAAGAAATATTCAAAATGTTAAAATGATTTAAAATGGCTCAAAATGATGTTTTCAGGTGCTAAAAAAAGAATGTGTGTGTGTACTTATATATAAATATATATTAGGCCTGCACGATTATGACAAGAATTGTCGATTACTCCTGAAATTGCGATCATCCCAATTTACATAACTGTGTAAATAGCAACATAATTGTAGCTCATTGCAACCACATGCCATATTTTTTTAGAGTAAAATAAGCTAAAAACAACAGAAAAACGTATCACTTCTCCAAAGTAATAAGCCTAAAATGTGGATTAATTTTGTCTTTAAATAAAAAGGTAAAAATATGCCTAGTATTATAATGCTATACTAAAATTAAAATGAAAAACGATGCGAAAACCTTTAAGATGACGTGTAGAAAGAAAATACGACATCTTAAGTACACAAAATAACGTAACGATTAATAGCCATTTTGAACGATTAAGTAATAGTGGCATCTGTAATTTTAATTGTGATTAGAAATTTGTTTAATATGTATATATATATTTCATATTTTTTAATATTATTATTATTAAGGCACTTTTTACATGTGTTAAATACATTTTATTTTCTTGACCTTTTTTAAAATACTTTCTTTAAGGTATAGCTAAATATTAATGTTTCATTCAGCACCATGGTATTCCTAGTACAATATATTTTGAAAGGAACATTTTTTATGACGTAAAATGCTGATTCTATACCGTACTGCTATAGGTGATGATGGCAGGATTGGATATCATGACATATTTTAAATATTACAGATAACATATCATTTGAAAAGAATATCATGATGTTTTTTAATGTAATTTTTGCCCTGAGCCCTGGTTAACTTCTGCATGTGGTATAAATGCATGGGCCAGTGTTGGGTCTGTGTGCACGAGTGAAGCAGGAAGTAATCACAGGCTGATGGAGGAGCTGGCAGACCCTTCACGGGTCAGTGTGTGCAGTAATGACTCCATCACTGATTCCACCGCCATCATATACAGGAATTCCCTGTCAGTCCACATCACAGGAATGATCTCGTATCCCGTGTTCTGTTTCAAAAGACCCACTGAGACTTAATCTTTCACTAGCCTATCCTCTCTTCACTCCGGCACACACAGAAGATTTTGCATTACATTTCCTTTGAGCTGAGCAAGAATCTGACTCATTCACATCAACAGAACACTGTATTCAGCTGTTGAATGTCTTCTCAGTATTGGTCATTTACTTGGGCAGAATACAGCAATGATGCAACACTTTGGTGTTAGAGTTTATACACACACTTTACTATTATCTAGTTTTGTCTTAATAAATAAACTGTTTGACTTTTAAAGACTAAACTCATTTAATGATACACATGTTGTGTAGCTGTTCAGTTATGGACTCTTTCACTTCTCAGAATAATAATAAAAAGAAAAAAGCACATATACATAATACACATTTTTAGAAAGCTGCTCAATATAGAATATATTTTAATCCTATAGCTTTTGCATATATATTATTTAATGCAAACATATATGCAATTGTGGTTGCGGTTTTGACTAGTGTAGGTGATAATCACACATTTTTACATGCATTTCAAAAAAAATATTTTTAACTTTTATTAACGAATTAATGTCACAATGCTGCATCGATAAACAATGGGCTGTCTGTGTGAGAGTATTCTCACTTCTCCTCTCTTGGACAGCGGCCAATGAACTCATCCCAGCTCTTCCTGCAGGTCTGCACAATCCAAGCGTGTTCTTGGTCGTCTACAAAGACAAATAATACATATTTCAGTCATTCTGATAAAAAAAAAAAACGCTTTATAAATTTATAATAAAAGCAGGAAGGCTGCACGCGCATAGCTCACTTGCAAATGAGATACGTGATATTTTTTTCCCTTTCTGATTGTTTGGTCAAAAATCGAGCTGCAAAAGGCATGTGTCAAACTCATTCATATGCGGTTAAAGGCAATTTACATTTTTTACGTGCGGGATTAAGACAACAATTATGAAAATTCGCTCTCAGCAGCCTACTTCACGCGACAATCAATCACTCCCTATTTTTCTTCGCCTTCCCAGAGATGATTCCGCAACCAAAAACAGTGGATAATATACTGCTTTTTTAAATGGTTAAAACTGAAAGGAGTTGCTAATTGCGGAGCGCGAGGTAGTTCTGCTGCTGGTGCTGAATGTGAGCGCGCAGCTGCACGCACTTGAGCGCTCACCCCCATGAACGTGGCGAACTGGGCCCATTGTTGAGAACAGGTCTTAAGCTCTCCTCTGATTGTCGGTAATTGCATGCGATGGCCCTAAACGGCCTCTCCACGCGCCTCCCGCCACTTCTACCTGGCTCCCGCGCGCGGCAATTGAGACTTTTCCAGCACGCGACCGGTCCATTCTGCGACAGCTGCATGCTAACGTCTCACTTCATTCAGTCGCTCCCACCTCACGCTCTCCACATGCAGGTCACACTCGAGAGGAACATTTCATCACTATTTTAAGCCAATTAATACCTCCGCGGACGCTTTAACCAATGACTGATGGTTAAGGTCGGTCTACAATTACGTCTCGGTAAACGGGTTTTGGAAAATGGACCGAGTTCGCACGGTTATATTTGCACGAAATTAGCACCTCGGTACTTATTGTTTGCCTTGCATTCATGCACTTGCTAAATTCATAGGCTAATACAATCCTATTTCAGAGCACACGTGTCACTCGCATCAAACCTACAGCAAACAAATCATCATCCCTATCAGTGCAGTGGTCGAGGGCTGAAAGGGTCTGTAAATTATACTTTTAACGGGCGATTTACATGACAGTAGTGTTTCGAATTGAACAGGTAAGTCTGTATGTCCACTAAAAGCTTACAAAAGCAATGCTCTTGTTTGTAATATGAATATAGGCTATATTGTATCTATATCATATCAACTACTTGTATAGTCTGTCTTAGGTTATGTGTATGTATAGTCAATTATTCCTGTATAGTTGCATGTTAAAAAAAATTCTACGTCTAGTGTATTTAGGTTCATATATGTGTTTATTTATGTAGCACCGTCCCAGCAGGCACACCACGTCATAAGACGTTGATATTTGGTTACATTTTGGTTGCAATGTCAGGTGACCAAAATTCAATGCAAATTCAACTTCTAATACCGACGCCAACTGACGTTGATATTTAGTTGTTTTTAGGTTGTTTAACCAAAATCCAACGTTAAGTCAATGTCAAATACTGACATGAAGCCGATTTTCATTTTCAACCAAAATGCAACATCTGGCGTAATATGGACGTCCGGTGCTGGTCCTGCAAGACACAACATTTCGTTCCACTGTATGTCCACACATGTAGCGGAATGACAATAAAGCTTGACTTCACTTGACTTGACTTGAACACAGCAGTGAGAATAGCACCACAACAAAACAGGCCAAAATATTATTAAAAATTAGGTATTTGTTAACAGGCCACAAATCTCAATTCATTTCTGTTTTCTTGATATCTTTGGGCTAATTCACGATTTCATAAACAGTACAAGTCCTTATGGTCCCTATGTTTAGACAGGGGTCCCACGGTTATGGAAAAATACCAAGGAATGTTGAAATGATGTTTTTCAGTCAGAGTTTTTATTCTATAAAATATTTTGAGTGCAATATCAATAAAATGATTTTTTTTTTTAAATCCTTGTCCAGTAACCACAAATGACTGAAATAGTCTTTCATAAGTCATTCACAATTGCACATTCATTGTGGGAATGCTGTTTAAAGAAGTGTCTTAGCCCTCATACTTCCTCAGACGTTACTGAAATTCATCTCCTTGATTTTCCATAACCCATATAACCATCAATTTTGTTTTCATTACTAATGTTTAGTTTCTTTTTCTTGGCTTTTTTAAATTCTGATTTTCCCCTTATCAGTTTTTTCTTGTCTTTTGTCTGCATCTGTTTTGTTTATGTGGTAGTATTTTTTTATTCATGAGAAAGTACTCCATGCTGTCTTTTTTCTTACTTTCACAACATTTGACTTTTTTTTGCAGTGGCACAACACAAAATATATTTCTTTGTTTCTAGTAATAGTCTCAGTCGACCCTGCTGTCTTCATGCTCATGTTGAGCCCTCACTCAGGTGGCCTAACAAATATAAAATAAAAACAGTCTTCTGCGATCAAAGCCCAGGAGTCAGAAAGGAAGCAGTAATTGTACCTTGTTAGGAGGTGTTTATCTTAATCCTTAAAATACAATCAAAAGGAAAAGTATTTCCTTCCACAGCTGCACACTTTTTATTAACGTCTTTGAATCTCTGATCATCTGAGATTATTGGAAGGCTCGAGGAGCTGAGTGTGTGTAGCCTCAACAGCTGGATGATCATCTCCTGACAAGGTTTGATATTAACTTAAACCAGTGACAGGCCTGGGCTGTTTTCATTGGCGAAGGGATTTCAGAACATGAACCTTTAGCAATTATCACGGAAGCAAGAAACCACTGCAAACCATATGGCAGTAGAGCTTCTGGCTCACCTGAAGTTGTAAAATTAAGACAAAAGTAGTACTGCTTGAAAAGAATAATCACTGTCAAATCCCCAAATATTCAATAGGAAAAATCAATTTACTGCTTAATGCTGTACGACTTGAAGCAGCAATGCATTAAATCCACCCAAACACTTTAGTGATCTTATAGCAACCACACACAACATCAACGGTAAAGTTCTGCATGCAGTCGCCACTCAGAAAAGTCACATTAAGTATGAAAATAAACTGAATAGTACTGAATATACATTAGTATGTCTTGACAGGTCAATCTCATTTAATTACTGTAAATGGAGTGAATCAATCTCCTTCGCTCACTTACACACAGTGTTATTAAAGCTGGTTGTAAACAGGATTTCCACTCCTATCATAAACTAAACGCCTGCCTCCTGCTGCCGGCTGGGCACCAGGTAGTTTGCTACCAGCGAGACACCCTATGTACTCCCTAAAGCCTATAATCCCGCTACCTCTGCTGGACAAGGCTCATTACAAATGTTGTGTAATGAGAGGGGCTTCATTGACGCCCCCACTCACATTCAAAGCTTTTCTAGCCAGGAAGGAACCAGTGGAATCACCTTATGTTTTTAAAGCAGACAAACCTTATACTTCCCTTCTCTCCGGGAATCTTATGGAGGAAACTGGTGCAATGACAAATTGGTGTGTCATTATGGAATGATTTGGGTAATGTAATTCATTTTTTAAATACATTTTTAGAAAGAAAGATTCCACTGGGATGCAAGATTTTACTTATTGGTCCAAGTCAAAAGAGTCCATCTCCTTAAGCCCCAGTCTTTACAATGTTCTGAACCCTAGCTACGATATAGGTACTCATTTAATGTCACCAGTTTAAAACTGTAAATCAGAGAAACAGGTTTTAAAAGAACCAGGCATCATACACTATCAGCTTCATAGCATCATACAAGTAATTCTGAACAAAACAAGCTTATGCAGACACATGCATCTCCTCAATAATAGATGCATGACCACTGAAAACAACCATGGATGTAAAGGAGCTGCCGTAGTTTGCTCTAAAAAAAAAAAAATATATTAAAATGTATTTTGACTTATGTGGGTAGATGCCGGTACGCTTTGTTCAGATTGCAGCTGGACTTTGGAGGTACTGTAGTCTGTGCGACGGAATCATAGTCTAAGGCAAAAAGTGTAAATAATAGCTAGCTAATTAGATTTATAGCCTATACTTATAAAAGGTGACAGATACCAGTATTGTTGTATATTAACAGGATTTGATTATAACATAGAATGTAAACTAGCCTATATATTTACCTTAGGAAAAAGCCTGTGTGCTACCTTATTGGGGGACAAGCTCTCCATAATAGCCTTTTACCTCTAATCCAACCACAGACTCCATGGTGACTTAAACTAGTGTTTAATGCAGAAATGCAGATCAAACACTGTGCCATAACTGCATTTAGAATACTTTCCGATACACAAACGAATAATGGATTTACTGTAGTACCACTTAATGAATGCTTTATAATTAAGGCAGTTAAAATCCACTTTTCTGATGCATCATGTGATGCAAAAGAAAGGAAAGAGATTTCGGTCAGAAATGGTTTCAATCAATCAGGCATGTTTTACTCAAGCGTATTACTCTACGAACTACGCCAATGCTGACGGGCAAGCTCCAAAACAAGTCTTTTGTTCTGCACTTTTACTTCTCGAAAAATGAGGGTTTTTTTCTCCAAATGTAATGACTTTTTTCTCGGAATTTAACAAGTTTATTCTCAACATTTTATTTAAACTTTTTTTCTCAGATTTTAACGAGTTTATTCTCGAAATTGAACGACTTAATTCTCGTTATTTAATTACTTTCATCTCGAAATGATTACATTTTTTTATTATTGCTTGGCCCTAGTCCTCTTCCGGACATGCCAGTGTTGAATACTTGAGGTTAGAGGTTTAGAACAGACAGTATTGAAAGAGAAAATACCACAAACTATATATTTACTGTTATTTTGGTCATTTAAATGTTTTTCTTGGTCATATAATTTTCCCTTTTTTGGCTTTAAACTTGATCGGAATATGCAGTTGCTGTGTTTTGGTCTTCTTGGATACAAGACAAAGAGGAGGAGATGGTGGTCGACTAGGGCAGAACAGGACATATGGAGGATTCTTAGTCTGCCTGGTGCCCATCTCAAGGGGCAGTCCTACATGACACGCCAGCAACCACTGCTTGTAATAAGCCACCCTCCCCGACTTCAAATGACCAGTGTGTTAAGATTCTACAGGGCTTCCTCCCATCTGCTTTTCTCGTGCTCTCCAACCATCTCTAAAGTTGGCCTGCAGCCTGGGCATTTCCGCAGGCCTTCCTGTCCAGGCTGGGCTACTGCTGCCTAGGACTGCCACCCCCATCATGCCTACCTCCTGGATCCAACTGTTTCTCTACCCCACAGCTGTAGTTGGACTTGTCCCTCTTTCCTCTCCTCCCAAAAACATCCTCCCACAGGGAACGTGGTTCCTCTTCGGTTGCTTCTTCAGCGTCTGCGCCCTCTGTGATCCTCCATCCTGAAGGGAAGTTACTTGCAATAAATTCTGTCTTCACACCCATTTTGACAAATGCACCATCACCTCCAGGCGACAAAAATAAATCCATAGGATGCACAATATTCCATATTGTAATACATTCCAACGTAGGAGTTGATGTTGAATGAAGGCCAGATGTATGTTTGAATGGGAATTCTACTATGAAGTCTATGCGGACAATTCCTGCTACATGGTTCAGGGTAGACATCATGCCTAATTACCATTGGTCACTGAGCTCCTTCTGCAAATGTTCATATTGAAAAGCTGCTTGAAAAGTGACTTTCTCATCACCTTTCTCATGCTTTTGGTGCTTATCAGTGTATTTTAAAGATACAAAACAGGTGTCATTATATCAGTTACTGCAGGTTATTATCAGAAATTACAGTGTTTATTTTACAAATTACAATTATTAGTGTATTTTTCCACAGCTGTCGTTTTTTTTACCGTAATTTTTCAAAAAAAAAATTACAGTGTACCCAATCAGTGTACAACTGGCTTAATAACTGTTAAAGGAACACGCCACTTTTTTAATTTTTTATAAATATGCTCATTTTCTAACTCCTCTAGAGTTAAACTCTATAGTTATATACAATGATATTGCTGGGAACTACTTTCAGGTGCTTTGTAATATCACTGCTCTCGCTGCAGTCATGGTACGGCAGCAAAGTTCCTTAATTATTACGCCAGAATGAGAGTATAGTTCCTAGTTATATCAGCCTAGAAAATCGCAACTTTTCATTTTCCATCAGTCTTAGTATACACAATGTAACTACAGAAGGGTCAAGTTTTAAATAGGAAAAATATTGAAACTCTTTGGTCAGTTTTGAGTGAGATGCTAACGGTCTAATCTGATTCAATTATTTATGCTAAGCTACAGCTAAAAGTGCTGCCAATAGACCCAGAGATCAGCTGAATGGATTCAAAAACGGTAAAACTCATCTGTTTAACTGCAGGGGAGTTGGAAAATGAAAAAAAGTGGTGTGTTCCTCTAATAAGCAGCAGAATTTATTTATCGTAGTCTATAGCTAACAAGTGTTACCTATACTGGCGTGTTACCGAACCTTCATTTTTTAAGAAGCTATCCCATTTAAGGTTGAGCCAATGTTGTTAAATCAAGCAGTCATAACTGGTAACTACAGCTTACATGATATGTCCACTTTATTGTAAGTGGCTTCAGTTTGAAAGCATCTACTTAGGAGGTGAATGTAAATGCAAATGAAGTCTGTGATGTGGACTCGGGTGGGCTTTGGCTCTGGGAGTCATAACCAGGATGTGGTTTAATGTGACAGGTCTGCACTCTTGTGTAAGTCTCGGTCTCTGATGTTTGCTCTCACTTTCCAGCCGCATGTGGTAAGGATGTAATCCCAGAGGCCTGGAAATGATCTGATCTGAAGATTGAACGAGTACCACACTGACGCAGAAGTGACAGCGTGTTTGCTAACCCTGAATAGAGGCATGGAGTGACTGACACATGGAAACGTGTACGAAAGTGTA
Source organism: Enteromius viviparus (assembly GCA_032353835.1). Lineage (NCBI taxonomy): Eukaryota > Metazoa > Chordata > Actinopteri > Cypriniformes > Cyprinidae > Enteromius > Enteromius viviparus. Next base: position 2,738,172 of record JAUCNO010000002.1, on the reverse strand, counting down.
GGAACGCAAATAACTGAAGACACACAACTGAGACTCGGAAGGAATATCAGTATCTACCTATATAGTTGATCTCAAAGCTAACAAATACACAAACAATCAAGGGCTGGATATAAGTAATACTTTCTAAATGATGGGTGTTCTGGTTGTTTTTTTGCCTGGGAAAAAATCTGTGTGCCTGATGGTGACACGTAAGGAAGAAAGAAAGACAAATTTTATTAGCATCACCATGCTGCTACTATTCCTTTACCGCAAACGGATTGTGTTTCTTAACAATATCAATAAACAGCTTCCAATTTTCTCTTTTATGAGCTCAGAAAATCCCTGAGAACTCTTCTGACATCTGCTCAGGATGTGTCTGTCTTTCTATGTTACAGTAACTGTAGATGTATGAAATAGTCATGCAAGCTCACAATCAGACTGTGACGAAAGCTGGGGCTGCAGATCGTGTTGCATGTAGTTGCTTTAGACAGTGTTTACCAAATTATGCATCTCACAATACTGGAAAATACAGCAAACCAAGCCAACTGCCATATACAGATACCTGGATCTGAGAGCAGGAAAAAAACAGCACAGCAGCTAAAGATGTAAGTCTGACACATGTACAGTCATTTAAAAACGCAGATGGAATGCATTATCACATTTATACTGTATACTCAATATGAGGTCCCATTGAAAATTAATGCAGATAAATAAGTAAAACTAGCCAGTGTGAATAGATCATACATTGATTTTCATAGAGAAGTGACATGCTAGTGTTAATTTTATGTTTACCAATATGTGCATAACACGTTGTAGGTTAGATTTATAGATTAGTGATTGCACAATCTGGTTTCTTTTTTACAAATGATAATATATTATGCACCTCTAATCAGACTGCAAAAAGATTTGAAGAAACATTTATTTGATCAAAAATACAACTGGAAAAGACTTTATTATTGTAATATATAATTTATTCCTGTGATAAAAAACATGCATTTTCAGCATTATTACTCCTCTCTTGTAATCCTTCAGCAATCATTAATACTGCTCATAAAGCACTTGCAGATTTCTTTGATTAATAGAAAAAAAGTTAAAAATTAACATATTTTTTTTAAAAATGCTACTGATCACATATTATTACCAATTGATAAAGATTAAATCAGTATAATAATTAGTAAATAACAGATATTAGTTAATATGATAAAACATGAAATTTTTACATTGTAAGTACATCGTAAGTTGCTTGTAGCCTACCATATAGATACATTTAATAAACTAATTCAGGTAACAAAGGAAATATTCATTCCTCAAACTTTTCTAATCAGTAACACGTCTTGGTCTTGTGCTGCTGATATGGGGTTCTGGCCTCGTATCTATAAGGCTGACATAATGAATTCATCTCAAATCAGAGATCCCACATCGGGCACCGGGAAATGTGTTTTACATTTTCCTTGAAAACAATTCAAATGACTACAGCACAGAGGCATGTCTGCCCGAGAGAAAAGACCTACAGATGAGTTATCTTACAATCTCTCTGCTCAATCTTTAGCTCTACACTATCTACATGCATTTAGCTAATCCATTTATGCCACTCGAATGCTGGCGGTCTTATGTGTTCCAGGTGGAAGGAACAAAGGCAAATGTTTGCTAAAAGGTACTTCATATCCAGAAAGGATTGAACTGAGAAATATACTAAGACTTCGTGGATTTCATGGAACATTGTGTAGGAAATTGTGAATGACACACACACACTCACAGACTAAAACGGGCTCTGGCGCTGCACGACGCATTCTCTTACCTGCGTTACTGAGAAAATTGCCATCGTAGTCTTTGACGACTCTAGTGCTGGGATCATAAAAGCCATCGCCGCTGTCATAGCAACCATCAGGGATGGCCCTTGGGGGGTCCCCATCAGTTACCTGGGATTCTCCTATTCAGAGACACAGTGATACTTTATATTTTTAGGGACTCGTGCTGCTTAGCTGTGAAGGATCAGACTGTAATACCTGCTGGTTTGAGGCCATTGCACCTCTCAGAGTAGAAACGCCTGTCTGTACCATCACAGTAATCCCAGTCTGTCTCTTTATACTCCAGGCCATCAGAAAACGTGTACTTTCCCTGCGTGGCACAAAAACACTTAGTCCAAGCATTTCCTTAAAAATGTCATTGCATTAAATACAAATGATCAGATCAAGTGTCATAAAAGTAACCACAGGTGGTGTTCATTACATCAACAGCACACAGCTATTAAATGTGTACATCTAGAATATATTACAATTTTTCTGTGCTGGGATTTTGGTTAGTATATATTTTTACACTGACATGTAATCATTTAGCAGACGCTTTTATCCTAAATTAATTACAAGCAGCAACCAAATAGATCAAATAGAGCTATAAGTCTCAGTTAAATTAACATAGTACACATAGCAAAGTTTGTTTTTGTATAACGAGTAAAAAGAAAACAGAAGAGAAAAAGACTAGGGCAAGCTATAGAGACCTTTTCTGTTTTCTTAATTGTGTAATTAGTAAAAAGAAAAGGAACAGATACATAGGAAAAGCATAAAGAAGCTAGTGTTAGTTTTTTTTTTAAAGAATAGAATTAGAATAGAGCATGCTAGAGTCAAATAAAGTTGGAAGAGATGTGTTTTTAGCCAATTCTTAGCCAAGTATGAAGTATATATATATAATTTTATTATTTTGGAATATATTTTCAAAAAAAATTGTATTATCAAATATGTTGAGTTATTAATGTGATCATTATTATTAACATTAGAAGGAGGGGAAGACCTCTTTGCATATTCCTTTCTCCCAGATTCCCTCGTATTTGCTTCCATTGGGGAAATGCAGCGCTCCTTTTCCATGGAACACGCCGTCTGTCATCTCTCCGATGTATCTGGTGTGAGTGGGCAGTGTGTATTCACCCATCCCCTCCATCCTTTCAAACACAACATGTGATGAGGGGAAATGTTTCATTCACTTCTTCATTATTCTTAAAATTACTTCAGTATCTTCTTCAGGAGCACAATAGTACTGCTAAATTGACATAACCAAAGGAAAATTATTATTATATATTAAACATGATTGTTTTTGTTACTTGAGTCATATTTAAAATATGGCAGTCATATAGGAAATCACATAAAGACATATTTCCACAACATTGCAATTGTTTAAATAATATGAAGTAGTTTCACTTTATACTTAGTTTATTTCGTTATACTTATTTTATGCAATTAAAATATATATTTAATTTACCAGGTACCTAAAGAATCCTAGTGCCCTTCATTTGTAAAGCACTTATTACATGGTTAAGTTATTTATTATTGACTTGTTTTATGATAATGATTCATCTATATCTATACAGGTCTAATTGCACTCATACCTTTCTCTCTCTGGCTTTGCTCATTAAAAACGGGAAACATCGTATAAAACATTATAAACTTAGATTCAAATGATAGGGTATATAAATATCATCAGCCATCATTAAAAGTTGATTTACCTGCCATTATTGTAATCTCCATCATAACTGCTTTCCATAAACTCCATGTTGATCAACAGCAAAGCAAGAGCGTGATACGGTTTCCATAGAAACACAAACGAGACGTATTTAGTGGTAATATTCCTCTGGGACAGAAGCCACGGTCACTCATGAATAAGCGATAGAATAAATGATAAATAATGCTTTTCAGGCAAATGTTTTGAAAAGTACTGGCAGAAAAAAGTGCCATAACTTTGCGTTCTGTTTGGAGCCAAGATGGCGCTACAGCGTCTCAGTTTCCACACGCTTGGCGTCATCGACAAGCGCCCGTAATTCTCCGCGCACGCGCAGTTAACTGACCTTCTCCGCGCGGCCTCGTCCTGCTGCAGACGAGGACCTTGGGTTGTGTTGTGAACTGTCAAACTCATTTTGGTTAGTTTTGGTGGAAGAAAAGTGGCACCATGCCCGGCGTGGTTGAAGTTCCGACGTTGCAGGAACTGAACGTCGAAGAGGTAACTTTACGACTGAAAGAATGCAAACACGACCAGGTGTTACCCTGAAGCTGCAGGAGTAACGTTAGCACTGCTAGCGAAAATCTGTGAGCTTCATTTAAATGTGTTCAGCTAGTAATGCAGTGTATGCTAGTTAAGATCAAAAAGCATGGATTTGAACGAATGTGTTGACTAAGTTACCTTAGTGTTGTATTTAGCAGCTTGCTAAGTGTCAATGTTGTGTTATCGTTACTATCTCTCTGTGTTGTTAAAAAGGTAACGTTAATATAATGGGAAGCAAATCAAACTGACATTGATAGCTTTGTCTTAGCACACGTAATTGTAGACACGGTAGGTTATTGGGTGAAAAAGCATGCCATGTGATCCATATTATTTTGGAGATAAATGTCTAGTGCAATAGCAAGACACATCAGGCATTAATAGCCATTTCTCTTTAATCGCATGCATTTAATTCCCCCAGCAGGAAATGCATTTCTCATGTTTTGGAAAATAATACTTTCACTTGCTTGTGAATCATCTTGTCTAGCGTTAGATGTGATCTCAGAACTGTTGTCTGTGCAGGTGAATGTGTCGTCAGCCGTACTGAAGGCAGCTGCTCATCACTATGGCTCTCAATGTGACAAGGCCAACAAAGAGTTCATGCTCTGCCGCTGGGAAGAGAAGGACCCCAGAAAGTGTCTGGAAGAAGGGAAGAAAGTCAATGAATGTGCACTCAACTTCTTCAGGTACTCAGCGCTGTCCCGACTTCAAAATCCTTAAGATATGTGTTAATTATGAGCACATTGTATTTGTAAAGGACTTTTTTCCAGTCGTGAATAGACAAGTGTATGGAAGGATAAGCTTATAAAATACCAAAATTTGATCATGTGGATTGGAAATAACGTTAACGTACTAGAATCAGAATTAGGGCTGCACGATTTTAAGAAAAAACCTAATTTCGTTTTTTCTGATAAATATTGCGATTCGATTTTTGCGTTCGATACTTTAAAGTGCATAAAACATAAAATATATTGTTACTTTTACGACACAGAGGGTTAAA